>HG992151.1:22313348-22913348 GCA_905220505.1 Laothoe populi
ACTGTTACTTTATGTTGGTTTTCTGTGAGACAGTGGTAATACCCCGGTCGAGCCGGCCCATTCATGCTGTAGATAAATGTACAGCGTGGCCACCATTAAAAATATATTGGTCTAGTATAGAAATGGGAAAAAAGTAATCTTGATTTTTTTATAAAAATACTTAAAGAAGAGAAATGTGACAATTGCTGTACAAATATTATATATACTGCCTCGGTGGCGCAGTTCTAATTGCGCATGAGTTACGACTGCTGTGCTGAGGTCGCGAGTTCGATCTCCGGGTCGGGTAAAGTGATATTGTGTTTTTCTATCTAGAAATTCTTAGTATTAGTCCGGAGTCTGGAATCTGTGCCCGGGGAGATAGGCTCACCCCCTATCACATTATGGGACCGAAATTCGGCGAAAAGTGAGTGTACTGGTGTACAGTGTGGTAGTGTACACCTTTACCTACCCCGTCGGGGATTACAGGCGTGAGTGTATGTGTGTGTGTACATATCAAGAAAAACATTAAGTTACAATCCTACAGCCTCCGTGGCGCAGCAGGCGAGTATCCAGTTAACGAGAGACCGTGAGTTCGATTCCCGTACCGAAATATTTGTGTAAGATATTTGTTTCGGGTTTGAGTGTTGTGGGACCGTAGTCCCTCGTAGTTGTTGATACCCACGATACAGGTTTGACCTAGTGTGTATCTCTCCATACTTTTCGTCCAGTGCGCTCCAGCTTCTGTCGTCAAATATTCTCCAATATGAAGGATATTTGCGCAAGTTTCATTTGCTTTATGTGACGCCAGAAGCAAGATAATTATTATTTAATTCGAGAATATCATCATAATATGAACAGTAGAATAATCAGAAAACAAACGTTTAATAACCCATTCGCGGCCGCACTTCAAAGTAACATGTTTTCTGAGCAAATATGGAAAAATAACAGTTGTGTAAGCGAAAAAGCGGCCATAAATACTAGCCCTGTATTAAATATTGTCCCACTGCTGGGCACGGGCCTCCTCTACTAATGAGAGGGGTTAGGCCTTAGTCCACCACGCTGGCCTAATGCGGGTTGGCAGACTTCTCATACCTTCGAAAAATTCTCAGATATGCAGGTTTCCTCACGATGTTTTCCTTCACCGTTAAAGCAAGCGATAATTAACATTTTAATACACACATAACTTTAGAAAAGTCAGAGGTGTATGCCACTTGGGTTTCGAACCTACGACTTTTGTCTTGACAGTCCGCACCGCAACCAACTAGGCTATCGCTGCTAAGCGGCCATGCTTACCCATAATATAATATTTATATTGTTTAATTATAATAATTGGTTTACATATAAAAGAGTATATAAGCTTTGCTGGTGGTAGGATATTCATATCCGCCCGGATAGAGAACACCGTACACAGGGTGTAAAACTCTACATAGTGGCACACGCAAATCTGTCGCGTTCCGGGATCAGCCAGTGTACATCCGGTTTTGTCGGGGGTCTAGGAGGTGGGATACGATGTTTGGCCGTGTTGCGGAATTCTGATTATTCTCACACTAGACCCTCGACCGCTTCTTCGCCTTCTTGACCATGGCGTAGTGTGCAGAAGCAGGCAGGCATGATTGTATTGAGTCGCTACTCAGGGGAGAGAATGTCTCTCGCTACTCGATACTCTAATTGGACGCTACTGCGCTTACCATCAGGTGCAGTGTGGTCACTTTGCCGTGCCATAAAAAAAAATAATTGAAAATCTCCTATTTAAGAAGTGAACTCCAATTATACCTACATTCGGTTTAGTTTTCTTAATCGCCTAATAAGTAAAGCAGCTACTTACTATAGCTTGCCATTGAAGATTTCTTGGGTTCTATCAACATATGTTTTTTTATTTGCACATATAAATAAAGTTATTGTTTAATAGACATGTTGTTTTCTTGACTTTTTAAGCAGTGTTGGTATTGGAGTGGTACGGAATGTCGAGATAAAATATAATATATGAACAAAATTAACCCAAATTACATATATTATATTCATGGCGGATTATCGCTTGCTTTAAAATTGAAATAACACATTGAGAGGAAACCTGAATACCGATGGATTTTGCTTGAAGTGAAAACTTCATTAGGCGCGTTGCGCACTTTTGGGATGGGGAAAGAGCACTGACCTCGCGTCACCGTCACGCTCAGAATATTTTACATTTCCAAGCACGCCTATGAAGATTTATAATTATTGACAAGCAATCATAAACAAAGGTTACTACTTCATGGACGCTGCTTCAAAAAAGATCACAGTAATTCCAAAGTTTTCAGTAGTCTCAGTAGTTCTCTCAGTAGTCACCATGACCGCCTATGTTTCAAAGTTATGTGAAATCTACCAACCCTTACTAGGCCAGCATGGTGGACTAAGACATAATCCTTCATAGTTAAAGAAGACCGTGTTCAGTAGTGAGACAGTGTATAAAGCAAGACATATTTTGATATGACATAATGTGATAGGGGGCGAGCTTATCGCCATACCGGGCACAATCTCAGACTCCGGGCTGATACTAATTATTGCTAAATAGAAAAACCAAATATCACTTTACCCAACCCGGGGATTGAACCGGAGACCTCAGCACAGCAGTCACAGCATGCGCAATTACAACTATGCCACCGAGGTACTCCAACAAACGTTTTAGTATAATTAATACGAATTTCTTTGGTTTCATGTAACTGGTAGTTCAGTACTCGGCTGTAATGAGCTTTCAATTGCTTCTATACGGCTTCCCGAGTTCATTTCCGGATCCCACAAAACTATTCGTTTCAGGTTTCAGTTCTGATAAAGTGATTTATTTATTAATTTAATTGAATATAAATGGTCGTGTTACTTAATACGCAGAACATTAAGGTTTCCTTTATTGGTGCAACAAGAACACTTATATTTTGACAGATTTTTTTGATACTAGCTGCACCTGGCATGCGTTGCAATGCCACGTAAAGTTTTTGATTAATTGCAATCGGTTGAACGAATTTGAAGTTTATGTTCTGCAGCGCCATCTAGCGAGTTCTTTTAATTTTTTGGGCCGGCAACCATTGCGGACGTATGAAGAATAACTCACCAAAGTTTCATCATAATCGGATGAATTGTTTAATAGTCCACAGAGGACAAACTTTATTGATTTATTTGATGAATTTTATTTATATAGATGACAAAATATACAATCACCTTATAGCATGATACGTTGTATTTCTTGTTACTCGCAAAAACTATGCCGGCATGTTAATTTTATCTTCACGACGCGTAATGACTAGCGTAGTGAATAGAAGCTACTCAGCAGGCCGGCGTGATTGTTGGGAGTAGAAGGACAGTTGTTTCTATTTGAGTCTCCTGAACAGCACTGCGCTTACCATCAGGTGTAGTGTGGTCAATTTGCCGTGCCAAAATAACAACAAGCGAAGCTTGGGTAACTCATATCAGACAAACCTAACTTAAGGTTAGTATGCAGAATATCGTATACTGCATCTATAAAATGGAGACAAAAACAATCTATCAAATAAGACCATGTTTGAATTTCTCACAAAAACCATTTTAGGCCATGTGAGATCGGATTGTAGGACATCGTTCGACATATGAGGTCTTCTACCTGCGTCGTTAAATGAAGCAAATGTTAGTAGTGCACCCACCTATCAGTTTTACAGTCTTTGATCAGATGTTTACTTCTATTAATATAATACACGGATAGTCCTGACCCCACACTCGGTTAAATCAGCATCGTAGGTGTTAAGAATTTCAAAGAACTATCATCTGTTATTAGAACTTTCTATTTTGCTGACCACATTAAAACAATTCGTCAAACATTGCACTATACTTTCATCACGACATACAACACAGTCCGCCCCGTGACCATATAGGCTGTAAAGCTTTCGAAACATCGGGATTAAAAAGTAAAATACCACGATAGAATTCATAAAAATAGTTTTATTTAAATTCGTCAAATTTTCAATAATATGGGAACAGAATACAAACAGATATTCATTTTATATATTAAAAAGACTTCTCTTTTAATATTCAGATCTAGGCACTGCTTGACCGAGCTTCGCTTCGAGTAACCCAACAGAACTCAGGCATGCAGTTCAATCTCAACCAATATGCTCTTGTATTAAAATAAATAAGAAGTAGTGTGTTTGAATCTTGTAAATCGTCCAACATTGTGCATAAAAATATTTCATATAGTAGACGCCACCAACGAAATAGTTTCAGTGGTATCTTATTTATGTTTATAACATAACTAAGCCGCTAGAGAAGAACTTACAAGAAACTCGAGCGTTCCTCTTTTCGACCAGTTAACAATATTTGAACGTGGAATTTAAATTTGATTACATTAGACTAGAGCAGCCCAAAGGAAGTTATGAAAAAATGTTTTAGTTTGTCATAAGATAGAAGTATCTTATGAAAAAACTTGATTTTTTTTGGCGCTTTACAAACTCTTACCTCGTATACAAAACTAACGTATAAGTTGTTCTTACCGATCTAAGTCCTGGAGTATACATTTATAGTTTTTACTAAAATATGTTTAAAGTTAGTTAGTGCCCAACGCACATAAAAACAGTGTGACGATGTAAAATAACCGTCGTTGGGCTGCTGGTGTGTACTAGACGCCATGAGTCAATTAAACTTAAGTACCAGGAAAAAGGGTAAGAGCTTGGCTATGCATTTACATAATAACATGGTGAAACGAGGCCACACTGATGGCATTTACAGCAAATAAATCTTATACAAACAAAACTCCTAATTTCCCTTTGTTCACAATTTCCCTCGAACACAATCACTATTTTAAACCGTGGAATCAAAACAACGAATCTATCCACCCCCTTGATAACATTTCACAATGATTAATCAAGCCTTGTTTGCTTTGCATTTTCCAGCCACGCCTTTACTACGACTTGTTAATAAACAAATTATTATTTCTTATTTACGCATCCATTGCCGCATTTCTTTTCACTCGACGTTTGAATCGCCATTTAAACGAGTAATGGACAACGATTCTTGTTTATTGACGGAACGAAGAATAATATGGTAGTAAGACAAACTCCGCCTATTCTTATCGAGTCGGAATCAAACCTCCTCGTGTTCGCACTTAGCCTGTTTTGCGATAGTAATACGTTCTCTAAATAAAGTGTTGGTATTAATGGGACAGTGTGCTTAGTACGTAGACAGAACGATATCTATTAATTATAGTAAACGGAAATGCATTTGGATTCTATTCTCGTTGTAAATATTTAGATTCAGGCAATTTTTTTACTCTACCGCCAGTTCGGAATGCAGTTTCGCTAGAGAAGAACGGGCAAGAAACTCTAGCGTTGCTCTCTTTCAACATCCGTATTAACTCGGTCATCGGTTCAGTTGGTTCGGTCGGTCGGATAGAATTCATCGTTTCTCGTTTAATTCTTGGTTGCGCAGTTGTAATTGGGCATGCATTACGACTGCTGTGCTGAGGTCACGGGTTCGATCCCCGGGTCGGGGAAAGTGATATTAGATTTTTCTATTTAGAAATACTCAATCTCAGCCCGGAGTCTGGAATAGTGCCCGGTATGGCGATGGGCGATATCACATTATGGGGTTCGACCATAATAAATTCCGCGAAAAGTGGGTGTGCTGGTCACACCTCTGCCTACCCCTGCGGGGATTATAGGCGTGAGTGTATATATATTACATTTAATTCCTCGACAACTACTTTCCCTATTATTCTGAATTAACAAAAGTAATTTATTTTTTAATCCGAAACGTTAAAGTTTCGTTTAGTTCACGGCGGCATCACCTGGCCCGCCCATTATTTTTCAGCCGAGCGCGCGACATGAATTAATAATATTCAAAACGGCAATGAATTCTGGGTACCGTCACGCCGCTTCCTCGTGGACGTTCTTAACGGCTTTTAACTTGTATCATGCTTGTTGGTTTTTGTCTTAACGGAAATTGACGTTAGTCTTAATACAGGCTATGGTGTTGTCATTTAAAAAAAGATGGATCTCTAGTCACTGTTGGTAAAATATTCATATCCGCCCAGATAGCGACCATCGTACACGCAAGTGTGTCGCGTTCAGGGATCAGCCAGTGTACATCCGGTTTTTCTCGGGGATCTAGAGTGGGAGTATGATGTTCGGCCTTGCTGCCTGGCCTTCTGAGAAGTCTGACACTAGATCCTCGACCGCTTCTTCACCTATTTGCTCCATGGTATAGTGTGAAGTAGCTACACAGCAGGCCGGCATGATTGTGTTGATTAGCGAGGGTTAGATTGTCTCTCGCTACTTGGTACTTTAACTGGATGGCATTGCGCTTTCCGTCCAGTACAGTGTGATAATTGGCATAATAAATAATTTAACCATAACAATACCCTACAAAAATAGTAAGTAAAAATAAACCGGGATAAAATCTGTAAAGTCAGTTCTATTTCACTGTGTAATATTTGATAAAATATTTTTTATTGTAGTAGCCAGTAAACGAGCAAGTGGGTCTTTAATAGTTAGTTATAACATCTATGAGTATTCACAATACAATAAAATAGGGTTTAAAGTAAGTTTAAAGTTTAAATAAGGTTGTAGCAGCAAATAGTTACCCTACATCAGTTTTCTGTGAGACAGTGGTAATACCAGGTCAGGTTAGGTCCTTTACGCTGCAGACAAAACTATGTACAGAGTAGCTCTTTGATTTAAAAAAAGTCCCAAATGATTCTTTAAACCACTTTCTTCAAGTAAATCATTTCGCATAAACACGCTTTCAAATAATACAAACTTCATTGTAATTGGTAAATTCGTTTAGGCGCTTCATAGCTCTTCTCATATATAAGTGTGTAAGGGTAATTTAGATTTTTATGGAAATATTGGGGGTCACTTACGGAATATTTGTGGGTAGATTGGATACTCGGTGGGGAAGATTTGTTATAAAATGGAAAGCCTGAACGCTCGCGGAGCGGTCTATACGAAACTAGCGGAAATGCTGCTCGGTTTTAATCAGTGTGCGTACAGTTGTTTTCAGTTTAGTTTGTGTTTAATAGATGATGGCTAATAAGAGAGATGTAAAAACTGAATAACTATCTTTTTACAGCAAATATGTGTTAGAGTTATTGTAACGATTATTTTGGAAATTCATTGAAATTGTATTCTATTTTTTTAATAAACCTGCAAAGTATTATTTGGTGAATGTATTATTAGCAATCATCGATTAAAACACAAACTACACTGAGAACGATTGTACACACACTGATTAAAACCGAACTAGACTCCCACTAGTTTCGTAAATAGACTGCCACTGCGAGCGTTGAGGCGTTCCTTTTTAACCGACTTCAAAAAAAGGAGGAGGTTCTCAATTCGACTGTATGTTGCTTTTTTTTTATGTTTGTTACCTCGTTTCTCTGTACTGTGTGAACCGATTTCGACCATTCTTTGATTGAAAGCTGGTGCTTGTCATTTGGTCCCATAAAAATATGGTGAAGATCTGATGAATATCTTCGGAGCTGGAGAGGGTAACTCCTTAAAATTAAGTAGTATTCCAGTGGTTCTTTTTGCATTATTAAGTGGTGTTTTCTTTTGGTACTCTATCTAACGTACCTATTTTATATTTGTACCACTTAAAAGCTAAAAATAAATTATTACTTTTTAAATAAAAATAAAACCGCCTTCAAAAAAACCCAGACACAACTAAAAAGCAAAAATAATTGGTTACATTTACATCAGTTAATAACATACAATTTAAATCAATTATTTGGACTCGGTGCCAGCCAAAATATGGAAAAAACAGAATAATCAGGCATACCAAAAATATATAAAATAGATCCATACTTGATTTTTATGAATCTAAAAGTAAAGAAAACAACACCGGCACCGACACCAAAAATAATTGATTTAAATTGTATGTTATTAATTGATGTAAATGTAACCAATTATTTTTGCTTTTTAGTTGTGTCTGGGTTTTTTTGAAGGCGGTTTTATTTTTATTTAAAAAGTAATAATATAAAAAATCTTTCCCCACTGAGTCTATAACTTATCAATCTACCCGCAAACATTTTGTAAGTGACCCCCCGATATTTCCATTAAAATCTATGGTAGAGTACATTACGCCGGAAGTCATTGAATAAATTGTTGTATTAAAAAGTTCCCTTTTCAATTTGTCTCCACTGGCAACACTGACTTAACATTTTTTTCAACGAAACATAACCTCACTACGCCCTACCATCAGCAGAGTGCAGGCGTAGCGGGAACGTGAAGAATATCGTTTCGAGGAGTCAGTCTTGCCATAGGAGACGAAGCGGATAGCTACAATAAGTAGTGCAGAAAGTTATCCAGAATTACGGATTTCCAGCAAAGTATGTTTAACGATGATTTTGTAAAAATATATTGTACTGTGTTACTGCCTGTGTGTTGAAAATAAATGTTTAATATATATTAGGGACAGTTCTTTCATATGTGTAGAGTGCAGAGAAAGAAGACTATAGCGTGACACGTGACACTGGTCAAATACCTGAGGACTGGTTACTGTCTTGTTTTGTAGCTATGCCAAAGCAAAGAACGCCAAGAAATGTGAGGAATACAGAACGATAAGTCTTATGAGTCAAGTGCTGAAACTATTTCTCTCCATAATACATGAGCGAATTAGGGCGCAATGCGATGAGCAACTCGGAGATAGTCAGTTTGGATTTCGGTCGGGTGTGGGCACCAGAGAGGCATTGTTTGCACTACAGGTTCTAGTACAGAAATGTCATGACATGCAACAGGATGTTTTTCTATGTTTCATCGATTACGAAAAAGCATTCGATCGAGTTCAGCATGATCGCCTTATTGCATTATTGAAAGACATCAATTTAGATGATAAAAACATCAGACTCATACATAATCTGTACTGGAACCAACGAGCCACTATTCGTGTAGATGGAGAATTTACGAACTCCGTGGAAATCCAGAGAGATGTCAGACAAGGTTGCATTCTATCTCCTACACTTTTTAACATATATTCGGAAGCTATTATGACTGAGGCTCTGGAAGAGTTGGACTGTGGCGTTAAAGTCAACGGCCGCATCATAAACAACTTAAGATATGCTGACGACACAGTTCTTATAGCGGCGAAAGAGGCCGAATTACAGCAGATGGTGGAATGTGTTAGTCAATGTAGTGTGAGGGCTGGCCTCAACATGAACGCTACCAAAACCAAGTTCATGGTTGTCTCAAGACGGGCTGGATTGGATCCCGCGATATCTGTTGCAAGCCATCGTCTGGAGAGAGTGCGCAAGTACAAATATTTAGGTACCTGGCTGACTGAAGACTGGGATAGCACTACGGAAATTAAAGCCCGCATTGAAGTCGCCAGAAATACGTTAACAAAATGAAAACGATTCTCGGTAATCGAAACATTAAGATCTCCTTGCGCACTCGACTCTTGCACTGTTACATTTGGCCCGTGCTTTTATACGGATGTGAGGCCTGGACAATCAAAGAGGATCTCAGTAAACGTGTAGAAGCATTTGAAATGTGGTGCTACAGACGCATGCTAGCCATTAGCTGGATACAAATAGTGACCAATGAGGAAGTCCTACGTCGAATCGGCCAAAAGCGTCAACTTTTACTCATCACAAAGACCAAAAAAGTTTCATATCTGGGACACGTGATGAGACACAAAAGATACGAACTCTTGCAGGTTATAATGATGGGCAAGATCGCCGGGAAAAGACGAGTTGGACGTAGGAAGAAATCTTGGTTGCGGAACATTAGAGAGTGGACGGGCATCGTGAGTGCTGCAGAGCTTTTCCGCCTCGCAAGAGACAAAATTGAATATTCCAAGCTGACGGCCAACCTTCAGTAATTGGAGAGGCAAAACAAAACATATGCAATTTTATATGGAATCTTATTCCGTCGCAAATCTCATATACTGCCTACACAATTATATACCAAGAGAACTTGTCGTGGTCGCAATCGTCGCGCGATAGAATCTGTCGCAATTACCTTGAGATTTAAAAATACAGTTTATCTATTTGTGATAACACTTTATTAATTCGCCTCTACTAAATAAACCTTTGATCACATTTACTTACATTTTTCAAAGGGCTAAACGGATCTTGTACTTTGTCTATAAATCTTTTCATCTAACCTCTTTAAAACATTTAACGAAACTTTGGGTTTGTCTGATTTCTTAAGATTTCAGCTCCCATTTCATCCTTGTTATGAAAAACAAGGCGTGAAGACATCAAACAAATACAGGGTGGATGTAAAATCCTTTAAGAAGCCAAAGTGATTTTTCAACTTTTTCATCGCTTATTTATTCACATCGCTAGAGGGAGAGATTTTTCCGATTTCCGTGGTAGAGCGTTTTCCCCC
The DNA here is from genome assembly GCA_905220505.1 of Laothoe populi. Lineage (NCBI taxonomy): Eukaryota > Metazoa > Arthropoda > Insecta > Lepidoptera > Sphingidae > Laothoe > Laothoe populi. The sequence continues at coordinate 22,323,656 of HG992151.1, forward strand.
TCCCCCCTCCAGTTTAGCACGATTCAGTAGAAATCCCGGGGAGCCGTTTATCTGCCACTTGGCCTGTATTCCACAGTACAACACATTGTTTGCACGCGTCTACCTACGTAGGTGTGTCTTACACGACGTCTCGCTATACCGTAGTCCGGTTAAGATGCACAAATCAAATGATCTCATTTTGCACGGGTTCGATCCCTGCTTTGAGACAAATGTTTGAGTGAGCTACAATAAATTATTTTTTCTGGGCCTGGGTGTTGTGGGACCGTAGTCACTCGTAGTTCTTGATACATATTATACATAATTAACTAGTCTGAAGTCAGGACTTGTGAGAGGTACAAGATTTGTGACTTTCGAGTGTATTATTTCTATAGGCACGTTGGGCACTTTTGAGATGGGGAAAAGCACTGAACTCGCGTGACCGTCACAGTCAGATTATTTTACATTTAACATAAGCACGCCTATGAAATTTTATAATTATTAACAAACAATCGTAAACAAAAAAGTTACTACTTCATAATTCCAAAGTTTTAAGTTTTCACTTCTGTCGGTAGTCCCCATGACTCCCTATATTTTGTTATTAGGTCGAGATGTTTAAAAATAGTTACTTTGCGTGTTATACTATAACATATGCCCTTTTTTATCTAACTCAACGTCCCACTACAAAGTAGTCTTCAAGGCTTACCTCTATTCTGCTTTAAGAGAGTTTCAAGCTCTCGTCATTGTTTTTGCTAGATAAAGAGCATTACTAGGAGCCACAAGCCTAATCACCGTTACACATCTAGCGTAATATATTTTTCTAATGAATTTGGATACTTTGACATGATTTTAATAATAGAATAAATTTTAATCCTTCAACCACCACATCACCTCTTAACTTTCTTGAAGTAGCTACTATACGTATTATCAGGTGTCGTATTACCCGGGATTCGTAATATCTGTGTTCCCTCCAGGCGATGCTCTGCTGCACCGAACGCTTATTAACATACAAAGCGCGTCGAGTCGCGGGTGCAGCTTACGAAATAACGCCGGCGAATCCCACAGAACAGGTCTGTGCCACCGCGCCATATGAAACCCGGCTCTGTTAAATGCACTCCCGAAGGAACGCGTTTGTGTGGTCGTGTCTTTATAATGTATTTATATCGTTATATGAGAATGAGACTCTATGGTAACTGCCTGAGTAGGACTTTTGTCACATTATTTCTTTGGTTTTATTATCTCTCGTAATATCCTTTTTTTGTAGCGGGGAAAGCGTTTTATTACTTCGGGGGGAAGCGGAATAAGAATAAAACGGTTATGCTGGACTAGCCGGTCTTACGACCCAGCATCCCCCTCGCCCGGATGATGGCTATCCGGGCAGCCGCTGGGCCGAGTCCCTACCCCCTATGTACACCCCACCCAACACTACCAGCTAAAACCCCGCGCTGGCCTTCTTCGGCGCTTACGGAGCGATCCCGGGGTATTCTAAGGAGTGCTAGAATTGCTGCCGGAACCGCCCCTGCAACTCTTGTAATATCCTGCTAGTCCTACTAGTATTATAAATGCGAATGTTTGGATGGGTGGATGTTTGTTACTCAATCGCGCTACAAGGTCTGGACGGATCTGGTTGAAATTTGGCACAGAGATAGATTATATTATTGAATAGCACATAGGCTACATTTAATCCAGAAAAATGTACAGTTCCCGTGGGATAGTTTAGTTTTTTACAGAGCAAGGGATCGACATGTATTCTTGCATAGTCACAGTTTAGTGATCAGAAAATGACATAGGCTACTTTTTATCCCGGAAAAATGCACGCTTCCTATGGTACAGCAAAATATAGAAAGATGTAATAGCTTAAAATGCCTCTATGGATTGTATACCTTTTCTTTCAAAAATAACCTCCATGCGGGCGGAGCCCCGAGCAACATGTAGTAAATTTATATATCGCAATGGGAGCATGAGTCTATCGTAACTGTTAAGTCTGTGCAAGTCTATGTGGCCACGGCTTTATATTGTTAAACTTATAATATAAGCTTTTTGACTGTCTTTTTTGAAGATTTAAGTATCGTTATGGATGAATGAGAATCTAGGTGTGCCTACATTAACTGTAAGTTGATAAAACTTTTGTAGCCATTTTAATTATACGCGCCTTTTAAAAATCGTTTTAAAGGCTCTATTTTATCTCTACCAAGTTAATGAAGACAATTATGTGTTACTGCCACATAATTGTGTATACGCTTTAACTCAAAAATAACTGAACACCTTATTGCATAATATATATAACCAGCCCTCCGTCTTGCCACTGGGCACGGGCCTCCATTACTAATGGGGGGTTAGTCCATCACGTTCACCTAAGGCGGGTTGGTAGACTTCACATGCCTTTGAAATTCGTATGTAGTGATTTCAAGTATGTATTTTTTCTCATAAAGTAAGCGATAGATCAGGCGTATATACTATTTGGGATGGTTTTGAACATACAACTTCCGTTTCATCAGTCAAACTATATTTTCATTACAAAAGTAGCTGTTAAGTTTTCATAATCCTATGTAAGTTCCAGATCCTATAAGAACTAAAGTATATCGTTGAGGTACCTTTTGTGTGCCAAAAGCCCGTACCATTGTTGCTAGTAGCATAATTGTAATGTACTATCTTCAGTAGCGATTGATTAGGTAAGCTCTTCATTGTGTGGAACTATCTTTTCTGTCAATTCATCTAACGCAGATATTTCAAGCTCTTTGAACATAAAGATTTCAACATAAATTTGAAATCGCTTGAGATTAATGCAGATTATTATACACATTATACCCTATTAATTAAAATATTACTACTATTCCCTTTATTTAAACATTTAATATTTTTGATGTTAAATCAGATAACATTTTGACTTTAAAACAGCGTCAAATTTTGTCCTGATATTATTAAAATGAATAGAGAGAGTGTTATAAATACTAAAATAATCTACCAGCCAAGTCCAGAGTTCTAGTGTATAGGGAAATCGCATAGAATTTCGTTTTCTAATCCTACAGCAATCTTACTGAAACTCGTACAATCACAAACGATGCTGGTGGTAGGATATCCATATCCGCCCGGATAGCGACCACCGTATACAGGATGTAAAACCCGTCATAGTGGCACACGCAAGTGTGTCGCGTTCCGGGATCAGCTAGTTTACATCCGGTTTTTGTCGGGGGCTAGAGTTAAGGTACGATGTTTGGCCGTCTCGCGGCCAAACATCGTACTCTGACACTATTGTCAGAGTACTCAGAAGGCCGCGAAACGGAATTTTGAGGAAACCTGTTAACCCAAAAATTGCAAAGGTATGTAAAGTCTGCCAACTCGCATTAGGCCTGCGTGGTTCACTATACCGTAATACTTCTCATTAGCAAAGGAGGCCTATGTCCTGCAGTGGGACAGTATTTATACACTGTCCATTAATATTTCAGTACAACATTACGTATGTATTATTACATAGCTAATATTATATTATAAATACCTAAAGACTAAGACGCATTACCAAGCTGCCATCCACGGCCTTTAAATCAGCCAAAAAATTCAACGCGACTTCAAAAGTTTTCGTTCATTTCATTATGGATATGGAAGCGTTAATTTTTAACGTTGTAGGCTGAAGTTAGTCGCTGGAAGCGCCTCCGTTAATTCCTAAATAGCTAATATCTCATCCGACAAAGGGGAAGTCGGCGAGGATTTAACTTTGCGAGAAAATTGTCGTCGGGCTGAATTAGCCCCCAGGGACTGCGAGCCAGTATTTTCACGAAAAAATTTGAGCTTGACTTTGAAATAATTATATTGTATCGTTCGTTTTATATGAAGGTTTTATTTATTGCACGGCAAAGTGACTTGCACCTGATGGCGCAGTGCCGTCCAGGCAGAATATCAAGTAGTGAGAAACAACTATTTCTCGCACATTTAGACAATATTGCCGGCCGGCTGAGTAGCTTCTTCACACTCCGCTTAAAGGACAATAAGACAGAGAAAACACATTTTCTTGTATGAAGGATTTAGTTATGGAGCTTCAGCTTAGGGATAAAATCTGTAAAGTCAGTTCTATTTCACTGTGTAATATTTGATAAAATATTTTTTATTGTAGTAGCCAGTAAACGAGCAAGTGGGTCTTTAATAGTTAGTTATAACATCTATGAGTATTCACAATACAATAAAATAGGGTTTAAAGTAAGTTTAAAGTTTAAATAAGGTTGTAGCAGCAAATAGTTACCCTACATCAGTTTTCTGTGAGACAGTGGTAATACCAGGTCAGGTTAGGTCCTTTACGCTGCAGACAAAACTATGTACAGAGTAGCTCTTTGATTTAAAAAAAGTCCCAAATGATTCTTTAAACCACTTTCTTCAAGTAAATCATTTCGCATAAACACGCTTTCAAATAATACAAACTTCATTGTAATTGGTAAATTCGTTTAGGCGCTTCATAGCTCTTCTCATATATAAGTGTGTAAGGGTAATTTAGATTTTTATGGAAATATTGGGGGTCACTTACGGAATATTTGTGGGTAGATTGGATACTCGGTGGGGAAGATTTGTTATAAAATGGAAAGCCTGAACGCTCGCGGAGCGGTCTATACGAAACTAGCGGAAATGCTGCTCGGTTTTAATCAGTGTGCGTACAGTTGTTTTCAGTTTAGTTTGTGTTTAATAGATGATGGCTAATAAGAGAGATGTAAAAACTGAATAACTATCTTTTTACAGCAAATATGTGTTAGAGTTATTGTAACGATTATTTTGGAAATTCATTGAAATTGTATTCTATTTTTTTAATAAACCTGCAAAGTATTATTTGGTGAATGTATTATTAGCAATCATCGATTAAAACACAAACTACACTGAGAACGATTGTACACACACTGATTAAAACCGAACTAGACTCCCACTAGTTTCGTAAATAGACTGCCACTGCGAGCGTTGAGGCGTTCCTTTTTAACCGACTTCAAAAAAAGGAGGAGGTTCTCAATTCGACTGTATGTTGCTTTTTTTTTATGTTTGTTACCTCGTTTCTCTGTACTGTGTGAACCGATTTCGACCATTCTTTGATTGAAAGCTGGTGCTTGTCATTTGGTCCCATAAAAATATGGTGAAGATCTGATGAATATCTTCGGAGCTGGAGAGGGTAACTCCTTAAAATTAAGTAGTATTCCAGTGGTTCTTTTTGCATTATTAAGTGGTGTTTTCTTTTGGTACTCTATCTAACGTACCTATTTTATATTTGTACCACTTAAAAGCTAAAAATAAATTATTACTTTTTAAATAAAAATAAAACCGCCTTCAAAAAAACCCAGACACAACTAAAAAGCAAAAATAATTGGTTACATTTACATCAGTTAATAACATACAATTTAAATCAATTATTTGGACTCGGTGCCAGCCAAAATATGGAAAAAACAGAATAATCAGGCATACCAAAAATATATAAAATAGATCCATACTTGATTTTTATGAATCTAAAAGTAAAGAAAACAACACCGGCACCGACACCAAAAATAATTGATTTAAATTGTATGTTATTAATTGATGTAAATGTAACCAATTATTTTTGCTTTTTAGTTGTGTCTGGGTTTTTTTGAAGGCGGTTTTATTTTTATTTAAAAAGTAATAATATAAAAAATCTTTCCCCACTGAGTCTATAACTTATCAATCTACCCGCAAACATTTTGTAAGTGACCCCCCGATATTTCCATTAAAATCTATGGTAGAGTACATTACGCCGGAAGTCATTGAATAAATTGTTGTATTAAAAAGTTCCCTTTTCAATTTGTCTCCACTGGCAACACTGACTTAACATTTTTTTCAACGAAACATAACCTCACTACGCCCTACCATCAGCAGAGTGCAGGCGTAGCGGGAACGTGAAGAATATCGTTTCGAGGAGTCAGTCTTGCCATAGGAGACGAAGCGGATAGCTACAATAAGTAGTGCAGAAAGTTATCCAGAATTACGGATTTCCAGCAAAGTATGTTTAACGATGATTTTGTAAAAATATATTGTACTGTGTTACTGCCTGTGTGTTGAAAATAAATGTTTAATATATATTAGGGACAGTTCTTTCATATGTGTAGAGTGCAGAGAAAGAAGACTATAGCGTGACACGTGACACTGGTCAAATACCTGAGGACTGGTTACTGTCTTGTTTTGTAGCTATGCCAAAGCAAAGAACGCCAAGAAATGTGAGGAATACAGAACGATAAGTCTTATGAGTCAAGTGCTGAAACTATTTCTCTTCATAATACATGAGCGAATTAGGGCGCAATGCGATGAGCAACTCGGAGATAGTCAGTTTGGATTTCGGTCGGGTGTGGGCACCAGAGAGGCATTGTTTGCACTACAGGTTCTAGTACAGAAATGTCATGACATGCAACAGGATGTTTTTCTATGTTTCATCGATTACGAAAAAGCATTCGATCGAGTTCAGCATGATCGCCTTATTGCATTATTGAAAGACATCAATTTAGATGATAAAAACATCAGACTCATACATAATCTGTACTGGAACCAACGAGCCACTATTCGTGTAGATGGAGAATTTACGAACTCCGTGGAAATCCAGAGAGATGTCAGACAAGGTTGCATTCTATCTCCTACACTTTTTAACATATATTCGGAAGCTATTATGACTGAGGCTCTGGAAGAGTTGGACTGTGGCGTTAAAGTCAACGGCCGCATCATAAACAACTTAAGATATGCTGACGACACAGTTCTTATAGCGGCGAAAGAGGCCGAATTACAGCAGATGGTGGAATGTGTTAGTCAATGTAGTGTGAGGGCTGGCCTCAACATGAACGCTACCAAAACCAAGTTCATGGTTGTCTCAAGACGGGCTGGATTGGATCCCGCGATATCTGTTGCAAGCCATCGTCTGGAGAGAGTGCGCAAGTACAAATATTTAGGTACCTGGCTGACTGAAGACTGGGATAGCACTACGGAAATTAAAGCCCGCATTGAAGTCGCCAGAAATACGTTAACAAAATGAAAACGATTCTCGGTAATCGAAACATTAAGATCTCCTTGCGCACTCGACTCTTGCACTGTTACATTTGGCCCGTGCTTTTATACGGATGTGAGGCCTGGACAATCAAAGAGGATCTCAGTAAACGTGTAGAAGCATTTGAAATGTGGTGCTACAGACGCATGCTAGCCATTAGCTGGATACAAATAGTGACCAATGAGGAAGTCCTACGTCGAATCGGCCAAAAGCGTCAACTTTTACTCATCACAAAGACCAAAAAAGTTTCATATCTGGGACACGTGATGAGACACAAAAGATACGAACTCTTGCAGGTTATAATGATGGGCAAGATCGCCGGGAAAAGACGAGTTGGACGTAGGAAGAAATCTTGGTTGCGGAACATTAGAGAGTGGACGGGCATCGTGAGTGCTGCAGAGCTTTTCCGCCTCGCAAGAGACAAAATTGAATATTCCAAGCTGACGGCCAACCTTCAGTAATTGGAGAGGCAAAACAAAACATATGCAATTTTATATGGAATCTTATTCCGTCGCAAATCTCATATACTGCCTACACAATTATATACCAAGAGAACTTGTCGTGGTCGCAATCGTCGCGCGATAGAATCTGTCGCAATTACCTTGAGATTTAAAAATACAGTTTATCTATTTGTGATAACACTTTATTAATTCGCCTCTACTAAATAAACCTTTGATCACATTTACTTACATTTTTCAAAGGGCTAAACGGATCTTGTACTTTGTCTATAAATCTTTTCATCTAACCTCTTTAAAACATTTAACGAAACTTTGGGTTTGTCTGATTTCTTAAGATTTCAGCTCCCATTTCATCCTTGTTATGAAAAACAAGGCGTGAAGACATCAAACAAATACAGGGTGGATGTAAAATCCTTTAAGAAGCCAAAGTGATTTTTCAACTTTTTCATCGCTTATTTATTCACATCGCTAGAGGGAGAGATTTTTCCGATTTCCGTGGTAGAGCGTTTTCCCCCTCCCCCCTCCAGTTTAGCACGATTCAGTAGAAATCCCGGGGAGCCGTTTATCTGCCACTTGGCCTGTATTCCACAGTACAACACATTGTTTGCACGCGTCTACCTACGTAGGTGTGTCTTACACGACGTCTCGCTATACCGTAGTCCGGTTAAGATGCACAAATCAAATGATCTCATTTTGCACGGGTTCGATCCCTGCTTTGAGACAAATGTTTGAGTGAGCTACAATAAATTATTTTTTCTGGGCCTGGGTGTTGTGGGACCGTAGTCACTCGTAGTTCTTGATACATATTATACATAATTAACTAGTCTGAAGTCAGGACTTGTGAGAGGTACAAGATTTGTGACTTTCGAGTGTATTATTTCTATAGGCACGTTGGGCACTTTTGAGATGGGGAAAAGCACTGAACTCGCGTGACCGTCACAGTCAGATTATTTTACATTTAACATAAGCACGCCTATGAAATTTTATAATTATTAACAAACAATCGTAAACAAAAAAGTTACTACTTCATAATTCCAAAGTTTTAAGTTTTCACTTCTGTCGGTAGTCCCCATGACTCCCTATATTTTGTTATTAGGTCGAGATGTTTAAAAATAGTTACTTTGCGTGTTATACTATAACATATGCCCTTTTTTATCTAACTCAACGTCCCACTACAAAGTAGTCTTCAAGGCTTACCTCTATTCTGCTTTAAGAGAGTTTCAAGCTCTCGTCATTGTTTTTGCTAGATAAAGAGCATTACTAGGAGCCACAAGCCTAATCACCGTTACACATCTAGCGTAATATATTTTTCTAATGAATTTGGATACTTTGACATGATTTTAATAATAGAATAAATTTTAATCCTTCAACCACCACATCACCTCTTAACTTTCTTGAAGTAGCTACTATACGTATTATCAGGTGTCGTATTACCCGGGATTCGTAATATCTGTGTTCCCTCCAGGCGATGCTCTGCTGCACCGAACGCTTATTAACATACAAAGCGCGTCGAGTCGCGGGTGCAGCTTACGAAATAACGCCGGCGAATCCCACAGAACAGGTCTGTGCCACCGCGCCATATGAAACCCGGCTCTGTTAAATGCACTCCCGAAGGAACGCGTTTGTGTGGTCGTGTCTTTATAATGTATTTATATCGTTATATGAGAATGAGACTCTATGGTAACTGCCTGAGTAGGACTTTTGTCACATTATTTCTTTGGTTTTATTATCTCTCGTAATATCCTTTTTTTGTAGCGGGGAAAGCGTTTTATTACTTCGGGGGGAAGCGGAATAAGAATAAAACGGTTATGCTGGACTAGCCGGTCTTACGACCCAGCATCCCCCTCGCCCGGATGATGGCTATCCGGGCAGCCGCTGGGCCGAGTCCCTACCCCCTATGTACACCCCACCCAACACTACCAGCTAAAACCCCGCGCTGGCCTTCTTCGGCGCTTACGGAGCGATCCCGGGGTATTCTAAGGAGTGCTAGAATTGCTGCCGGAACCGCCCCTGCAACTCTTGTAATATCCTGCTAGTCCTACTAGTATTATAAATGCGAATGTTTGGATGGGTGGATGTTTGTTACTCAATCGCGCTACAAGGTCTGGACGGATCTGGTTGAAATTTGGCACAGAGATAGATTATATTATTGAATAGCACATAGGCTACATTTAATCCAGAAAAATGTACAGTTCCCGTGGGATAGTTTAGTTTTTTACAGAGCAAGGGATCGACATGTATTCTTGCATAGTCACAGTTTAGTGATCAGAAAATGACATAGGCTACTTTTTATCCCGGAAAAATGCACGCTTCCTATGGTACAGCAAAATATAGAAAGATGTAATAGCTTAAAATGCCTCTATGGATTGTATACCTTTTCTTTCAAAAATAACCTCCATGCGGGCGGAGCCCCGAGCAACATGTAGTAAATTTATATATCGCAATGGGAGCATGAGTCTATCGTAACTGTTAAGTCTGTGCAAGTCTATGTGGCCACGGCTTTATATTGTTAAACTTATAATATAAGCTTTTTGACTGTCTTTTTTGAAGATTTAAGTATCGTTATGGATGAATGAGAATCTAGGTGTGCCTACATTAACTGTAAGTTGATAAAACTTTTGTAGCCATTTTAATTATACGCGCCTTTTAAAAATCGTTTTAAAGGCTCTATTTTATCTCTACCAAGTTAATGAAGACAATTATGTGTTACTGCCACATAATTGTGTATACGCTTTAACTCAAAAATAACTGAACACCTTATTGCATAATATATATAACCAGCCCTCCGTCTTGCCACTGGGCACGGGCCTCCATTACTAATGGGGGGTTAGTCCATCACGTTCACCTAAGGCGGGTTGGTAGACTTCACATGCCTTTGAAATTCGTATGTAGTGATTTCAAGTATGTATTTTTTCTCATAAAGTAAGCGATAGATCAGGCGTATATACTATTTGGGATGGTTTTGAACATACAACTTCCGTTTCATCAGTCAAACTATATTTTCATTACAAAAGTAGCTGTTAAGTTTTCATAATCCTATGTAAGTTCCAGATCCTATAAGAACTAAAGTATATCGTTGAGGTACCTTTTGTGTGCCAAAAGCCCGTACCATTGTTGCTAGTAGCATAATTGTAATGTACTATCTTCAGTAGCGATTGATTAGGTAAGCTCTTCATTGTGTGGAACTATCTTTTCTGTCAATTCATCTAACGCAGATATTTCAAGCTCTTTGAACATAAAGATTTCAACATAAATTTGAAATCGCTTGAGATTAATGCAGATTATTATACACATTATACCCTATTAATTAAAATATTACTACTATTCCCTTTATTTAAACATTTAATATTTTTGATGTTAAATCAGATAACATTTTGACTTTAAAACAGCGTCAAATTTTGTCCTGATATTATTAAAATGAATAGAGAGAGTGTTATAAATACTAAAATAATCTACCAGCCAAGTCCAGAGTTCTAGTGTATAGGGAAATCGCATAGAATTTCGTTTTCTAATCCTACAGCAATCTTACTGAAACTCGTACAATCACAAACGATGCTGGTGGTAGGATATCCATATCCGCCCGGATAGCGACCACCGTATACAGGATGTAAAACCCGTCATAGTGGCACACGCAAGTGTGTCGCGTTCCGGGATCAGCTAGTTTACATCCGGTTTTTGTCGGGGGCTAGAGTTAAGGTACGATGTTTGGCCGTCTCGCGGCCAAACATCGTACTCTGACACTATTGTCAGAGTACTCAGAAGGCCGCGAAACGGAATTTTGAGGAAACCTGTTAACCCAAAAATTGCAAAGGTATGTAAAGTCTGCCAACTCGCATTAGGCCTGCGTGGTTCACTATACCGTAATACTTCTCATTAGCAAAGGAGGCCTATGTCCTGCAGTGGGACAGTATTTATACACTGTCCATTAATATTTCAGTACAACATTACGTATGTATTATTACATAGCTAATATTATATTATAAATACCTAAAGACTAAGACGCATTACCAAGCTGCCATCCACGGCCTTTAAATCAGCCAAAAAATTCAACGCGACTTCAAAAGTTTTCGTTCATTTCATTATGGATATGGAAGCGTTAATTTTTAACGTTGTAGGCTGAAGTTAGTCGCTGGAAGCGCCTCCGTTAATTCCTAAATAGCTAATATCTCATCCGACAAAGGGGAAGTCGGCGAGGATTTAACTTTGCGAGAAAATTGTCGTCGGGCTGAATTAGCCCCCAGGGACTGCGAGCCAGTATTTTCACGAAAAAATTTGAGCTTGACTTTGAAATAATTATATTGTATCGTTCGTTTTATATGAAGGTTTTATTTATTGCACGGCAAAGTGACTTGCACCTGATGGCGCAGTGCCGTCCAGGCAGAATATCAAGTAGTGAGAAACAACTATTTCTCGCACATTTAGACAATATTGCCGGCCGGCTGAGTAGCTTCTTCACACTCCGCTTAAAGGACAATAAGACAGAGAAAACACATTTTCTTGTATGAAGGATTTAGTTATGGAGCTTCAGGATGTTTGTTTGGAATTAGCTATGTTGGCCTAGTTTTTTCAATACCCATGAGATAGTTAAAAATGTCAAAAATTTTATCTAAATGATATGAACAAAATAGAAAGAAAATATTTACAAAAATAATAGAAAGGATAGACCAACACACGCAGTCGGTAGAATTCAAACTTACGCTCCCAGAGGGAATATGATTTCTAGTCAGACGCCTTAACCGCTCGGCCACGACTGCTTGTTCACTGACATTGAAAATGCCACACTGCACCTCATGGTATGCGAGTTGACGTCCGGGTAAAGTATCTAGCGAGAGACAAATAAACTATCCCTTGCTACTCGAAAAATGGTGGCCTGCTAGTTACTTCTGCACACCACGTTTAAAGGACACCACACTCTTCTATTTTGTAGTTTTATCGGGCTATACGGCTCTACTGAAAATGACTTTTTTACCCTGGCAGGGTAAAGTGACCACACTGCACCTAATGGTAAGCGCAGTGCCATCCAATTAGAGTATCAGGTAGTGAGAGCCAATCTACCCCCGCTACTTAACCATACCGGCCTGCTTCTTTACACTACGCCATAGGCAACAAGGTGAAAATGCGGTCGAGGGTTTAGTGTTTAGTGGGCCAAACATCGTACCCCAGCTCTAGATCCCCGACAAAAACCGATGTACATTGGCAGATCCAGAACGGTAGGCAGCGGCTTTGCTGTGCCCTGGTATGAATATCCACCGTCAAAATGCTGGTTTGACTGACTACTTAAATGCCTTCAAGGAAGACAAATTTTGACTCAGACATAATCAGAGCGTTGAATCAACACGGCTATAATATTTAGGCGCGATGTACGGTGGCGCGGTGAGATCTTTAGATACCACGTGACTGATAGGCGATTAGCACGCGACACCGGCTGCATTCTCCTTGTGTAATAGTTACGGTATTTGGAATACTTAAATGGTAATTGGGTGATGAGCTATTTTTACCGGCCTGGTATTTTAACCAAACCTTTACGGACACTTGTACATGTAACATTATAAACCGCCTTCAAAAAAACCCAGACACAACTAAAAAGCAAAAAATAATTGGTTACATTTAAATCAATTAGTTATATGCAATTTAAATCAATTATCTTTGGAGTCGGTGCCGGTGTTGTTTTCTTTACTTTTAGATTTATAAAAACCAAGTCTGGATCTATTTTATATTTTTTTGTATGCCTGATTATTTTGTTTTTTCCATGTTTTGGCTGGCACCGACTCCAAATAATTGATTTAAATTGCATATAACTAATTGATTTAAATGTAACCAATTATTTTTTGCTTTTTAGTTGTGTCTGGGTTTTTTTGAAGGCGGTTTAATTTTTATTTAAAAAGTAATAATTTATTTTTTGCTTTTTAGTGGTAAATTATATAAAATCGGTTAAAAGCTGCTGAAGATATTAGAATTTACGTGTATTTTAATTTTATCACCCCCCTCCCTCACCCCCACCCCTTTTACCCTCTCTCACTGAAACTTAACTTTTATAATGAACGTAATGCAAAAAGAACCACTGGAATACTACTTAATTTTAAGGAGTTACCCTCTCCAGCTCCGAAGATATTCATCAGATCTTCACCATATTTTTATGGGACCAAATGACAAGCACCAGCTTTCAATCAAAGAAAGAATGGTCGAAATCGGTTCACACAGTACAGAGAAACGAGGTAACAAACATAAAAAAAAAAAAAAAAAAAAAAAAGCAACATACAGTCGAATTGAGAACCTCCTCCTTTTTTTGAAGTCGGTTAAAAAACGCATGCCCTGAAAGTAGTTTCTTAGTAATGCCTATGGAATGAATTACACTAATTTAAATATGAAATTTTTCCTCGGACTGCCTCGGTGTGCACAGTTGTAATTGCGCATGCGATACGAATGCTGTGCTGAGGGTTCGATCCCCGGGTCAGGTAAAGTGATTGGGTTTATCTATTTAGAAATACTCAGTAACAGATCGGAGTCTGGAATTGAGCCCGGTATGGCGATAGGCTCGCCATACCGCTCGCCCCTATCACATTATGGGACCGTTATAAATTCGGCGAAAAGTGGGTGTGCTAGTTACACCTCTGCCTACCCCCTTCGTGGATTACACCTTTATCCGACCCGGGGATAGAACCCGAGACCTCAGCACAGCAGTAGTACTGCGTACTACCGCAGCTGCTGATAATATTGTAATTATTAGGACTTCGTTCCCCACGCTGGCTAATGGTAGACTTAACACCCCTCATAAATTCTTATTAAGAGTTCTTGGGCAAACAGATTTCCTCGTGATGTTTCTTTCATAATACCAAGCGGTAAATAACAATGAATACACTTAACTGAAAAGTCGGAGGTGTATGTCACTTGAGTTGGTTTCGTAACATGACATTCGTCTCGGCAGTCTACTACACTAGACACGATTTTTTAAATAATTTTATTCAACAAGTTTCATCACCTTAAGCAATTTTATGAATCCGAACAAAAATAAGTAAATTAGACGCCATTCAAATCTGCTGGAAGGGGTAGTTGTCAAATGACAGTAAAAAGATGCATGATATAAGCCGTGACGTCACCTCTCAGAATGGCCATTATAATGCCGTCGTCCGGAGATAGTGAGATGTTTACACTACGCACCCATTTTTGCTCATACCAATATTGTGACCTCATTTTTCAAGCTATTTAGATTGAAATTAAAAAGAGTTTCTTTTGCGTACCATATTCGATTGCACATGGAATAATGTACAAAATTAAACACAGGAAACTACCCAATTCCAACTAGGCTGTTGCTTCTTATATAAAGACTATGATGCTGACGAATATACACGTATTATACAATATATTTGCATTGAAGATAATGTTTGTATTGAGTTAACAAGGCAAACCTAATCGATAGCGTCGAGTGTAACGCACTCTGCTCTCCAATGTAATTATGTAAGGATTCCATTACAATAGTTCAAAGTTATGGGATTTCATTATCGTAAATCCAAACCTTGTTATAATACGCTCGTAGTTTAGGAACACGAGTACGCTAACCCCTATCCGTAGTGTTGTATTAAAAAGCCGGCAAATTAATAATCTGAAAGAGATTTTCACTGGCATTAATATATATGGCGATAGGCTCGCCCATCACATTATGGGACCGAAATTCGGCGAAAAGTGGATGTACTCGTTACACATCTGCTTACCCCTTCGGGGATTACGGGTGTTAGTGTATGTGTGTATTAATCTATGTCTATACTAAATATATAAAAATACAAAGTTTGTGAGTTTGGATGTTCGGGGTAATCTACGGTAATACTGATCCGATTTGGAAAATTCTTTCACTGTTAGAAAGGTATATTATCCTTGAGTGCTATAGACTACTTTTTATTATGGTATATATTTGGTAAAAAATAACCTCCATGGGGGCGGAGCCGCGGACAACAGCTAGTCAACTATAAAACAGGAGAATCATGCATTGTGGGCCTTCAGGAGAAGAAGACAAAGATTTAGGTTTCCGGAGATCTGATCTATGGCGAGGTGTATCTTCGCGACCATATCTGTAAGACAGTAGTAACCCTCTCGAACCATCCCATACATGCTGTAGATGCATTTGTCTACAGGATATCTATCATATTAAGCTAGGGTACGTAATAAGAGAACCTTCGACATCAGCAATAATTTACTCAAACTGATCTTTTTTTATTATTAAATGTTGTGTATTTTTAAGATGTGTGTGAAGTTCGGGCTGAAGCACATTGAAATCCGCGTTGATTGACTTTTGTAGATGTAAAATGGTTGTTTCAAGTTGCAAAATATATTTCCCTTCCTAAATTTCTATTCGATTGACTTCGTCGCGGGATAAAAGACAATTAAGCATTCCCAGAGATTCGCCGAGTTTCATTACTCGGTGTCGAAAAATGCGTGTCATTGTCGATTCTGGCTAAACAATGGCGGGTGTGTGGGCGGCATAGTCTCTAAGTTGCAAGTACTGTTGAAAATATTTTGATTCTATAGTTTACTACATCAAAACACGTTCCTATGTCATGTACATAACTTTCCATGTCATATTTCAATAAGTAGTTTAAATTTTTTATTTGTCTTATTTTTTTTTCCTTGCAAATGACTTATTACATTAATAGTTGTAAGCACAAGGTAATCATAATTATCTGTTCTTATAATATAATGAGGGTAGTTTCTGAGTGGACGTAAGGGTAACTACTAATCCAAATTTGAAAATGTTTTTACCAATAGATTCGATAGTATCTCTATTTCTCACATAGAGAGAGCTTCATGACTTCCCATACATCCGTGTAAAATCCACAAAGATGTTAGTATCATTATTTAATAAGTATTGTGGAGTATTTTGGGCAACGTATGTCAAGCTACAAGAGGACGAATACTAAGTACGCAGAGATCACAATATGTCTCGTTACTGACGCATTATGCAGTGTGCAAGCGGACCGGTGTGAACGCTGCGCATCGCCAGTAAGTACCGCACGAACGATTGCTGTGTAAACTAACAACAATAATGACAAAAATAAGTACACATACACATACACTCACGCCTGTAATCCCCGAAGGGGTAGGCAGAGGTGTAACTAGTACACCCACTTTTCGCCGAATTTCGGTCCCATAATGTGATAGGGGGCGAGCCTATCGCCTACAAAAATAAGTTTATAAAAAAAATATTAGAAAATTAAATAATTTGTTTATTTAATTCTAGTTTATGAGAAATATAAATATTTCTTTCGATGATAATTAGGGCAGACACAATATTCAATTAACTATTCTTCTTCTTCTTCAGCCTTTGGACGTCCACTGCTGAACATAGGCCTTCCCCAAAGATTTCCAGACCAATCTGTCAGAAACCGCCTGCATCCAGCTAGTTCCAGAGTCCTTTTATTTTTCAACATCCCATTATATGGGGTGCGCAGGTGTGCGAGAGAGACAGTAAGAATACCCCATTTTGTTCATATTGAATTATGATTGTTTTAGCAAGTTTTCTTTCTTCTGAGTTTTTTTATTTATTAAATAATTCTTAAAGACACGAAATTAACTTATTATGTACTGCGGTTGCTTAAGAACCCGCATTTCTAAATTGTTTAGTATAATGCATTCAATATATGTTGAGGAATTAAGTGTTTGAAAGAGATTGGAGGTCCATAATGGCTCCCCTCCCCACTATCCTTTTCATCCCCCCGTAACACGTTAATTTGCCACTACGATTGTCATAGCATCATCACCATAATGTCTGGCTGTCGCTCGCTAAATACTTGACTCTCTTTATTTATTTATTTCTATGGGAAACATACAATATTTAAAATTCTTATAAACTAGGTAACATAATTGAAAATACATATATCAACAAAGTTTCCACTAAAATATAGCTATTATATAGTTACAGTAAGACAGAGTAAATGAATATATGTAAATTAATATACTACGTTAATTTCGTGTTCATAAGTTTCCTAAGTTTTGTTTTATATGAATTCAGTTTTTCGTTGAAAATATCTATTGTACAATATTCTTTATTATATATATGACAAACACGATACAAAAATGTGTTGCTGCAATAATTTGACTTACAAGCAGGTACATGAAATAGTGATTTATTACGTAAATTTAACCGAGGACATTTTAATTGTATATGATTTAACAAAAATATATTGTCTACTCTGTTATTCAAAATCTTATAAAGAAACATCTGATCTCTCTCACGCCGACGGTCAACCAAAGAAGACAACTCTTTATCGATAAAAATCCTGTCCATATTATAATCAAAGTAATTAGATAATCGTTACATTTCCTCGCCAATGCAAAAGCGAAACGCAAAAGAATTTTCTCACAATTCAATTTATCACTAACAAATCTAAATCCTAACACTTAACCCCTTACGGTACGCAATTGAATATTTGTTACTATAAGGCCAAACGGGGTTGATAGTTGAGTCGCACCCTATCGAACCGTGCGGGCTGTATGCAAGTGGATTTGGCTAACGGACCTTCGTAATAGTAACTCGCCCTGAGTTCGTCTCCCGAGAGTTCCTCACTGGGAGAAATTCTTGCGCCGATTGATGTCGAATATGCGCTGATTTTAAGAAATATTATATCTACATTTTACAAGATGAAAATATATTATTTTTGTTATTGAAATTTCATAACGTGTTTTTGGTATAACATTTGAATTTTAGATAATTAAATATAAAATACAGCACAATAAAAGTATTGATTTGGCAGCGGTACGGACTGTAGACACGAAAGTCATAGGTTCGAAACCAGCCCAACTGGCATACAACTCTGACTTTCTATAGTTACGTGTATATTTATTGTTGATTAGCGCTTGCTTCAACTTTTTTTTATGGTGAAAGGGGGCAAACGGGCAGGAGGCTCACCTAATGGAAAGTGATCACCGCCGCCCACGGACCATCTGCAACGCCAGAGGGCAATTTTTATTTCCTTAACTTTATTCGAAATATTATAATCATTTAATAATAACCAAATCCGTCCAGTCTTAAGCTTAAGAGCATTAAGGTAACTAAACGTAAAATGTAATTTTATTTAGGTATATATACATTTGAAATAAATTTAGTTTTATTTTTGCTTTTATTCCCGACGTTTCGTCGACTTTGCAGCCTTGATGGTCACGGGACAGACAGGTAAATATAAACCATGATAAAATCTCTAAAATTAGTTTACATAAGAAACCATAATAAATATTTCTTAAGACGTGAAATAGTTTACTTATTTAATACTAGGAATAACTGAAACAAATCGACCAGATGGATGACTAGAACCGTATCTGCAGATTCGGCGCTCGCCCTCAACTAAACCTCTTTGGCGCTAACGATGGCGTAACTGACGATGTGACGGCTTTGTTGTGGGGAAGGGTTGATCAATCCACTTACCTACACAGATTTGTGGGTATGAAGTTTGTATCCAAAGTCATGTTTTATGTTATTTATATGTGGTTTTAATGAGGTCAACTATATATCTTTATTTATATAATTCTACTGTACGTGTGTATGTCACTGAACTACTCCTAAACGGCTGGACCGATTTGAATGTTTTTTTTTTGTTTGCGTTTGGGTGGCGCACTGGATGTTTTAGATTCACAAATCAGCCCGGCAGATGGCGCTGCAGTCGGAGTGGCGCTGCTTTTACGGGCAGGACGACGTCTGCCGGGCCGACCAGTTTAGTATAGTTTTCTTTTATGTATTAGGTAGGATGTATATTTATCTTTCTTCTTAATGTATGCTGCCTTGTGCGCATTTGCTACTTACTGCCATCGGGTCCAGAGACAATGGCCAAATAAATATAAACTTTCTTTCTAGATCGATTAAAGCCTACTAGTAGTCTAACAGTGCGTAAGTCAAAAACTGCTACTTTCATCAAGGCACTGCTGGACCTTCCTTTTCCAGATCACGTCACCCTTGACGGTCCTAAGTCTTCCTCATCCAGCCGCCTCCCGCTACATATCTCAGGTCGTCAGTCCAGCGGGCACGAGGTCGGCCTACACTATGCTTGGACAGAAGTGGCCTCCACTCTAGTACTTTCCGCCCCAAGGGCCGTCATTCTGACGACAGACCAGCCCACTGCGACTTCAACTCTAATTTGCCGAGCTCTGTCAGCCATTCTGATTCGGAGAAGCAGAGTGGTGGTGCTACTTTAAAACCCGAAAAATGGTGTGTAAATGAAGTCAAAGCAAATATAGATTCAATTTATATGTGTACGATTTGCATTCTTATAAACCAACTTTATTTTTCCCACTATAACGCTACCAACTGTCATGGCCTCTCGTGTGACGTGACCAACACTAACAGACGTTTAGCTCAGTGTATAATAGATGGTGTTTCATGTCATGTGACAAAATGCTTTGTTTTTGCATATTTGTTTCAAGAAAATATTTAATTAAAAAAGACATATAAATTCAAAAATTATTATAAAAAACAAAACTCCATCAGGTTTTATCTAACTCTCAACAAACCTATTTAACATTTCAATAAGCAGAGAAAAACATGAATTTAGATTGAATCTAGCGACAACATGGATTTGTTAAACGTAGCGGTTTCTATTAGACCGTATTGTAATATATCAGGGTAGATAGTGGCGTAATATATTAGCTGGTGAGTGAGTTGTACTGATCGCGGAAGGCGGGCTGTGGTAATAACTGTAGATGGTGCGATACCGCGGCGAGAGCACGCGATAGCGACGCAGCACGCCGACACCGCGCTTCGTTGTTACAGCGGACGTGTGTAATTACCCTCGTTTTATGTAACGTGTGGTGTTTTCGTTAATTATTAATGTAGATTGATTTATATATGTTGCCATTTTGGGTGGAAAAAGTGGTAGAGTCAAGCTACATGGCCCATTTACATGGCCGAGTTCAACCGGATTACTACTGTCTTACTGTAAAAATGTTGCATTTTATATAGAGAATGTGAATTTCTTCGCCTTTCTAACCCATATCATTTTTAATTCCAGTAACTAATGACTCTGGGTGAAAAAATCACTATCAGATGACTCTCTTATTCGTTGCCGGCTACTTCTCAAGATTTTTCCCGACACAGTCTAATTTTGTATTTTTCTTAATTACTACTTTACCATATCAATTTACAATATCACATTATAAATTTGTTATGTTTATTTTACTTCCTGGGTGGCGGAGTTGTTATTGCGCCTGCGTTACGACTGCCGTGCTGAGGTCTTGGGTTCGATTTCCGGGTCGGGTAAAGTGATATTTTATTTTATTTTTTATTCTATATTGAGTATTTTTAAATAGAAAAACCCAATATCAGCCCAGAGTCCAATTGAGTCCGGTATGTCGATAGGTGCGCCCCCTATTCTATTAGGGGACATTAGGAAATTCGGCGTAATTGGGTGTACTGGTTACACCTCTGTCCACAGGCGTGAATGTATATGTATGTATGTGATATTGTAACAAGAGAAATCTAGAGTAGCTAAATATTAATCCACCTTAACTCATGCTGAATTAGAGGTATGATCACTATGATCTAAAATATATCAGCTCCTACATTGAATGTGTTTTAGCTTCCCCATAGAACGATTTTATAGTAGTTGTAAATTTTGCCTGCAGCAACTAGCCGCATATTAGCGTACAGTATTACAATGTCGTGTATGTTTTACGAGATATATAAAATGAGGTATGAACGTTTATTTTGCTTAAAAAAGTAATATTTATGTGATGTAATATTTATGTGGGTTTTGCCAGCGGTACAGTGGTACTGAAAGGTTTATTGGGTTCTGTGATTTAAACTATGTAAGTTGACTAGCTTCTGGCAGAATTTGAGCGGTTACTAATTTACAGACTAGATATTAAGAAAGACTGACAGACTGCCTCGGTGGCGCAGTTGTAATTGCGCATGCGTTACGATTGCTGTGCTGAGGTCCTGGGTTCGATCCCCGGGTCGGGTAAAGTGATATTGGGTTTTTCTATCTAGAAATTCTCAGTATTAGCCCGGAGTCTGGAACATGTGCCCGGTATGGCGATAGGCTCGCCCCCTATCACATTATGAGACCGAAATTCGGCGAAAAGTGGGTGTACTGGTTACACTTCTGCCTACCCCTTCGGGGAGTACAGGCGTGATTGTATATGTATGTATGTATATTAAGAAAATAATCCTACTATAAAGCGAGGCCAAAAACAGAAAGACAAAATCAGTGGTAGTTATATTTTTTTTAACTATGTATTATAATATAAAAAATGTAATAACATCACCAATAGGTAGGATGTAAATCAGAATTAGTAGGTGGTGGTGGTGGTGGTGGCTGGTGGTAGAATATTCATATCCGCCCGGATAGCGACTACCGTACACAGGGTGTAAAACCCGCCATAGTGGCACACGCAAGTATGTCGCGTTCCGGGCTCCGGGGTCATCCAGTGTACATCCGGTTTTTGTTGGGGGTCTAGAGTACAATGTTTGGCCATTTTGCGGCCTTCTGAGTACTCTGACACTAGTCCTTCGATCGCTTCTTCACCTTCTTGCCCATGTCGTAGTGTGAAGAAGCAGGCCGGCATGAGTGTGTTGAGTGGCGGGGGATAGGTCGTCTCTCGCTACCCAATACTGTAATTGGACTGCACTGCGCTTACCATAAGGTGCAGTGCGGTCACTTTGCCGAGCCAGGATAAAAAAAATATGTAAAATTGAGTTCCAAACAAGATATTTAATTGAATAACTTACCAACAGCAGAATAATATTATTATCTACAAGCTTCGACTATAAAAATAATAAATTTGGTAGGTATAAAATGTAAACATATCTTTTGAAGATATCTGTCGCAGTCGGTAGGATTCGAACCTACGCTCCCAGAGGGAATCTGATTTCTAGTCAGACGCCTTAACCGCTCGGCCACGACTGCCTCTACGTTATTTCTTGAAAATAGTGATTGTTATGTAGACTCTTACATCAACAGTCGGCGAATGTGTGGATAAAGAAAGGTCATTGGTACCCACTTTCATTTTCACCTCTTTTCGACACATGCTTCTTACGGGAGCTCTTAACTTTACGTAGAATTATATAACTATACATAAATACACGCAACAACCTAGGCAAGCGTACTCCACCGTAGACCACATCATTATTTACCATCAGGAGAGATAGTGGTCAAACGCAAGCCTATTAAAACACGCACATAGTTTTGACCCGTTTGACGTCTCACAATACTCATACCTGAAACAAATATCTATCTGTCAAACAAACATTTGTCTCGGTGCGGGAATCGAATCCACGTCCTTATATGTAATATAATATGTAATTGGTCAGTTTTTATTTGACGTCAAAATGGTCTATAAATATTTGTTTCGTAGTTCTTGATACCCACGAGTATACTATATTAGCGACCTAGCTACCCGTACGAAGCCCCGGCGTGCGTCGTACGGGTAGCAGTATACGCCAACATCGGTCGTAATGTCGACCAGACTATGACCTTCGACCATGAGAGTTAGATTAAAATATAATATAATGTAAAGTAATATAAAAATGGAAATAGATAGGAGTTACGCAATGTCCGACGATTACCCTAAATTTAACGGTAATTATTAATTTTAAAAAAATATTATCGTCTCGTCTTTCTCTCTCGGCATGATTTTTCCGACATCTTCAACAATCATCTTCATATTGCAGCCAATTTACACAAAACTTGAATGTATTATATACCTAAACTTTCCTCATGAATCATTCCGTTTAATGATAAACCGTATGAAAAATTATGTAGTAGATTATCCCTTTCAAACAGACAAACGCAAGGGAACTTTATTTAATAATGTGTTTAAATAGATACTATATAGCCGTTCTTTACATAACAAAGTGAAGAAACAAAACTCCCCAAACAAGAACTTCCTCCTTTATTCACGTGTAAAATGCTATGGAATTTCCATTTGAACTCTCCGAAATTTTAACTGGAAGCAATGAAGAGGTAGAAAAACGGCGGAATAACAGTGTGTGGCGATTTCCGGCTCATTGGGGCGGTGCGGAAGGGCGCCCGCGCTTCCGACCCCGGGCGGGGAAGTCGTTGTGTTTAGGGTATAACACGGTTTGGCAATATTTATTTGTTGCAAAAATATGTTTGAAAATATAATTTAATTAATACATAATTCTGTAGTCAAGAAACTGTTACAATTCCATCTTTTTATCGATTTTACACATTTGGGTTTTTAAATATCTTTGATGAAACCTAAACGGTAAAATTACGTATGTAAAAAAAGTAGAATAGTTATATTTTCAATTATATGATATCTGTGTATCAATAATAATACTTTTGACAGCGTCCGTGGTGCAGTAGGCGAGGCGAGTAGTGAAACGATAGGCTGTGGGTTCGATTCCCACACCGTGACAAATGTTTGTGTGACAGACAGACATTTGTGTCCGGGGTTTGGGTGTTGTGAGACCGAAAGTCTCTCGTAGTCCCTGATACCCACAACACAAGACTTGTATCTTAGTGTGGGATCGAGGCTATGTGTGTGACTGTTGGGTGTTATTTATTTATTTTAATCTCAATTCACTTTTGCCCTATCTGACAATATTTCAAAACAAATGTTTTAAAAACCGCAAAACTTTTGTCCATTGCCAATTTATTTCACGTTAGACCTTTGACAACAAAAACTGGTTGCCAAAGGCGAAGCTCGGGCCGCCACTTATTTAAAATAAAACGGCGACTCAAAGCCCAGCGGTGGGACGCTGTTTGTGTCGCTGTTTCAAAGCGTAAACTTTTGTAGTTGCCAATGATATTGTATTCGTTGAACTAAGTAACAACTGCCATTAGTGAGCGGACGCTAATTGCAAACTCCTTGATGTATTACTTTGTATAAATACTGGTAATATTACACAGTATGGCAGTTGAAAAATGAATAATCTATCATCTAATTTAATGTAATTTAATCTATTTTAATGTAATGTAATTGTGTAATCTATTCTGTGTGCTATTTTCGGTATTATTCTATTTCTATTGACGTACTCTCTTTTTTATGAATGCTGTGTATGTCTTTAATTGATATTCATAACTGTTCTTGTGCTGTGATAAATAATAATTCTATGTATATTATGAATATTGTTGACGTACCTTAATAAATAAATATAAAGAATAATATCAACATATGTATATTTAAATACACAACAGTCACTCACACAGTCCCGATCCCACAGTATGATTGACTGTGACACTGATTTGATTTGATGAGAGACTGGGTCTCATAACACCCAGACCCGTAACAAATAGAAGCGGCCTCTGATTGCACAGTCGGCTACTCAGAAGCTATGGAGGATGTAAATATGATGTCTTATTGGTAATCAGTTTAATTTAAACATATTACGTTTTTTTTTATAGTATACGCCGACAAACGAGCCAGTGGGTCATCTGATGTTAAGTGATCTCCACCGCCCATGAACATCCACAATATCGAAAGTATCACGTATGCGTTGTCGGCCTTAAAGGACAGGAATAGGGATTAGGGAAGGGATGGGAGAATCTGGGCCTCCGGTTATCTCACTTACCATACGAAACGCGACAGTAAACTGTCACTTTACTGTCCCCGGTCGAGCCGGCCCATTCATGCTGTAGACAAATATGTCTACAGCGTGGCTCTACCACTTCCAAATATATTTATCATATACATTTATCACCGTTTAATACTATGATAATTTTAAAGGCTACAAAACATAAGTTAGTGAGTATTTCTAAATAGAAAAACCCAATATCATTTTACCCGACCCCGGGACCGAACCCGAGACGTTAGCACAGCGCTTGTAATGTACGCGTTATTACAACTGCCGCACCAAGGCAGTCAAGTGATGAAACATTCCGTTAAATTACGTTATATTGGAATTCGAAATTTGTATGAAATCATTCGTTTTATGATGCATGATACACAGATAAAAGTTTAATGGGGAGATAGTCGGTTAACACTTTTCAGGGGCTTAAAACTGACTACACAATTTCAAGGTTGCGCTATGAAAATATTTCAATTTAATATTTTATCTTTTTAGGGTATTTCCTATTATTAGAAATACCGAAGGTATCACGGAGGTATTTAGGAGACTAGTTGGGGGTAGTTAATAATGACAACCAAAGTGCGAGTAGTAAATGTTTAATATAAAACGGAGAGCCTTCCGCGCTCGGGTGTTCAGTTCAGTTGTTTTGTGAAGTAGACGTAGAGTACGACGTAGAGTATAGCCAGGATATTCGTGGTTCGTTCGCGGGGTAGTAAGTGTATCAGTGTGTAAACAGTTCAATGGCCGCGTAGTTCAGCTTAGAGGGTAATGCTGGTAGATTAATTATAAAGAGAAGCCTTAAGTGAATCCTGACATGTGTTTGCGTTAACATTAAGCACTGAGATGTGTAACAGGGTTGTGTAAATCAATCAATAAAATCATAAACATTGTATTTGTGCCTTTTAAATATCCATCTTGCATAGTTGTGTTGATGTTCCTAACAATCTTTATGCATATGTTACTAACCGCCAACTCAATAAAGCTTTAATATCCCCTTTCTCCAATACACTCAATTTCAAGTCGCTACCCATCCAAAAAACAAACAATGATTAGCACGAGTATTATAAACTTTTATAACCGAAACTAGGAAACCACTTACCTGTCCATTTTGAACACTCAACCGAAGCCTAAGTCCCGGTAAAAGAACAATTTAGTTTTTATTCGAACTAAACTTTACTAAGAGCACCGCCATTTACTTGATTCCTTGAGAAAATACTGAACAATGGGTATAAGCGCCTTACTGTTCTCTGTGTGTGGCGCCCAGTGGTAACAGTTGAGAATATTTCAATTATGATAAACAACATCCATTACAAAAATACACAGTGGATTATTTTTGTAAATTCTGTAAATTGGATTATATGTATTATTTTGTTTCAAATATTTTGGTGGATCGAAGTGTTATATTATTTATGTAAATTAGGGATTAAATTATTAATCTTTTTGCCTATATTAAACGCGATGATCATATATTTAACGATGGAAAAGACTTGACCATGGTTAAAAATAACTACGGTTAAAACACGCGTCCAATAAAAAAAGCCCGATATTTTACAATGCCTGATATAGTTTATATTTGCTAGTACATACATACATAAGCACTCATGCCTGTATTCCCCGAAGGTGTAGGCAGAGATGTAACCAGTAGAACATATCGCCGAGCTTATTACCGTCCGATGATGTGATAGGGGCGATCCTATCTCCATACTAGGCACCATCCCAGACTCCCGGCTGACGCTGAGTATTTCCGGTAGAAAAACCCAATTTCACTTTTACCCGAACCGGAGATCAAACCCGAGACCTCAGCACAGCAGTCGTACTGCGTACGTTACAACTGCGCCACCGAGGTCGCTTATTTACTGTATCTATCAAACTTCAATCTAAAGAAGATATCTACAAACGCGCACCAGTGACCCTCGAGTGAAACTCCGCTGACCCCAAATGATCGCAAATAACACCAATTAAAACGGGATTAACGTAACAATCCCGCAATAAGCAATTCGGACGAAATTGCCGAGACAATGTTCAATCTTCAAATACAATTTTGAAACTAAAACAATAATAATAAATAGCGGATGGAGGACACTACTTACGCGCGGCCGTTAAACTAGCGGTACACTATTAGTAATTTGTGTAGTTCTCGTTATAAGAAGATTACTAGCAGATTAATCTTTATATTAGAACAGCAAAGGATATTGCACCTAAAAGTGGGTGTAGTACAGTTCAAATGATTTTAATTAATCGAGTGGTATAATCCCTTACGTATCTGGACAGTTATAACAGATTCCTCATTTTTCATTCAGCAGCCTCTTCTATCTCCAGAGTTACTTAATATTGCAGAAGGCCACTGACTTGGCCAGCAGTACAAATCCCTTTATTTTGATACATTCTGTATTCTGTGAAGTAGTTTGAGTGTAGGCGTTTATGTCGCACAAGACCCTCGTAAAATCACCAGCTAAAAGTCTAACGCATACAATTTACCACACACTAGCTTCGACCCACTAAGAAGAAAGAAGGCAGATTTACAAGCATGTTATTGATTATACATAAAGTCTCCATGGTGGGCGAGTAGCCGTGGGTTCGTTTCCAGTTTATGTGACAACGAAAGTGTGAAAGAGGACACATGCTGGTGGTAGGATATTCATATCCGCCCGGATAGCGACCACCGTACACAGGGTGTTAAACCCGGCATAGTGACACTTGCAAGTGTGTCGCGTTCCGGGGCAAACCAGTGTACATCCGGTTTTTTTCAGGGGTCTAGAGTTGGGATATAATGATTAGCCGTTTTGTGTTCAGTAGTGGGGGATGGATTGTCTCTCGCTACTCGATAGTCTAATTGAACGGCACTGCGCTTACCATCAGGTGTAGTATGGTCTTTTTCCAGTGCCAGGATAAAGAAGTTGTTGATAATCACGATACAGGTTTGACCTAGTGTGGGATTAGGTGTTTGATTGTTATATATATAATACATTCTTCGTATACCATGAATTCGTTTGTTTAACAATTTTCCTTTACACCAGAAATAGTTTAATGTCGTCATACTACAACATAAATCAGGTGTGCAGCAGCGCAGTCGACTGCTGCGATCTAACACGCTACGTAATGCTACGTCTGTGGTCCTTACACGTCCCACAATCCGCATTATCCTTTAACCATACAACTTAATTATTCATTTATTGCTGATGGTAGGATATTCATATCCGCCCGGATAGCGACCACCGTACACAGGGTGTAAATAGTGGCACACGCAAGTGTGTCGCGTTCCGGGATCAGCCAAAAAACCGGATGTACACTACATCCGGTTTTTGTCGTGGTCCTAGAGTTGAGGTACGATGTTTGGCCGTTTTGAGGCCTTTTGAGTACTCTGACACTAGACCCTCGACCGCTTCTTCACCTTCTTCACCGCCTATGGCATTATTGTGTTGAGTAGCAGGGGATAGATTGTCTCTCTCTACTCGATACTCTAATTGGATGGCACTGCACATACCATCAGGTGCAATGTAGTCACTTTGCCGCGCCAGGTTTAACAAAGAATATAGATTGATTTGGGTGTACCGGCTTAAATATATGCAAAAATTGTCTTATTACTTTTTTATATAGAATTTTTCCCTTATTTAATGGCCATATAGACGGAGCGGCACATCAATGGACAATTTCCATGGCCGTACGTCTAAGCGTAGTTTGATACTAGGCTCAGGGTAGCCTATCCGGCGTATTTACGACGGCTCTCAGCAGTTAATGGCTTTCGTACAGATTATTAGTGCGCCGACGTTAATCTCGTGTAATAATCTCTGGGTAACGCCCCCGCGTCGGACCTGGCTTTTTGTTCTTTTGTAAATGGAAATTGGTTTGTAATTTACAATAGCTATTGAATAAATCAATACTTTTCAAGGGCCTTTGCCAATAAATTTGGACGATAAAGTTGACGCATTATAACATCTTTACGACGTTTTGTAGAGCTGCCATCAGACAGTTGATTCTATACTTGACATTAGTGAAAAATCACCGGATTTATATGGTGGAGTCAAACATAAAAACTCAAATTATTGTTTTCTTGTAGTTTCGATAAAAAAAACTAATATGAGCGATATCTGTCTGGCTTTTATATCTTGAATAAAATACCTACATCATAACATGTAGCATTGTTAACAGATGGCGCTAATGGTTGAATTGAGTTTCATCTGGGTAAAAACAACCGCCTAATCAAAAAATTAACATCCATGACTCATTTAAATTATTTATCTATATATAAAAATGAAATAGCAGCGATAGCCTAGTTGGTTGCGGTACAGTCCGTCAAGACGAAAGTCGAATGTTCGAAACCCAAATGGCATACACATCTGACTTTTCTAAAGTTACGTGTGTATTTATTGTTAATTTTCGCTTGCTTTAACGGTGAAGGAAAACATCGTGAGGATACCTGCATACCTGAGAATTCTCATAAGAATTTCGAAGGTATGTGAAGTCTACTAACCCGCATTAGGCCAACGTGATGGACTAAGACCCAACCCCTCTCATTAGTAGAGGAGGCCTGTGCCCAGTAGTGGGACAGTGTTTAATACAGGGCTAGGACTATTATTATTATAACTATATATATAAAAATTAATCTCTATTTCCCTCGGTCACGGCATCAGACCTGTACGGCTGGACCGATTTCGCAAATTATTTTTTTGTTATGTTTGTTATTGTCAGGAGAAAATTCTTATGAAAGAAAAATTTTTAAAAGTTGCACGGAAAATTAGAAAACTTAACGAGTATAGAAACTTTTCTAATGTAATCTTAGCGTTTTTGAAATAACTGTCAGTCGTTTGACAGTTCGCAAAACATAGAAGAATTCATGACTTCATGGACTTTATAACTTTTCTTTCAAAAAAAACTACTACGTGTGTGGAGCCGCGGGCAAAATATTGTTTTATATAAATACAGGAATATTCATGAACATAATTCTGACACACCACAAGGGTATATAGAGGGTATCAAGAACTACAAGGAACGCAGGGTCCGAAACAAATACTGGAGAATCCATACTCCAATTAAACAAATCCATTGTGTATTCAAAGCCTTGTATGGCTCGTCCTCAAAGACATTGTGTGAGACCGCATTAGACAATTATCCGTCCGATCCGGACGTCTCGGGCGGCATGTCCGGTCGATAGAGTTGTACCGCTTCCGGACATAGCAACACTACTGACGAGGGATAAATTACTCCTGCTCTTAACTTACTTGTAAGGGTGGGAGTGAACTGAAAGATATGGGAGTTTTTTTTATTCAAAAATATATAAGATCTTTAGTTGTCGTTCGACAACCTAATCTACATATAAACATACATATACACTTACGCCTGTAATCCTCGAAGGGGTAGGCAGAGATGTAACCAGTACACCCACTTTTCGCCGAGTTTCGGTACAATAATGCGATAGGGGCCGAGTCTATCGCCATATAGAACCTAATCTATTGTATATTAACACGTGGAGAGTAAACTTTTTACTACCTTTTTAAGCATATTGCGCGCACGGAGGTGTGTGGTATCATCATCATCATCATCATGTCAGCCGAAGGACGTCCACTGCTCGACATAGGCCTCCCCCAAAGAGTGCCACAATGACCGGTCCTGCGCCACCCGCATCCAGCGGACTCCCGCGACCTTTACCAGGTCATCAGTCCACCTTGTGGGGGGTCTACCCACGCTGCGCCTTCCGGTACCTGGTCGCCATTCGAGAACCTTTCCGCCCCAACGGCTATCGGTTCTACGCGCGTGTGTGGTATAAAGCAAAAGAATTATATAATATTTGTTACAAAAACATTCAATCAAATACAATAAAACACATATTGTTTACGTTCATACAATTAATGCCAAACATAAGACACGTTAATGACTTAGTCATACAGCTGGTAGCTGACGTAATAGAACAAACTAAAATTAAGCAATGATTATACAGGTATATTTTTGGATACATAAAGCCTTGATAACGGTCTAGATTGAAATATGGTTATGGTTGAATATTGAGTACTAGTGCATGTTATTTAAAGCCAATTGGATATAGAACACTGCACTTAGTGAAAAACCCGTCATAGTGGTTGGTTTCAGAAAGTCGTGATCCAGAGTCAGGCAGAAGTTAGAGGCGAATATTTTTTTTTATATCATAGTCCGACAAACGAGCCAGTGAGTCACCTGATGTTAAGTGATCTCCACCGCCCATGAACATCCACAATACCGAAAGTATCACGTATGCGCTACCGGCCTTAAAGGACAGGAATAGGGATTAGGGAAGGGAAGGGGGAATCTGGGCCTCCGGATATCTCACTTACCATACGAAACGCGACAGTGAACTGTCACTTTACGTTGGTTTTCTGTGAGATAGTGGTACTACCCCGGTCGAGCCGGCCCATTCATGCTGTAGACAAATATGTCAACAGCGTGGCTCTACCACTTTTCACGGTTATATGTTGCAAAGAGAAAAAAAAAATTAACTTGAATATCTATTATGACAATAAAGCTATGAAGATGTCACTTTTTAATTTAATTATCAAGATTGTGACGAACATGTCAATTAAAAGTTTGAATAAAATAATAATTGTCTGTAAATGCAAAAGAAAATTGATAAACATAATTCCTTAGTACAATTTATTCGCAAGTATTTAAAGATAAATATAGAATGATATGCGTAATCAGCTTGAAGGTCGCGCCGATAAAATTTGACAAACGTAAAAATAATTCGCAGTCGGTAGGATTCGAACCTACGCTCCCAGAGGGAATCTGATTTCTAGTCAGACGCCTTAACCGCTCGGCCACGACTGCCACATGTAGAGCTATTGTAATCATGCAGTGCGTTTGAATTTACTTTCACTGTCAAACCAAACCAGTTTTGTTCAGTGAAAGGTGTTTTTGAGATTGCTTTTTAATTTCAAGCGAGGTCAATGTTATATTATTATTATATACTTTACACTTTATTGTACATAATATTATGATCCGATGTTTACCTTCGACAACCTGCATGGCGCAGCAGGCAAGAAGCCGGCTGTGTAATGAGAGGTGGGTTCGATTCCCGCACCGAGACAAATGTGTGGTGTCAGACAGATATTTATTTCGGGTCTGGGCGTTATGAGACTGTAGTCTCTCGTAGTTGTTGATACCTACGATACAGGTTTGACCTAGTGGATCAGAGCTGTGTGTGTCACACCCAGTTCTGACCTTACTGGTTGGGTATATTGTTTTATTATTTAATTAATCAAAATCTGTGATTGCAGCTTGGCGGTCATTGACTTATAAGTGGTATCAGGTCTATGACGTCACTGAGAATTTTTAACATTATAGAGTGACCATTATATGAGATAAAAAAAAATGTTAGCTCTTAAATTTTAGAAAATTAAAGAAATATTTAATAAAAAAATACGTTAATAAAAAGCATATATTAGTTTTTAAGTCGGTACTATTAATATTTATTTGAAAAAGAATCATCTTACACCGTACTTGAATAACTTGAATAACTTTAAATCCACTAACTACTTAGTTATTTAAAATTCTACATTTTTTACTTTCCAATAATAACACAACATAAGAATCAACTGTAAGGTCTCTTCATATCAATTTCGATCCCATTTCAAGGATATTTCAACCTAACTCCTGTTTTGATCGATACAAAATCGCTGCTGAAAAATTAATAAATAAACCGTAATTCATAACACTATTGAATGTACAGAGTTACTGCGTATATGCATATATACGCGTATATGCAGTAACTCGCGTATACACGCATATATGTATGCGAGTATACGCGGCGTCGAGGCGAGGTGTTATGTTTGTCCGTCGCTGATTGTGGCGGTGTTTGGGCACGTGCCGTCCAAAACATTCCACCTCCATCCAGCAGGTGTCCACTACCACTTACCGATAACTCACTTTATAATATTTATATTACTAGAATCACGTTCGAGTTTGTAAAGCAGATATATAGTCTAAGCGTCGTTTTATGATTGTCTATAATTGATTGTCGTCCGAAACAAAACAATTTTTATATGGCTGGAATTCTGCTACTTACTGTTGATTTTATATTATATTTTTTTACACCCAACAGTCATCCAACGCACATATTTCTGATTAGGTAAAACAAGTATCGTATATCACGTTTTTCGATTCCAAAAAGCTTTTTTTTTCCAAATTTATTTCTAATCGTGTCGACAAAAATAAAAAGAACCATTGATTTTAGAGTTAACGTTTATTATGTATGTTGAGACCCATGCAGAACTATGTTTTTTCTTTTGAGAATTTATAACTTCCCACTCTTGTATTTATAAAATTATGAACATATATAAAATTATTATGGCATATATAAAAAAAATGTCGCATCTGATACGTATTTGTACTCTAGGAGTAGCTTTCCAGAGGCGCTATGTATCCAGTCCGTCATAATTCTAACGATTTAGAGTTACAACCTATTTCAGCGATCGACAAAATTGGACAAAACTTGGACTGTCTTGTGTTTGAAGATCACTGTAGTCCTTTGCTGTGTTAGAATAAATAATGACGAGTGTCGATTGATACGTTTAGAAACTGACAATCACCATCAGACCATCACCGTATAACCAACCCAAAGAGCTTGTATAAATGTCCTTGCATATGTCGTCAAATTCGCGAGTAATATTCATGTTTGTTTGTTTATAGTATAGGCCGACAAACGAGCCAGTGGGTCACCTGATGTTAAGTGATCTCCACCGCCCATGAACATCCACAATACCGAAAGTGTCATGTATGCGCTGTCGGCCTTAAAGGAGAGGAATAGGGATCAGGGAAGAGAAGGGGGAATCTGGGCCTCCGGATATCTCATTTACCATACGAAACGCGACAGTAAACTGTCACTTTACGTTGGTTTTCTGTGAGACAGTGGTACTAACCCGGTCGAGCCGGCCCATTCATGCTGTAGACAAATATGTCTAAAGCGTGGCTCTACCACTTCACATAACCACAAATCTACCACTTCATGCGATAACTCATACTCATAGTAGTGGTCCGCTCGCGGCTGCATATTTCGCGAAATGTCCAAACAATCGGAACATGTTATGCGGGTGGCTAATTTTGTAATTACTTTATATGTTTACACGGCTTCGATTAGTTTACTATTTCAATGTGAAAACACGTTGCCGTGTTGTTTCACGCCACTGGTGCTTTGTACCAATGGGATAATAAGGTGTTTTGCGGTATTTATATTGAAATTGATATCATTTGCAGTTTATTATTCGTAATGAACACCGTTCTAATAGTGGAGTTTAATTTATTTAGTATATACTTTATGTTGAATCGCCTTGGTATGGTATTAGAGGAAGATATGAGTTATGATGGCGCGGCGGTCTCGAGAGATAAATCTTGAGACCACTGATTTTATTATCCTGGCACGGCAAAGTGACCACACTGCACCTGATGGTAAATGCAGTGCCGTCCAGTTAAAATATCAACTAGCGAGAGACAATCTATCCATCGCTACTCAACACACTTATGCCGGCCTGCTGTGTGGACTGAGACATATATTTGTTTCGGGTCTGGGTATTGAGACTTCAAGTCTCGTAGTTCCCGATAATTACGACAAAGATATCTTGCTGTGGATCGGGACTATGTGTGTGACGTTGGAGTATTATTTCTTATTATTATTTCTGCATTACAAAGGAGGTTTAAGATTTAGCGAAGTTGAAGCATCAAGTAAGAAGGCGGACTCTGGTATTAGCCAGGTTAACGACAGACAGCAAGAAAAAAAATATCTTGTAAGAAACTGGTATGTCATTTAGGTGGTCGTTGCTGTTTCTTAATTTATATCGAATATAAATATGAGTAGGTCAGTAAATTTATACGCTCATAACAAGGCAGTCGTGGCCGAGCGGTTAAGGCGTCTGACTAGAAATCAGATTCCCTCTGGGAGCGTAGGTTCGAATCCTACCGACTGCGTGATTGAATATTTTATTTTTCGTTACCTCTTCACTGGACCAAGTTACATAAAAGTGTATGCAGAAGACTTTTTTGAATAGAAAATATTCCAAATATCATACCGATCTGACGAAGAATGTTAGTGGCACATAATAATTTTATTAAAATGAGATTGAAAGGATATCTAATGTTGGTGGAAAATAAAACGCATTTTCCACATTTCATTTAAACTACAGACGAAGATATATAATTATTTATTTTTTGATTAATTTGTAACTTAATAATCTTAGTTATTTCTGCAATGTGATGATAAATTGTCCAGTACGAAGACCAAAGAAAAAAAATCCTAGATCTAATTTTAATATTGACATATTTAACAAACTATTTACTTCTTCAAAGGAGGCGGGTATGTTGTATAATTTAGCTAACGCTGCTTTTTTATACAAAGAGGTTGACATAATCAATTTGTGATAAAACTCTCTTAAAAACAATAAACAAAAATAGTCATATCGTCAAACATTCAACATGTGATTAATTTGAAAACGCTTTTTATATTCTATCAGCTTTCGATTCATTTTCAATTTCTTGCAGTTGACGTTGTATGCCAATCGTAACATACTTTTTGAAGATTATTTAATACGAGCCTGCTGTTTAAAATAATCCAGTAATTGTACTCATAAATTTCATTATAAAAGCCCAGCAGCCAAAAACTGCAAGTAAATGAATGGTCTCAATACGACTGGAAGCCGTTTCAACACCAGATTGGGTCATAAATATCAGCGTATATCAAAAAGCCAGTTTTATATGACGTTACCACAGACCCTCAAATACAAAGACGCCGTAAATAATAAATTTATGAATTCAATTTCCGTTTTTATAATTTCATCGTGGGTATCAAGGACTACGAGCGACTACGGTCCCTCAATACCAAGACCCGAAAAAAATACTTGTGGATCACACAAACATTTGTCTCGGTACGAGAATCAAAACCACGACCTCTCTGTTTGATAGCCTTTTTTTTGTTGTCGCGGGGAAAGCGTTTTATTACTACCGCCCGCTCCGGGGGAAGCGGAATAAGAATAAAACGGTTATGCTGGACTAGCCGGTCTTACGACCCAGCATCCCCCTCGCCCGGATGATGGCTATCCTGGCAGCCGCTGGGCCGAGTCCCTATCCCCTATGTACACCCCACCCGGCACTACCAGCTAAACCCCGCGGTGGCCTTCTTCGGCGCTTACGGAGCGATCCCGGGTTATTCTAAGGAGTGCTAGAATTGCTGCCGGAACCGCCCCTGCGCGGTGCTGCGTTGCAGCCTATCTCCATGGGGCGGCTTAGGAGCCCCCGCGCACCGAACAACGACAGCGAAAGAGGCCTTACCACCCGCGCTGCCGTCCATCTCGGGGTCGCACGATGCTCCGAAGTTGGGAGTGCATCGATTCGGGCTGACAGCCCCCCGCTGCGAGCCCGCGACCCCCGATGGCCCCAATTAGTCGTCTCGTACGACAGGCAGGGTTACCGTGGTGGAATTCAAACGCCCCCATTCCACAGGGCGGGAGACGCCGGTCAGTCGTCCACCCGGCGCCTCCTACGTCTTCTCTGGCGGCGGGAGGGATCATTTCGTTCCCGATCCCTCTCGGCACTCTCCTTCTGCGAGATGACGCTCTCGCAGAAGTGGGCCACCGCACGCCAGGACCTCCGGCTGGTGACCATGGACGACACCACGGCCGGCAGCGAGACGACTTCTCTGTTTGATAGCCTGCTACTTGCTGCGCTATTATATCAGCCAAACTGAGTGAATTTTTTTTTGGTTTTATGTTTTCTAAATGATACTTCACAACATTTCTCATTCATATAGTGTTAAGTCTGTTAGGTGTCATAATTCCCAAATAATACTATTCCCTTCAATGTCCATATATGCAGAATGTAAGATACTGTTGAGAAGTGAGGGATAAATTATTTCTCGCTACTTGATACTCTAACTGGACTGCACTGAGCTTACCATCAGGTGCCCTGTGGTCACTTTGCCGGGCCAGGATAAAAAAAACTATAGTATTTATATTTAGCGACAGAAATACACACATCGATGGTATTTACTTAGAAGAATATGAGAGACATGCCATATTATTTTATTTATTGCAGAGGCCGGCAGCTAATGAGTCGCCTGATTGTGAGTGAAATAATAAAATAAAAAAGTAAAATTCATAATACCAGGAGAATCACGGCTGCGTTTTTCAGACTTACATAAAAGGTGATTGAGAAAGAGAAAGAATTAGAAGGATGATGAGAGGAACGCAACAAAACTCCTGTTTTATGTCGGTTTTTGGTAAGACAGTGGTATTAACCCAGTCGAGCTTTAGCATGACAGCTCGTCTGGGTCTAAAGCCTTACCACTTTAAATACGGTGACCTGTAAGTGCCGTGTTAGGTTTGTTAGTCTATGGCGGTTATTAACGGGGTGCAGCGTCCCATGAAATCATCCCGCGGCTTGCTGCGCTCCCTTCTTCTTCAATATAGGCATATCTAATTAGCCATTTCAACACGTTTAGTTTAAGGGAAAGTTCATCCAAATAAAAATGATTAGCAGGACTTATTATAGACTCCATTTCAATTGCATCACATATCGTCCCACGCTAGTCAGAATTACTTAAAATCACTTTATACAATTACAATTTTATTGAATTAGGTGTAGCTAGAGGCAACCAGTTCCTTTAAATATTTTTTTCAGTTCTATTATGTGATAGCCTTTTGCTATGCTAAGTCGAGCATATATGTGAAGACTTAAAACATAATATATATTTTAATTTCATATCAAAATGGGTCATCCTATTGATAACCATAAATAAATTACTCACTAGCTAGTCTAAATAAGTGGTAACTTACGAGTATAGTTCAAAGTGGAAGCTAAAAATAATATCCACATTAAGCGAGAAAACTTTGACACAAATTCCCGAAACTAGTTTACAACTCGCTACCCTTTAGTTGTCGTGACTCCGTCCAATTAGAAACAATAATAATTTATTAGCGACGTACGATATTATGCCGCCCGTTTCCTCCCACTTTTAAT
Source organism: Laothoe populi (assembly GCA_905220505.1). Taxonomy (NCBI): domain Eukaryota; kingdom Metazoa; phylum Arthropoda; class Insecta; order Lepidoptera; family Sphingidae; genus Laothoe; species Laothoe populi. The sequence goes on from HG992151.1 coordinate 22,361,577, forward strand.
TTGCGGTTTAAGTTTGGCCTGGTGTGGGGCGGTAGTTTTAAATCTTTCACTGTATTTGGAATAACAATTTTGTCTGTTGAAGGCTGCTTTGAGGGTGTGAGTTTATATTAATAACATGATATAAGCTCACTCTTTTAACTCTACTGGGTAGACAGAGATCCAAGTACACCCGTAATACACTGAGGTTATTTCTGTTCCAGGATATGAGTAGGCGAGTTTATAGACACAAATTCTAATCCTGGGCGTTTCATGTGTGATTTTTCAAATAGGAAACTCAATTAAACTCCTTAGTTTAATTGGTCACCTGACCAGGATTTTGAACCCAGATTTATGTGTGAAGGCATATTCGTAAAGTATTAATATGGAAACATGCAGTTCAGAGGCATTCATACTCTAATTTTTTTTTTCTGAAGTGTAGCTCTAGCACTACAAACATCTGTTCCACTGCAGCGAGGATGTGTAGGGTATAGGCTTTTTTAAATTATTAATAATAAATCAATGGTATATTGACAGTAAGTACAGTAGCTTAAAATTATATATGATTTGAAGCTACTGTACTTAAAAATGAAGAACTTGCACATAGGACAGTTTTGTGCGTCAATTGTATAAATAATTGCATAAAAGACTCTACTGGTGAATTCGGATTAGTCATCTGAACTGAGAAGCCCAAAGAAACTAAACTGTAAAAAATCCGATGACCATTAAAATTAATACATGTAGGTACAAGTTGATTGCACCTTTGTCTACCCATTCAGTGATACCAGTGTGCGTATATGTTATATTATCTATACGACATTTGTAGAATGGAATAGCTTCGTCCGGTTCTTTGTCGAAGGTAGTAGTCGTCTTCTAGAATTTTATAAATATTAATATATTTAGCTCACATATTTTTTTTTTTTATAATACAGTCCGACAATCCGGCCAGTGGGTCACTTGATGTTAAGTGATCTCCACCGCCCATGAACATCCACAATACCGAAAGAATCATGTATGCGTTGTCGGCCTTAAAGGACAGGAATAGGGATTAGGGAAGGGAAGAGGGAATCTGGGCCTCCGGTTATCTTACTTACCATACGAAAAACGACAGTAAACTGTCACTTTACGTTGGTTTTCTGTGAGACAGTGGTACTACCCCGGTCGAGCCGGCCCATTCATGCTGTAGACAAATATTTCTACAGCGTGGCTCTACCACTTCCAAAATTCAGTGTAATCAAGTTATCTCTCTTAACGATTACAATACCATACATAAATTAATTTCCACATTTTATACTAGAATGAACAAATTCAAAAAACAAGAGTAGAGAGTTGTATACAGACATTCCTTATGATATTTCGTCGCTCGCCCACCATTATTTGAGCAGCAACTTAATGAATCCATTTGAAGTCTCCCTTTTGTTTGAGTTCTTCAGCAGACGTCAGAATTAACTGTGCGCCTCGTGGCCGGGTAATTACCAATAAGCCCCCCACTGTCACCCACCCGCACCAATTACTTCTGGTTTGGAAGAGCGACTTCAGAGAATTTTATTAATTATTCCATACGTATAACGATAATTCTTGAGAATGACAGGATTTTGCGTAATCCGTCGCTTCATTTTCATCAGGTGTCTTTGTTTTGTACTTGTATTTAGTTACAAATTATGTCTGAGCTAGCAATGTATTTAGTACCGTAAGTATTAATAGTCATTTTATGTTTTTTTCGTCTTATTGGTCTAAAAAATAAGATAAGAGAAGAAGGTCTATACTAAAAACCCGTAAGGTGATAATAATTTGCCTGAGATTGGAATTTAACCTGATATTGCGATTAGTCCGTCACCTATCTTCTGTATATATAAAAGAAGAAACTGACTGACTGACTGACTGACTGATCGATCAACGCACAGCCTAAACGGCTGGGGTTAGAGACTTGAAATTTTGACAGTAGGTACCTTTTATCACGTAGGCATCCACTAAGGAAGGGTTTTTGGAAATACCACCCCTAAGGGGGTAAAATAGGGGATGAAAGTTTGTATGAAAATCCGTCATTTTTGAAGTTAAATTAATGAAATTTAGTATTTGGCATTTTAGTTAAAAATAAAAAATATATGTTTCAGGATTTTTGGAAATTCCGCCCCTAAGGGGATAAAATAGGGAATGAAAGTTTGTATGAAAATCCGTTATTTTTAAGTTAAACGCATGAATATTGGTATTTTGTATTGTATACTTTTTCTCCCAAACATAACCTCCACGCGGGCGGAGCCGCGAGCAACAGCTAGTCATATCATAGGACGAAAAAGAGCCTCGGGAATCGTGGATGTACTGGTTGCACAACTGCCTAATACTTTTGAATTAACGCGTGCTTAAGTTATTTTATGAAAAATTTGGTGATTTCCATATTTGAAATTTATCCTTGTAATGGTAACAAGCTGACTTGAAAAAAGATTTAAAATAAACTCGGCGAACTATGAGTGCACTAATTGCAAATTTGCTTAATCACAAAGGAGACGAATTTGAGGTTATCTATGTATGAACAAGCCAGCCATCAGCAGACATCAATGTGATATACAAACGAAACAAATCAAAAGCGGTGTTAAATACTAAATCCAGCTAAACCGCCGGCTAGCGGACATCGTAACTGTAAAGGGATCAGCAACTTTAATTGCTTCGCCCACATTAACCCTTGCCAATTCCCCCAGATAACTTTAGTCAATTCTTTAAACTTCGACTCAGGGAGACAATCAGCTCCAATTATCTTGAGCTTAGCGCTTTAAGGTTTGTTTTGGAGCAGGGATGGGTATTTAATTGTGCCTAGTTTCTGATGGATCGTGTTCGGCCGACGTTCATTCCGATTGATAGCGGCCTGTGGTGAGTAGTAAAATTTAACATTTTATGGTTATCTGTTTTGTAAGTTGCATTTGGGTTTATGGGACTGAAATGTCTTCGGATCCATTATTTATTCATGATAGGATGATTTTAGTACCGTGGATAACGATTGTAGATAATCTTGTTATATTTTTGAGATGTGATGATATCTTAGTGGAATACGAACTGACTGCTTAAGTGAATGTAGCTGGTTCAATTATCTATGATTTTATGGTGATATGTGTATTCATTGTCTCTTATCGCTGAGATTTCCAAAAAATATTTTGAAATTTAGTGATTTATACTATCCTGTACCGGACTAGCGTGGTCCAGGCCAACATTATGACATTGTAATACAAAATTTTGAAGGTATGTGAAGTCCCGCATTAGGCCAGCGTGGTGGACTAAGGTCTAACCCTTCTCAATAGTAGAGGAGGCCCGTGCCCGGCAGTGGTGTATTTATTACGGTCCAATAATGTGATAGGTTCTATCGCTATACTCGGCACAATTCCAGACTTCGGGCTGATACTGAGTATTTCTAAATAGATTCTATACCCGACCCGGGGATTGGACCAGAGACATCGTATGCACAATTACAACTGCGCCACCGAGGCACTATATTTGCGAAAAGCAAATTTGAGAATTTGAATTGGAGCTGCAAACATGATCTATCGAATTATAAGTGCAAGCACAGGACGTATAAGTACAAGTATAGAGATATGATGCAAGTTAACAGTATAAGAATCTTGTTCTTAACACTTGAAAACTACCTATGTAACCATTTTTGTAATTTGTTACCTACTTTAAATACTAAAGACTAATGACATGTTTGCGTCATTCAAAGAGTGATCCTTTAATTTGTAATTAGTTTCTAAATTTAAGTGTTGGCACTGAAAGTCTGTAAGTTGTAAACATGTAATCAAACTTATTTTGTTGATGTATGTGACTGTTTGTTGTTCAAAAAAAAATAAAAAAAAAATAAGGTGTACGGACCAATTTAAACACTTAAATAAAAATATTAATTTAAAACCGCCGTACACCGTCTAACTTCAAACTCGAACTTCCATAAACAAATTGGGCTAAAATCTAAAAGGGCCAGCTTAATTAAATACCTGACCTGTACTTCTGAACGTTAGTAAAAAATCACCGAGACGCGAAGACATTTGTCCACGCCATCGGTCTGAAATGAGGGTAGTCTGCGCGGCCATGATAACGGGTGTATTGATGCGTCCAGGGACGTAGCTGGCTGACGCCTGCTTTTATTACTTATATTAGGTACAATATTTACGGATACCTCCCGCGGGACTCTGAGATATTGGACGCGTGGTTGCCAACTTTTTCTTAGTGTTAGTTTACTGAGCGTTGGGGACTGGTGTTTGTCATTTTTTCACTTTAGATAAGGTTTGTGTTTTTCTTTCGTTTACACGCTTCATGTGGAGTTGGGATTAGCTTTATAAAATAATGAGATTTTCTCGCTTGATGTTTTTCTCCTGAGATTTTTGTTAGTCACGTTGATTTTGTTGTTGTCATATCATGACTAAAATATAATGTATGACGAGTAATGTAGGTCGATCACAAAAGACATACACAAAATGTTATGTCATATAAAAATAATCAATGTAATACCTGGATTCCATAGCTCATAAGAAAGTAGATACCATAATACCATTTCAAAGTGATAGATCATACTGAAGACATTTTTATATGCAGTATGAATTGCCTGGCTCGACCGCTTTGTTACGACTGTCTTACAAAAAACCGACGTGAAGTTATACCTTGTTGTTGACTTTCATAAAGGAGATTTTTGGAAGTCCCAATCCCTCGCTACTCCTTTTCTTTAAACCTGGCAACGCATCTTCTTATATTTTGGGTATTCATGGTAGTGGAGACCACGTACCAACAGGTCACTCTTGCTCGTTTACTGGACTCTACTTAAAAAATAAGAATTTCCGTGATAAACAAAGCCTTAATCCAGACCTCAAATAATAATAGCCGCTGTTTGATAATATTACTCACCTTACCTTGAATAATTTGTTACTGTTAAATATGTATATCAAAATAATATATTAATATATACTAGCGACATCTAGTATAATGTATGTAAGACTGTTGCTTTATCTATTCTGTGACTGACTTGAATAAATTTACTAGTCTGTGCAAAAACCATCGTAGTTTTAATAGTTACTTCCATAGTGGAGATTAGTCACCATAGATCCTTCTATATTGGGGTACATGAAATCGTCAGTTCCAAAGTACTTGATTGTCTTAACAGTTTAATCATCAAACTTATAATTTTTCACTCCAACAAACACAAACACGACAGAGTAACTTCCGAACATAGTTGTAATATAACATAACATGTTAATTGAAACTTCGCACAGTTCAAACAACCGCAATAACGCAACTTCACATAAGAACTTTTACAACTCAGTTCCTGAACCTGTCACCACTCATTCACAAGCGGCTCTACCGCAAAGCCCAGGCTCCGTAGAGAGGGGTTCGGAGCAAGTTCCTAAGCCCCATAACATGTACCGACACAGTTTGAAACTTTCTAACTTATTTGAATTCAGTTCGTGTTCGAAAAATGTACAGATTTATACGGAGATCGGTCCCACGTGGCGGTTGAAGTAGGGTGGCCATGCTTGTGTATTTTGATTTTCTTTCATTATTCTATAATAGCAGCGATAGCATAGTTGGTTGCGGTACGGACTGTCAAGTCGAAAGTCGTATGTTCGAAACCAGCCCTCTGAGATTTCTAAAGTTACGTGTAAAATAATTATCTTAAATGGTAATGTTGATAGCAAATCGCGATAAAAATTAAACACATCCGTTAAGTTTCACATTAAAATTCATACAATGTACTATTATGCATTTGACATTGGCTGTATTAAAGTAAACAAATGTGCTTTTTTTTCAGTGCCTGGATAGGCAGACGAGCACACGGGCCACCTGATGGTAAGTAGTCACCGCAGCCCATAGACTTCTGCAATGCCAGGGCACAGCAGAGCCGCTGCCTACCGTTTCCCTTTAGTTATTAATATACTAGCAGGCGTCGGCTGTCAAACACTACTCTCAAACAACTATTCTCAAACATATCCAAACAACCTTTATACTTACATTATTTGTATAATTTATCATACTATTAGTAGGGCGAGAGCTGGTTCCTCCCACGAGATATTCACAGAGCAAGGAAACGACTTATTTCTTTGGTATGGATATCCGCTGTGATCTTAATCAAAGGAGTCACATCGAGGGCGTAATATCTGCCACTTCACGCACGATTGGAATCCTGAACAGGGTGCGGCGGTCAGCTGTACCGCTTATATAAAGTGCAGTTGCGGCCGGGAATGGAATACTGCTCGCACCTCTGGGATGTTTCCGCCAAATACCCACTCGATGCCTTGGATGGGTTGCAGCGGCGGGCCATCCGGATTGTGAATGATGCAGACGTGAGTAACAGTCTAGAGCCGCTACAGCTGCGAAGGGACATTTCCGCACTCAGCTTCTTCTACCGTCTGTATCATGGTGAATGCTCTGAAGAATTGTTTGATCTTATCCCATCCTCTTCTTTCCATACCAGAACCACGCGTACTGGCTTGCGGAACTACATCTTCGTGGTCAACACCCTGGCCTGAATCAAGAGGTTCGCAAATTCGTATTTTTGCTGCACCATCAAGCTGTGGAACAGTGTGCCAGCTTCCGTGCTCCCTCCTTCCTATGATCTTGGGTCCTTTAGGCGTAGTGTGAAGAAGCTACACAGCAGGCCGGCATGATTGTGTTGAGTAGCGAGGGATATGTTGTTTCTTGCTACTTGATACTCTAACTGGACGGCACTGCGCTTACCGTCAGGTGCAGTGTGGTCACTTTGCTGTATAAAATACTAATAAAAAATAAAGTTAATTGGAGTAATATTACCTAATCTGATACTTTTTTATAACATTGGTTGTCTGGAATATAAATAAATAATGTATTCTTACAGAACTACCCCAGAAAGGAAGAGCAGAAGAGACAAAATAGACCTAGGATACTCTACACTGGACAAACCAACACAACTGGTAATCCAAGTGTAATTACATACGTGGAAAGTCTACATTACTTCCAGAACCATGGACACAATACCTATCCTCAGTGTAAGAGTTTATTGTAACAAATCAAAAACTTTGCACCGGTGTCGGTGCCGTGAATCCGTGAATATAGTGACCATCATTGTCTGCATTCAGGGACGTAAGCTCATATTAATACTATTAAAAAAGAATGAAAGAAAGAAAGAAAACAAACACATTTTATTTGGTAATGTACAACACCTTGATGGCATACAAATAAAACAAACATAATGTAGTGAATAAAACCCTAAATACTCCTCAGTTTGGAACACCTGCGTCTAAAGTGCGACCAAAAAAGCCATAGGTTGAGCATTTGCCAGGTAGTAAGGACACTGCCTGGCGCTGATATTCTGCCTTGGGCTTTCGAATGTCCGCCATATAAATATATTTAAAGTAAAATGTTAAATTTGTGTGTCAGATATAAAAAAATATCTACCTTGTCTATAGATGACCCCTAACTCCCAAGAAAGCGATGACGCAACGTAAAAATTAACTACCATTTCACTTTTATTTGAAATCGGGCCTAAATTTTAGGTTGATCATTTTTAAAGCTATCTGTATTGTGATCTTGAAAAGAAATATAACTAGTTTTCACTGTTCAAGTGGATACAAGAAAGCACCTAGCTAAACTGCGTCCAGTAGTATCAGCGAAATCAGTACATACAATTTTGCAATGGGGCTTGTCCGATGCACAAACCATAACTGTATGTAATACCAACGATTCTCATTATTTCATTATTCGATGAATTTTATATCTGCCAGAAGATAGCGCAAAGAATAATCATGGTTAATTTAATTTTTATGTGCAATTAATTCCCCAACATTCCATTGTATTGCCTAATTGGTCGATTAATTACCACGCCGAGTGATTTCTACGATTCAACGCCGAAGCCGAACTGGGAAGAAAGAACCATCCTCCAAATTAACACCCACTTTATCACGACCGGGTGAGTTCTGTTCGAGAATATTAATAATGAATTGCACTGAATTTTTAATTCGGGTAAGGATTATCTAGACATTTTCGTTGGGCGTTCAATTTTAATATTTTATATTTGTTATTTGAATATCATTTTTAAAACGAAAATCTTTAGGCAAATAATCTTTGTAATCTTGGACTTTTAAAATGCGGATAAACAACGCTTTATCTAAATTCTTGGATAAATTAAGTAGTGGCATTTTATTTGTGGATTTATTTATTTGAATTCATACACAAATGTTTTAAGGCGGACTTAATGTCATAGGCATTCTCTACCAGTCAGTCAATTTAATAATAATAAAATAAAACCAGTCCTGTATAATATTGTCCCACAACTGGACACGGGCCTCCTCTACTGTAAGTATAAGTGGCATAATGTGACTAATGCGGATTGAATCACACACCTTTGAAAGTACAAGAATTTTCAGAAAGAAAATTACTGAGTACGTAAGGAATTTTGATAAAGAAATTCATAGTTCACGATCTTTCTGAATTTATCTCCCCATAACTCGCAGCATAATTTGTTTGTGGAACCGAAAATTCATCATTATTGCAATTTACTTATGTTCGATATGGCTGTAGACTCGCATGAGACCAATGATACCTGAAAACTAAAGGCGTGATTTGCACTTCTGGCTACCCCTTGCAGATGTAATTTTCGTAATAGCATCTCACAATTAAACCATTCTAACATTCGCATCGTCTCCAGGCACAGTAAAGTCCATTTCATATTTATACCATTGAGTACTGCAATAAGAATTCTCGTATAGCGAAGTGGATGTTAGGGGGACAGTTGCAGACAACTCAACTGAACCGGCGCAGTTGTTACAAGAATGGAGGTACCAGGTCTAGACTTCTAATAAACTGCACAGCGAATAAAGCTGGCTCTCTGTGAACGCCCAATTTTCTGCCAAAGCGGACATCCTCCTTTTTCACACTAAGGTTCTGTGTACACTTATTGTTTTATTAACTATTCGAATTTAGAATCGACAAACCTTTAAAATCAGAATTTAGCTTTAAAAACTATTTACAGATAAAACACGAAATTAAATGCTCTATAAAGTTTTTTATTTATGCATATAATGCCTTTTCGTGCTTGAAGGTTACATTTACAAATAATACAAAGAAGCAAATCTGTTTACTTATTGTCATTGTATCAAACTTATTTAATCTTAATTTTTTTATCAATCCAGTTTTTAATCAAACTAGATTTTTAGTAGTAAATATTCACATCAATATAAAGATCAACAAATTTTATTAAAACAAAGAAAAATTGGAAATTTATTGTGTAATAATTAATGTAGAAACTTAAGTGTGGATATCACTTTTGATCTTACGATTCAACGTGATTAAAAAGAGAAAAGAAAAGACAGTAAGTAAGTATATTATGTAGTCGCAGTTCGCAAACAACTAGCAATAACTAAGAAGTAATGAGAATTCCTTGGCAACGACCGTAAGATTGTGTACAAATCAAAAGTTTTGCTTGCTAAGTATTAGGGCGTTGGTGCACTTAACTGCCATAATTGCTTTAAGATCTTTTTTTTATTCTGGCACGGCAAAGTGACCACACTGCACTTGATGGTAAGCGCAATGCCATCCAGATAGAGTATCTAGTATATAGTAGCGAGAAAGAATCTATCCCTCGCTACTCAACACAATCATGTACGGCTTCACAGTACGCCACGGGGCAAAGAGGTGAAGAAGCGATCAAGGGTCTAGTCTAATCAAAGTACTCAGGAGGCCGCAACACGGCCAAATCTAGACCCCCGACAGAAAACGGATGTACAATGGCTGAACCCGGAACGCGCCCGCTTGCGTATGCCACTATGGCGGGTTTTACACCCTGGGTCGCTATCCGATATATATTTTGTGATTTTTGAGCCCCTAGAGTTGTCAATAAGATACTCGTTGTATGCCAAGCCTAAGTCTCATTGGACAGACTCATTCCATGCGGAAAATAGGGCGATTCTTAGCGAAGATTCTGGAATGAGACGGGCTTCTTAATTCAATCAGGTCGATTGACTGTCTACGGCCTGCAATAGTGGGCTGTGCCAGGCGCAGTGTGGATGGGATAAAGAGTAGTAAACTTCGACAAGTTTCCAAGAAGAAAGAATAGTTTAGTAGAACTTAAAAAGAAGTAGTGATCTGACAATATCAACCACTTTAGCCATTCTGAGAGAATTGTAGGAGGCGGAATCAATTCAAGTTAATTCTTCAGGTGTGAATTTAACCTGCATCCATGTCAGCTTTATAAGTAAATATATATGAGATACATTATTATAAATGAGCTATGTGCATATTAATACGTAAATTATTCATATTATCTGTCGGTATCTAGTAATGTAATAAATCTTATATATATATGTTATTTGAATGCTAGGCATGGTTATCCAAACGAATTAAGGACCTCTCTAATTAGACTAGGTATATATAGGTTACCAGCATAGATTCCTTCGTTGAAGAGACATCACGCCTGCTAAATACGAATGAATATATTTCACCTCATAACTCTGAAAAAGTAATAGATGTGTACCCTGTACATACGTATTTCACAGGTTCAATCAAGACCACAGGTGAATTGAGACAGAGACGTCTCTGTCTCAATTCCCCTCTAGCCTATCGTCACTTGACTTACCAGCTAAATAACACCTTAGCTGAAAACGTAGTATTGTTCATTTGCCTATAAAGGTCCTATTCTGTTCTCGTTACATAGATGCTAACTCTCAATTCTCAGGGAATAGTTTCCAACAATTTTACACTGACATCAAAAAACCACTCGCCCAGCTCAACGAGACAAATGGCGGTGGATGCGAGGAGTAATGGGTTCTATTCCCATCGGTACACAATACCAAGTGACGGACGCGCAGCGACGCCTTGACTGAGCGTCTGTCGCCCCCTGCATGCCCACTCATTCATAAAATATTGAGAGCTGATATCACATATACGGATTTGTTCCGTTGATTTATTTTCGATAGTCTTCTGTGTCATGGATCTACTAGTAACATACCTTATATTTAGTTCATTTTGAACATGGTTAGTCCAATATTTTTTTTTTAATGAGAATGTTTGTATTTAATATTAACAACGTATAAGGGCAGACTTCGGATGGCCGTGTCTAGGGTTAACCTGATGGAGTGCAGCTGGACCTGCGGGTTCCTATTCTACACGACATAGTCTACGAGAGCATATGACAGTAGCAGCATTAACGTGTAGCCTCATCATCGTCATCATCTACCTGCCCTTATCCCGTACTAAGTGGGGTCGGCACAAATGGTTGAATATCGACCTAATTAATTGTTTTTTTTTATTTATTTCATAGTCCGACAAACGAGCCAGTGGGTCACCTGATGTTAAGTGATCTCCATCGCCCATGAACATCCACAATACTGAAAGTATCATGTATGCGCTGTCGGCCTTAAAGGACAGGAATAGGGATTAGGGAAGGGAAGGGGGAATTTGGGCCTCCGGATATCTCACTTACCATACGAAACGCGACAGTAAACTGTCACTTTACGTTGGTTTTCTGTGAGACAGTGGTACTACCCCGGTCGAGTCGGCCCATTCATGCTGTAGACAAATATGTCTACAGCGTGGCTCTACCACTTACATATGTATATATGAGAAATAACCTTCATAATATATAGTCGTTCATAGTGCAACTGTTAACAACAGATCCACCTAATTAGTTTTATTACATCCACTTTGTATGTCAGTGTAGTGGGATGCTCTTCGTCTTGTTTTATAGCTGGTACTGCACTTTCGCTAGCTCATCTGCGCGGAATGATCCAACTTACACCTGTACCTGTCTGATTGCCTCACACTTTACTGTGCTCTTGTTTTTTATTGAAAGGTGAAGCGTAGCGTACATAGTGATAGCATCTAAGCAACGTTTATGGTAAAACACAAAAGTCAATTTTGAAAAATGTGTGTGAATGTATCTGTAAAAAAATATTATAGGTTCGTTGTAAGGAAGTCATAGCGCTCTTTTTAGTATAGAACTCAACATTATGCATGAGAAATTGTAAAGACATATTATGTATAAAACCAAAATCATAGTTTATTTAAAAAAATCTACATTATTTGAGGATGTTTATGAAAATTCTAGCGAGACAGAAAATATCACAATAAATAAATAAATACACCCAACAGATGGTTCTGTCCCCACACTAGGTAAAACCTGTATCGTGGGTATCAAGAACTTCGAGGGACTACGATCCGACACAGACCCGAAACAAACATAATATGTATATGTCATTTTTTAAAAAAAGGTAAAATATCCATGGTAAAACATCTTAAGTTATTATATTTTTATATATATATTTTTTTTTATCCTAGCACGGCAAAGTGACCACATTGCACCTGATGGTAAGCGCAGTGCCGTCCAATTAGAGTATCGAGTAGCGCGAGACAATTTATCCCCCGCTACTCAACACTTTCATGCCGGCCTGCTTCCACACACTACGTCATGGGCAAGAAGGTGAAGAAGGATTCGAGGGTCTAGTATCAGAGTATTCAGAAGGCCGTAGAATGGCAAAACATCGTACACCAGCTCAATACCCCCGACAAAATTGCGCTATTCCATAGTATCTATGCATTTTCCGGGATAAAAAGCAGCCTATGTCATTCTCAGACCCCTCAACTAACACTATGCAAAGATCATGTCGGTCCCTTGCATCGTGTAAAACAAAAACGAAACTATACTAATAGCCTATGTCCTATTCCAGACTATAATCTATCTCTGTGCCGAATTTCATCCAGATCCGTTCAGCCGTTGTAGCGTGATTGAGTAACAAACATCCATACATCCATCCAAACATTCGCATTTTTAATATTAGTAGGATAGTAAGATTGACCAGGAAATTCTTCCACATTGTAATTTTTAAGATTTGTCCGTAGTTCCTGTACAACAACTTAACACCTTGTGAAGACAGACAAATGGCATTCAACGTATAACCGCTTTAGAAAACCTCACAAAGCCTCGTACAAAGCGATCGCCACTCCGTATCGTTTGATCTGCGGATCACATGTACGTACGAATGATTCTCACAGCGGAGGCGCATTGTTGCATTCCGCATTGATATAATCTGCTAGAATATTTTACACATAAAAAGGATTTATAGCTGCTAATACATAAAAGAAACCTCCACAGCTCATGAAAAGAAGAACGGATGCGTAGCCGGTTTTAAAGGAATATGAGAAGGGTAGGTAGATTAAGGATAGATGGAACTTTGTCTTCAGAAATCTGGTTTGTCGACTAACGTAACAGCAACCCAGCACTACGTGTACCAGACGCGCTGTAAGCAAAACTCTACATTATATTTTTGAAGTGGTAGAGCCACGCTGTAGACATATTTGTCTACAGCATGAATGGGCCGGCTCGACCGGGGTGGTACCACTGTCTCACAGAAAACCAACGTAAAGTGACAGTTTACTGTCGCGTTTCGTATGGTAAGTGAGATATCCGGAGGCCCGAATTCCCCCTTCCCTTCCCTAATCCCTATTCCTGTCCTTTAAGGCCGGTAGCGCATACATGATACTTTCGGTATTGTGGATGTTCATGGGCGGTGGAGATCACTTAACATCAGGTGACCCACTGGCTCGTTTACCGGAATATGTTACAAAAAAAATGTATTATACTCCATAAAATTGGATTGTAATGGACTACAGAGGCGGGGGTGGCAGGCTGCAACTCTACATATACCAATAATTTTCAAAATGATATGTGCACTAATTGTTAATTATTACTCGTTTATCGGCGAAACAAAACTTCGTGATGAAACCTACATACCTGAAAACTCCTGATAAGATTTTCTTTATTTATTAGTAAGCCAGTATATCTTTAATTCGATACGAGATAGAAAACATATTATTTACCACTGGCTTTGAAACATGTCACATCCCTATAAGCAATATTCGCATCACGATCACTATAACATTTTTAAAGGTCTTACTACAATTATCCCAGTTTTAATTCACATAGAATAGTCGAGATTGCAAAAAGATCTCTCTCTATAAAGCTAACCATTGTTGAAACTAAATCACTCACGCGAATAGGGTAGTTGACAGTAAGAAAATCATATAGAATTTTGTTTTTTATATTAGATTTTAGTTTTATAATATCAAAAATTAAACCTGACAGTATCGTAACCTATAAGTGATTATATATAATTTTCAAGAAACAAATATGCAAAAGTAAAGCATTTCGTCACGTAACATGAAACACAAATCAATCATCCATGATGTCACGGTTCGAAAAATCTATTAAACGCTGAGCCAAACGTCTATTAGTTTTACGGATGGTCACGTCACACGAGAGGCCATGCCAGTTGGGAGCGTTTTGGCGGGAAAAATTAAATTGGTTAATAAAAATGCAAATTAAATCTTGAAAACATATGTTTTATGTTTATTAATGATAATATTTCAATAATATAGACTATGAAGAATAAAATAAAACGGTTTCCCAAAAACAGTCAACTAGCCTGTTCGTTCATTAGACGTGTGTATTTATATCTGAAGTTTAATTTTATTATTTATATATAGTTTCCAGATTAATCTCAGTCCACCTTTCAGTGCCTAAGACACATAACGTATACATTTTAGCATGACCAGTATTGAATTCACAAGCTTAGCACAACAATGGATAACTCCACTAGAGAAATGCATGCTATTGATTTGTACAGGCCCAGATTATGACGCGCTGTAGTCAGTTTTGGCTGCAGTATCAATGAGTTTAAGATTGGTATCAATGTCTCTGACGTGTAGTAACGCTTACTGTTGCATTTCGGATGCTGAGTGAGCATTCTGAGTAGAGGCGAGACGGTACTTCACGTCGGGTCAACGCCAAAGTCTCTATAAGGCGCAAATTCGGCCCCACATGGAGTACTGTTCTCATTTCTGGGCGGGAGCCCCCCAGTACCAGCTACTTCCATTTGACCGCATTCAACGTAGGGCAGCTCGGGTTATCGACGATCAAACTCTTTCCGATCGGCTTGATCCATTGGCTCTGCGTAGAGATCTTGCATATTCTTTCCTGAAAGGCCGGCAATTTGCAAGCCCTCTGGTGCTGCAGATGTTCATGGGCGGCGGTGATCACTTTCCATCAGGTGAGCCTCCTGCCCGTTTGCCCCCCTTTTCCATAGAAAAAAACTCTGACACTAGACCCTTGACCGCTTCTTCACTTTCTTGCCCATGCCGTAGTAAGAAGAAGCAGGCCGGCGTGATTTTGTTGAGTAGCGGGAGATAGATTGTATCTCGCTACTCAATACTCTGATTGGACAGCACTGCTCTTACCATCAGGTGCAGTGTGGTCACTTTGCCGTATAAGGATAAAAAAGAGATTTCCAGGACCGAATATTTCCTTCCTTGCCTAACAAATACCTGGAAAATACCTATGATTCTTGTGGTATTTTGGGTGTATATGCTCAGGGATCAGTTACCAATTACAAGCTTGCTTGTTTGCTGGCTTCTGCTAAAAAATATAATGAATAACTATTGGTAGTCATCACCAATCTTATGAGCCCAAGTTTACTTTTTTTATTTTAGTGCAAGGCATACGAGCAGACGGGCCACCTGATGGTAAGTTGTCACCGCCGCCCATAGACTTTTGCAATGCCAGGGCACAGCAAAGCCGTTGCCTACCGTTACTTACAGCCCCCGTGGCCCAGCGAGCGAGCTGTGAAACGAGACGCCGTGGGTTCGATTCCTACACCGAGACAAAAGTTTGTGTGTGATTTGTTTCGGATCTGGGTTTTGTGGGACCGTAGTCCCAGGTTTGACCTAGTATAGGATCAGAATGATATGTGTTTCTGTTGGGTGTAATTATTTACGCTACAATTCCATGTTACAATCAAAGTATAATACGTATGGAGAGGCACTCGTGCTATGACCCCCATGCATTTAAATTCGACCCTGCGTGTAGCCGAGATGCATTGTGACGTCAATACATTGTGCTGAGCATGATCGATAGGGGCTTACGGTTTTTCTGATACTGGATTAACATTTTGAGTGGAAGCAGAGCTATTGGCGCAAAGAAAATCCTGATTTAAACAACTATGGGACTTCTATCATACTTGTACAATACTTTGAAATGTAAAGGTTGTATTAAAGTTTTAATAAACCGTAAGCTTGACGATTTGAGCGCTTAGTACTCATAAATACCAATGTGCGATGCTGAGGTATCGTGCGTGGTGGAAAAAAATGTTACATTTTTATTTTAACACAAGAAGTATTTTTTGGATTAAGGTATATTATTATGTGAACTAATTCATCACTCGATAATTATTCAAAGATTCAGAAACAGCAACATCGAAACTTTTTTTACCGTATATAATTTGTTAGCAACATAAACAAAACTATACAAGATGGATATTTAAAAGGCACAAATACAATGTTTATAATTTATTGATTGATTTACACGACACTGTTACACATCTCAGTGCTTAATATTAACACACACGCATATCAGGATTCACTTTAGGTTTCTCTTTATAATTAATCTACCAGCATTACCCTCTAAGCTGAACTACGCGGCCATTGAACTGTTTACAATTACTTATTGCCCCGCGAACGCACCACGAATATCCTGGCTATCACCTAGTCTACTTCAAAAAACAACTGAACTGAACACCGGAGCGCGGAAGGCACTCCGTTTTATATTAAACATTTACTACTCCCACTTTGGTTGTCATTATTAACTACCCCCAACTAGTATCCTAAATACCTCAGTTATACCTTCGGTATTTCTAATAAAAGGAACTATCCTAATACGGCCTCTCCCGACATGTGATCGTCCCGAGCACACTTTCTATTAACAGACAGCGCCCAAAACACGTTCAACAGCTGACTCGAGCTTCTTATCGATATTCACCATTCTCCATTGAGCATTCTCCTCTGTTTTTTTATTATTCATCTATATCTGGGAACAGATTATTCGTTATTCACGCCGGTTTTTTTACACAACACTCGGCCTATCCTGCATTTGTAATTATTGTCAATTTATAGAACTCTTTTAGACTTTCCTTTGATCCTAGGAAATCCTAGAGAACCATAAATGGACTACCTTTTTGAACTAGATGGTCACAATCCAGGAGTAAACTAACAAAAACTCGCACAATAGTTCGTTCATTCCCAATTTTTTAGCCCTAGTCCCTGTTACAGTCACTCCTTTAGACTTAGGATGACCCTCTGTCATCTCACTTGCTTAAATCTGGGTAGAACATTTTTCATCTAGTCTCCTAAATTCCTCCGTTATACCTTCGGTATTTCTAATAATAGTAAATACCCTAATAAATTTCTACTTAAAAAATGACATAATTAAGATTTATAAAGATTATTTCATATAGCGATTGGATCAGTTAGAGACAATCCCAAACACCCGCCATCGTAACTCCTGTTTAGCCAGGATCGACAATGGCACAGCACACAATGAAACTCGGCGAGTCTCTGGGAATATTTATCCCACAATGAAATTAATCAAATAGAAATATAGGGAGGAGTAGAAAATATTAATTGTCCACTTCCCTCCATAGTAAAGTAGGAGACAAATAATGAACTAAAGAGGCATTAACCTCTATCATAGGATATTTACATCTGGAGAAGTCAGACGTATAGCACCACGGAAATTACTTTATGAGTCCTATCATGAGAGCTGTCAAGCTTGATCCCAATAATAGGCGATAAGATCAACAGAATTCTCAGATATTTCTCAGAACTCTGGGTAATTTTAGAGCTACTATTATGTTTAGTTAATAAATCAATGTTGAATTTGTAATCCAAAACTATACACACTAATTTTAGAACGATAGATTGCGGTGGCGTTATTTTGTTTATTTATTTACTTTTATTTATACTTTTTATTGTACACTGAAAAATATGATATAAAAACACACATCAAAATAATTAAAAGTTCAATTGGTGGTCTTATCGCTCTCGCCGATTTTTTCAAGACAACCATTATTTATTTATTTAACATTATATGATATTTTAACCTTTATCTAAAATGACACATTGAAATAAAATATATTAAATTTCACCATAACAATATATTTCTAAGGAGTGTTGATAAAATGTTGCCACTGAAACCCAGCGTTGTTTCCGTTCGCATTACAGCACAGTACACATTATTACTATTCTTTATTTTATTTTATTTATTAGGGATCACCAACAAAATTTACAATTTCACATCAGTACATAACACAATAGCCAAACAATACTAAACTAATTGCAATTTTAATTATAGGTAATCACAACATGCTCCTTAGAAATAATAATAATAACATATAATTATTGTAAATAAACTAAATTAAACAAAAAGTACATCTTTTTTTAAATTTTATTTTCAAGTTTATCAGATTGTTATAGGTCATAAATATTTTTTGATATAATCCTTCTAAATGAAGAATGTCCAGATTGCTAATTTTATTTGAAAGTCGGTTATACAGAGCAGACAGACGAGGGATGGGAGAATGTTTATCTACGTTGGTTCGACAACGACGGACATGATGGGCGCGATTTCCGAAGAGGGCGTGAAGGAACACTCAAAGAAAATTTAAACACTAAATTGGAACAGTCGTATTTATTATTTCATATTTTGTGTAAATTTACCATGTCTAACATATCTCTTCTAGCATTAAGAGGTTGAATTTTGAGGTACTTTAGCCTATCTTGATAAGTTAGTACATGTTTTGGCATGCGTCTATTATACACAGTCAGGTCATAAGTATTGTCACACAGTAAAAACTTTTATTTCAGAATGCTGGCCACAAAAAAGTTTATTGAATTCGAATTTCAAATTGTTCATGAAAATAAAAATTTATACTTTTTAGAATTTTACTCATTTTTAAATATGGAGTGGACGCTTAAAGAAGACCGTGTTGCAGTAATTGCGTTGTATCGTTGCGGTTACGCGCCAATTAAAATTTTTGACATACTGAAAAATTTGAATATAACCAAAAGATTCGTTTATCGTACCATCAAACGATACAATGAAGACTCTAGTGTAGATGACAGGTCAAGAAGTGGTCGCCCTCGGTCTGTTAGGACTCCAGCAGTGATAAAAGCTGTGAAGGCGCGAATTCAAAGAAATCCCAAACGTAAGCAGAAACTGTTGGCCCTTCAGATGGGGTTAAGCAGAACCACGGTGAAAAGGGTGTTAAATGAAGACTTAGGGCTTCGGGCATATCGAAGAAAAACAGGACATCGTTTGAATGCTCGTCTAATGGACCTGAGACTGAAGAGATGCCGCGCTTTGTTGAAGCGGTACGCGGGAAAAAAATATCGGGAAATTCTTTTTTCAGATGAAAAATTTTTTACCGTAGAAGAGAGCTACAACAAACAAAATGATAAGGTGTACGCACACAGTAGTGAAGAAGCGAGCAACCGTATTCCGCGTGTCCAACGAGGTCATTTTCCATCCTCGCTCATGGTATGGTTGGGAGTTTCTTATTGGGGCTTAACAGAGGTACATTTTTGTGAGAAAGGTGTAAAAACGAATGCAGTTGTGTATCAAAATACAGTCCTGACGAACCTTGTGGAACCTGTTTCTCATACCATGTTCAATAACAGGCACTGGGTATTCCAACAAGATTCGGCGCCAGCTCATAGAGCGAAGAGCACACAAGACTGGCTGGCGGCGCGTGAAATCGACTTCATCCGTCACGAAGACTGGCCCTCCTCCAGTCCAGATTTGAATCCGTTAGATTACAAGATATGGCAACACTTGGAGGAAAAGGCGTGCTCAAAGCCTCATCCCAATTTGGAGTCACTCAAGACATCCTTGATTAAGGCAGCCGCC
Organism: Laothoe populi; assembly: GCA_905220505.1. Lineage (NCBI taxonomy): Eukaryota > Metazoa > Arthropoda > Insecta > Lepidoptera > Sphingidae > Laothoe > Laothoe populi. The sequence continues at coordinate 22,381,285 of HG992151.1, forward strand.
GATATTGACATGGACCTCGTTCGTGGTGCGATAGACAACTGGCCGCGCAGATTGAAGGCCTGTATTCAAAATCACGGAGGTCATTTTGAATAAACTTTAGTGTCATAAGAATCTATGTTTTGTTAAGTTCATTTTGCTATATAAATGGTTACATAATGAATAAACTTGTTTCAATTATTTTATATTAAACATGTGACAGAATTTATGACCTGACTAGGTATATGATATGCTAAATGTTTAATTAGCTTTTTTGGACACTTTCAATTATTTTATCATGTATCGCATAACTAGGTGATTTTTGACGTTTGAGATAAAATGTATTCCTAAATCTTAAAATATAGGAATATATATCAAAAATACGAGTAAATTGACTATAAAAACCTTAATTAACTATTTTGCGTTTATCTAAGAATACGGTATGTTTCGTGAATAAGCCTTTTTGCTAAACAGTTTCTACTAAAAGCAACGCAGGTTTAGTCATTGAATAATAAATGTACGAGAACGGACACTGAAGAAAACTCGTGCTTGCTTCAGTGCAGCACCGCAAGCTTCGGTCCATTTCGATTTGATTCATAAATAAGTAAAAAGACTGTTTTGTACTTTAAAAACTTCCAATCATCTACCTCTGAAACAAAAGGGAAAAAGTCATATATAAATTACATATGATTTACGTCCATATAAATAAATAAAGAAATACACAATTGGGTGTATTTCTTTTCATGACTGTTGAGTCATACACATAGTTCTTATCGCACACTAGGTAAAACCTGTATTGTGGGTCATCAATCAACAACTACGAGGGACTACGGTCCTACAACACCCAGACTCGACACAAATATCTATCTGTCACACAAATATTTGCCTTGGTGCGGGAATCGAACCCGCGGCCTCTCGTTACACGGCCGGCTATTCCCCGCTGAGCCATGGAAGGTGTCATATGCTTTTGAAACGAAGAGTTTGAGATCGCAAAATAACAAAAACATGATGTGTACAGTATCGACAGTTCAGTGAATAAATTTTCCTAGAGCTGTCCGTTCTAGTAGTTTATTAAATACATAACTTCAGTGGTTTTAGGAATATCTAGGCTCTTAGACAAATTCTTAGAAATCCCAACAAAAGTAAATTAATATCGCCGAGAAAATAGTTGAATAATGCGTTCTAATGAAGGCGATATTTTGAGATAGAGTTATGTTTATGTGTGGATAGGTTAAAAAATAATAATAGATTTGGAAATTTTATTATTTTCATACATACATACATATACACTCACGCCTGTAATCCTCAAAGGAGTAGGCAGAATTTTCACCGAATTTATTACGGTCCCATAATGTGATAGGGGGTGAGCTTCGCCATACCGGACACAATTCCGGACTCCAGACTGATACTGAGTATTTCTAAATAGAAAAACCCAATATAACTTTACCCGACCCAGGGAGCGAACCAGAGACTTCAGCACAGCAGTCCGTAACCCATTCGTAATTACAACTGCGCCACCGAGGTAGTCATCAGTCAGGCAGTTCATATATTTCATTTTTCAGCTTCACTATGCTTCATATAGTTCATTTATTTATTCCGCTTATGAGAGCCATACACTTAACTAAATAACATCCAACAGTCACACACATAGTCCCGATCTCATAGTAAAATACAATTCTATTGAGTCGTAGGATCAACTACGAGGGACTTCAGTTTCACAACACCCAGACCGGAAACAAATATTTATTATACAAACATATCTACTTATGTTCATTATACATTAGTAAATTCACAATACGATAATAAAGTGCTATAGTTTGAATATAACACTAAACTATAGGTAAATAGAGCTTGCAGAACATTTGAAATAATAATTTAAATATATTTCATAGTAACATTAAAAACCAACTACAAAAAATTCGCAGTCGGTAGGATTCGAACCTACGCTCCCAGAGGGAATCTGATTTCTAGTCAGACGCCTTAACCGCTCGGCCACGACTGCCTTGTTTTACCTTTCACAATACGCAAGTATATTAAATACTTTATTATTTGTCCATTGAAGTAAATGCGCAGTACTAGAAAGTAATGTTGTCATGCATCTGAATAAACTTTGTATGAACTAGTTCATCACAGTGTTTTAAAGGTATCGCTGCTGTATACACAAAGCAATATGTTTTTATCCTCGCAATGTGACCACACTGCACCTGATGGTAAGCGCAGTGCAGTCCAATTAGAGTATCAAGAAGCGAGAGACAACCTGTCCCTCGCTACTCAACACAGTCATGCCTGCTTCTTCACTCTACGTCATGGGCAAGAAGGTGAAGAAGCGATCGGGGGTCCAGTGTCAGAGTAATCAGAAGGCCGCAAAACAGCCAAACATTCCTTACGACATTTTTCTTTACCATTCTTCTTCATCAGCTTCGCCAATTACTGAAGGTTGGCCCTCAGCTTAGAATATTCAAGCGTGTTTCTTGCGAAGCAGAAAAGTTCTGCAGCGCCCATGATGTCCGTCCACTCTCCAATGTTGCCTAACCAAGAGTACCGATTACAACCAGCTGTAATAGAAACTACTTAATAGTTGTTACCACTATCCTACAAAAAACTGACGGGTGGTAACAGCTTGTGTAAAGAGTAAGATTTCTGGAGATCCGAATTCCTTACCCTTTCCTGATATTCATTCGTTCCTTTCTTCTGATAGCGGTTATGGATATACAAACCATCTGGTGAGCCACTAGAACTGTCAGCCGTTTATTTATATGTAAAAAAAACATTCCTGCGATATAAACCTAGGTTTCAGTAGATCATTCCACAACGCTCAAGACTGCCGTCACTTAACAACCTAATTAAAGATATTAAACTTTCCAAAATTATATTTGTCATAAGTTTATTGTACGCCCTCAAAAATGTCTACTAAATTCAGTTAACTTATCAAACGAGACATGTATAATTTATGCATAAGCTAATTAATGTTGAACATATTTGACGAAGACGTTCAAGTGGGTTTATTGTTTTATATTATTGAATAACTTGATTAAGAAACGTAATTATCTTTATTATTAACAGAAATTATTTTCAATTCCATCGTTTTCGAAAAATGTCTCGTAATCAAATAATAAAACATTTTTAGATGTAAGATTGTCTTTGAGGTATTTCTAAAGTCGATGCTGGTGATGTTCCCGTGGCCAGTCAACTGATTTTTTTACGTCTAAGTACCTAAATTTTACTACCGTACCTATATAAGTTTTTACAAATATTTGTCTTCCTAGTTCCTCGGCTGGAACTGTATTGCCTCGGTGGCGCAGTTGTTATTGCGTAAGCGTTTCGACTGCTGTGCTGAGGTCTCGGGTTCGAACCAAGGGTCGGGTAAAGTGATATTGTGTTTTTCTATTTAGAAATACTCAGTATCATTGGAGTCTGGAGTGGTGTCCGGTATGGGGATAGGCTCGCCATATATCATTATGGGACCGTAATAAATTCGGTGAAAAGTGGGTGTACTGGTTACACCTCTGCCTACTACACCTACTACAGGCGGGAGTGTATATGTTGTGTAGTACGTCGACCTACCTCCATAATATAAGCGTGGGTTTGTAATTAGGTGCCAGTAATAATTAGTGTCCTATTCTATTTAGAATTCAAAAGGCGTTATAATTCCAAAAATAGACCAAAGTTATCCGATATAAATTAATATGTTCCCGAATATTTTATGAATTTCACATCAAAGAGGCATAGAGGCATTGCTGTATATGATGGAAAAAGAAAATGCAAATTCTATAAAAAGCTTCGGTTGTGACAACATGTGGGAACGTATTACGATGGGTTTTTTTATACAGTAGATATTAAATACAATCTCGTTTTATCCATTTTTTTAACAAGGTTGGTAAACGAGCATAGCCTTTTTGGGTATTTACAACGTATGAACAACTCAATATTAGAAGAATCCAGGTGATATTTCGAAAGGGTATTCGGAAGTCCGGAAATCTCACAAGTTATTATTCCATGTTGGTTTTACGTACACGTACTTTCTAGTTCTTATTGGGAAACTTTTAGCTATGTAGATAAGAATGACGTTGTTTGTTTGAGTGTCTGAATATTTTCTTTATCGTATCAAATGCAACATCTGTACTTAACGTCTAGTCCATTTAAACGTTACATGAGCTTTACATTTTTTATAGGACACAATTTTATTTTTGGGACATGTGTGGGGGTCAATAGAAGCTTAACCCCAAGTTTGTGAGTTTGCCGCCCTTGTCCCCCGGCCGCCATCTTGGAAAAAGGAGTGCAAACACCTTTTTCGCAATATCTCGGAAACTATGCGTCCTACAAAAAATTTGTAAAAACATAATTTGTAGCAAATCACTTTGCCTACAAATATGTCGTATAAATTTTTGCCCTAAATTAAACATTTTATTAAAGATTTATTATTTATTATTATTAAAGAAGTTATAAGCAAAAAAGTGAGAAAAATAGGTTTTTGTAATACAGTGGTAATAAGCCGGCCGAATTGGTCCATTCTGGCAGATAAAAGTGTCTGCAGTGTGGCTCTACAATTCATAAATATAATGAAATAATAAATAAATACACCCGACAGCTACGCACATAGTTCTGACCCCACACTAGGTAAAACCTCAATAGGCCAGGCTGGGCTGGGCTAGACTCTCATGGGTTTTTTGGATAAATTCACAGAATAATTGGCAATTAATCTGCCTTCGTATGTTTTTTTTAAGCGTCAAATATATAACTTAATATACTAACAAAATAAAAAAAAACAATTTCAGACTTGGTTAATTCAAAACCGGCTCCCAAATTGTTCTTTCTCATCTTTTTTATAACTAGAATAATTTGTGAAAAAATGTGAGTGCGTAGACATTCCTAAGCGAGGGCAGTAAAGAAGTCGATACGAGTTGTTCGTGGCTCCCGCGGGAGATGTACTCTAACACGCTGCTTTAAATCCAGATGTTAGGGGTGTATACGCACTGGTTTTGTGAATCGCGGCAGAAAGTCTTGGCATCAAAAGAAGTTAGCATCAAGTTTTTATGAATGACAAGACGAGCTAGGTCTGCAATGGCGACATACGTTACGCTCGCTTATCAACCGATATCGGTCGGTATGATATAATGAACTCATAAGAATCTTTGGTAGTCTCGACATTTGAAAAAATAGATTACTAAATATTGCCCGAGGCTCCGCCCGCGTGAAGGTTATTTTTGGAAGAAAAGGTTTACAAATCCATGGAGGCATTTGATTAATTTCGCTGCGGGATAAAATACAGTAATCAAGCATTCCCAGAGACTCGCCGAGTTTCATTACTCGGTGTCGAAAAAATGCGTGCCATTGTTGATCCTGGCTAAACAGGAGTTACAATGGCGGATGTGTGGGCGGGATAGTCTCGAAAAACCAGGGAGGTATCTTAAGCTATAACACTTTTCTATATTTTGCTATCCTATAGGAAGCGTTTTCTTTCCCGGGATACAATGTAGCCTATGTCATTATCTGATCCCTAAACTGCCCTATGCAAAAAATCACGTCGATCCCTTGTTCTGTGTAAAACTAAACTATCCCACGGGAACTGTACATTTTTCTGGGATAAAACGTAGCCTATAGCACATACGCTACTATAATCTATTTCTGTGCCAAATTTCAACCAGATCCGTCCAGCCGTTGTAGCGTGATTGAGTAACAAACATCCAACCATCCAAACATTCGCATTTTTAATATTAGTAGGATTTGGGTACGAATAGAGAATGAAAATAACGTGTGTTTCTAGAGTACAGTGCGTACAAAACACGCATAACAACGCCAGCGTCTCTGTCGTTCAAATGATCTACGGTAATAGAAATATGAGTTATTAACCAGCGCCCGGAGCGCGAGCGGTTCCACTGTATTCGCCAACTCGGATAAAGATTTTATCGCTGTGATAAAATAAATGTCCTTTTGTGCCAATAACGTGAGTCGGAGACGCGGAGCTTCACGATCGTAATGTGAACACTGGTTTAGCATACATTATGATTTAATTTGTTATTGCTTTTGATAATCCTACCTCCAGTGTGAGTTTCGCTTTATAGAACGTGTTGGAGCGATGTTACAATTATCATCTGATAATACTAAGAGCAGCGATAGCCTAGTTGGTTGCGGTACAGACTGTCAAGACGAAAGTCGTATGTTGGAAACTCAAGTGGCATACACCGCTTACTTTTCTAAAGTTATATGTGTATTCTTTGTTAATTAACGCTTGCTTTAACGGTGAAGGAAAACATCGTGAGGAAACCTGCATACCTGAGAATTCTCAAAAAGAATTTCGAAGGTATATGAAGTCTACCAAGCCGAAATAGGAGTCTCCCCCCAGGTGAAATAAGGCCTAACCCCTCTCATTAGTATAGGAGGCCCGTGTCCAGAAGGTTTTACAGCCTTCGCAGTCACAGGGCAGACTGAATTGTATGTCGTCACGAAAATATAGTGCAATGTTTCTACCCTCCATATAGTTGATTAAAATTTTTGTTTTATTGTAGTCCGATCTACGCAGAAAGAGCATTAAAAGTAAAATAAACCGCGATATAATCCGTAAATTTCGTTTTAATTCCATGTATAAAATTCGCACATATATAAGAAACCAACATGAAACAAATATAGTTTAATTTTTGTACAGTTGTTCCCAAACTTGTCACAAAGGAACAATATCAAATTCTGGTTTATTTTTACTCGACTACGGCAATAAAAAATATTTTTTAAGTATATACACATGTATTTTGTTTTTCATTGTAGTGTAGGTCCCATTGAGCCGATTTTTATAAATGAGGTACCGGTCGATTCATCTCCTTGACAAGAGTGTCGTAGGCTATAAAAGATTCGGAAAGAAGTAATTTGATACACGCTAGCTGACATATGATGTCATTTTTTTGTTCTTAACTTCGTTTAAAAACTACAATTCGTGAAATGACTGCCTGGTGGCGCAGTTTAGTTGCACATGCGTTACGACTGATGTGCTGAGGTCTCGGGTTCGAGCCCCGGGTCGGGTAAATTGATATTGGGTTTTCTATTTAGAAATAATCAGTCTCATCCCGGAGTCTGGAGTTGTGCCCGGTATAGCGACAGGCTCGTCCCTATCACATTATGGAACCATTTCAATTCATTCCAATTCGGCGAAAGGTGGCTGTACTGGTTACACCTATGCCTACCACTTCGAGCTTACAGGCGTTAGTGTATACGTATGTATGAAAATTGGAATAAGACCGCTAGCATTCCCGCGTCAGTAACATTCGTTTTAGACACGATATCTAAGATATTCTAAAACATAACCCTTCCTTGGCAGTCGGGTAAAAATAGCAGGACAGGTGTTTGAATAGTCAAAAATATAATGAAATTTAATATGAATACTGAAGAAATGATTTAAATTAAACGGTAGGCAGCTGCTTTGCTGTGCCCTGGCATTGCCGAAGTCTATGGGCGGCGGTGTCTACTTACCATGAGGTAGCCCATCTACGGGTCTGTCTATCCAGTAAAAAAAATGACTAATAAAGTTCCAATAGTGTTTAAAATTTTTGGGTGAATTAGAAAGGTATGCTTTGTCTCTTTCCTGTGAATCATTATGGATTTTGTATGGCGCTATAACTAGTGAACTTGTTTATACTCTCTTTCTCTCAATCTCTAGCGACACATTAAAATGGTTAACAAATAAATAAAGCGTTCCCGTAGAAAGTCTACACCGGTGGCTCAAAGCAATTTATTTTACTACAGTATTCACAAAATATTCCCTCAAAAATAAAATACATAAATATGAAACTTCCATAAAATTACGGCAGTACTAGCGTCCAAGTTGTAAATTTCAAAATTGCACGATCGCACCGTGAGGAAACCTAAATAACACCGTCCTATGCAGGAAGTTACGTCATTATTAAAATAAAAATACGGATATATAGATTTACCACGATTATACAGCCTCCGTGGCGCAGTTGGCGAGTAGGCGGCTGTGAAACGAGAGGCCGTTCGATTCCCACACGAGAACCAAATATGTTTGTGTGACAGACAGATATTTGTGTCCGGCGTCTGGGTGTTGTGAGACCGAAAGTCTCTCGTTGTCCCTGATACCCACAACACAAGACTCGTATCTTAGTGTGGGGTCGAGGCTATGTGTATGACTGTTGGGTGTTATTTATTTATTTATACATTCGATGTATGGCGCGAGTATTCTGTGCTTTTTGTACGCAGTAGGTGGAGGACCATCCGTGCTATATCTTCATATGACATGTATTATAACATTGGTTGAGAAAATCTTTTTACATATACATAAATAATTACTAATGGCTATAGGCTCGCCCCCATCACATAATGTGATCGAATTTTAATTATGGGCAAAAAGTGGGTGTACTGGTTACACCTCTGCCTGCCACTTCGGGGATTAAAGGCGTGAGTGTATGTGTATGTATATAAATAATTACTTGTGCTGATGGATTGAGTCAACAATGCAGAGCCTAAGCCACTGGGGCTACAAAGTTGAAATTTTACCAGTTGATGCCTTTTATGTTGTAAACAGTCACTCAGAAAGGATTTTTGGAAATTTGACCTCTATGAAAAGAAATGGTTGTACGTAAGTCCGTCATTTTCAAAGAAGTAAGTGCTTCTAGTAAGACGTACGTACATGTGTATCGGCATTTTTTTTCCCTTGGTGGGTGAATTAGGGGTCGAAAGTTTTCTGTCTGTTACATTTGTACGGCTAAAGTCAATTAACTGATTTTGATAAGACTTAACATGGCGATACCTATAACCCTGAGGAAGGACTTACGATACTTTATTTTTTAAATCCTCGTTCCTCTGCAGTCTATGAATTTTATGCGAGTGAATGCTTGTCATATTATTGAAATACAAATGTATAATTTCTGTATTTCACGAACATGCGTGCACTCGCACCTACAGCACTTCATTCGTATATCATTCTCTTTGCCTACTACACACACTTAGTAATCTGTAAGTATATAGGTATATCGGTTTATAGAATTCACACGAAAAATACGCCGAATTTGTACTCGCGGTTAGAGTGAAAAGTTGAGCGACTTTTTCTCAGCGATTATGCGTTTACACAGACGTTGGATTTGGCAAAGTTTCTTCTCCAAACAATGCCGAGTGATAAAGTTTGCGTCGGAATTCAATTAATTCTTGGGGTTTGTGTATTTTCGGATGATTTTGAGGGAGTGGTTGCAAATGTTTCTATAGTTTACTGATTTAACGTTTGGGAAATGACTTATCTTGTTTTAGTAACTTTTTTTTATCACAGTTATAAAAGGGCAACTAGGAATTTTAATATTAACCACTAATGAAACACCTCGGTCTTAAACTATCATCCTGGCCTAATTAAGTTTAGCAGATTTCACAAAGCTTTGAAATTCCTATGAAAAATTTAGATTTGCTTACTGTACGGTGTTTGGTAACCGTACAGAGTTTTACGTATGGTTCGTAAATGTAAAGATAATGGTTTGGTAATAATATGGTTTATTGAGATTGACTTAGTCTAAATGGTATGGTAATGGTTAATGGTTATGAGGACACGCGAACCGAATGGTCATTGAACGTGAACTGAATTATTCGGCCGATGCAAATAAATGCGTGTGGCGTAAAACGCTGACACAGCGCAATACACTGTACGTTGCTTGCATCGTACACTTACTATGTTTTTTTTTACCGTTTAACGAGTGATAATTATGAATAAGTTAACGTAGTTTGGAAGTCAGATATGTTTCCGGTTTTCATTATGGTGAGTTTCAATAAATCTTGATAGAACGATAATTGAAAAGATTTCGTAAGATCAAAACTGAACTCAGAAATTAATGGACCTTATCCAGCAAAATGACCAAACCAAATAAATCTAGACCTAGAGAGCTGAATTACAACACGATAAAAGGTTCATGCAAAGGCTCTAAGAAAGATAATGGAATTGATTCGTCTCACAGGGTAATATGTTTTCGTTAGTGGATTCATTTAGACTTAGGTTAGACTTAGAGATTAATCATCCCAGGCTTAGCTTCCTTTATAAATTAAAGCAACGGGAGTAAATGATCTCTCCGTGCGATCGTCTAGGATTGAACCGAGAACATTCGTAATGTGTTTTTCGTAGGCAAAGGTCATCAATGAAGCATGTAGGTCAAAGGCGATTGTCCAAAGTCGCCTGGGAATCAACAGAGATTTGACTTATACCATAATTCATAATTCTTAGCTTAATTTATGCCCTTTATTCCAAATACTATAATTTAACGAACACTTCATATTAATAATATAAAAAAATAAATAGGCATTTTATTGATTTTTGGAAATAAATAAACTCTAAGAAGTGTCCGTTGTTTTAATCAACTTTTAAGGATTTATATGTGTTCTTTAGAACCCGAAAATATTTTTTCTAAGGCTGTTAGTTCTTAGGCGAACTTTGTATGGTCGCTGAGCAATGTCCTTTTCACCACTGTCCGTATAAACATGCACAAAGCCAGTATTGGCAGTAGCAGTTTAAAGCCTATCATTTGTACGTAGCTGATATTTATGTAGTTCTCACTCGATGGTGGCAGGATATTTATATCCGCCCGGATAGCGACTAACGTACACATGGTGTAAAACCATGTGGCAGTGGCACACGCATGAGTGTCGCGTTCCGTGCTCAGCCAGTGTACATCTGGTTTTTGTCGGGAGTCTAGAGTTGGGGTATGATGTTTGCCCATTACAGCCTTTTGTACTCTCCAGACACAGACACCAGACCCTCGACCTTTTTTTCATCTCCTTCCCCATGGCGTAGTGTAAAAAGTTACACAGCAGGCCGTCATGATTGTGTTCAGTAGCGAGAGATAGAGTGTTTCTTGTTACTTAACTCTCTAGCTGGACGGCACTGCCGTGCCAGGATATATTTTTAAATGTATCAGCAAACTGCCTATCCTACCTATATTTTGTTCAAGAATGTTGCTAATTTAGTCAAGCCTCCGTGGCATAGTGGGCAAATAGCCGGCTGTGAAACAAGAGGTCGTGGGTCCGATTCCCGCACTGAGACAAATGCTTGTGTGACAGACAGATATTTGTTTCGGGTCTGGGTGTTGTGGGACCGTAGTTCCTCGTAGTTCTTGATACCCACGATATGGGTTTGACCTAGTGTGGGGTCAGGACTATGTGTGTGTCGTATTTATTATTATTAAAAAAAGCGCGCCGCTACATGATGTCAACGGTGTAGCTTTACCAGTTGCGTATTTATTGCCGAGATTTACAGAAGATTATTTTATAATTATATATTTTTTACTCTATTGTTTATCTATATCTCACCGTCGTAAAGAGATAAAATGTATACCAATTTTCAGTTCATCCATACTTTTGTTTTACACATATACCTAAATAAATAACACCCAACAGTCACACACATAGGCCCGACCCCACACTAAGATACGATCTTGTGTTGTCACAACACCCAGACCCGGAAATGTCTGGCACACAATCATTTGTCCCGGTGTGGGAATGGAACCCACGGCCTCTCATTTCTCAACCGGCTACTTGCCAACTGCGCCACGGAGGCTGCCAACAACACAAGTTGTTGTTATACAACCAAAATTTCAACTTTATAATAGCAAGGATATAGATAAAAATATTAATGTACTCTACCGAGATGTATGTCTGTGCCACAAACAGTTTGTAATATGTGATAATGGTGGGCAGGTTATCGGGCACAATTTTACCTCGCACGCTTGGTCCAAAGCGCCGAATGCGAAGTAGGGCAACGCGGCATTGTGAGCGAATGCGATGTAATTTGCCGGAGTGGAACTATTATAGTGGTCGGCGAGTGGGGACGCAATGAAGGATTGTGGGGGCTTGACCACCCGGGTTGTTCAAGATTTAAAAAATACAATGCGAGCCTTCGTGGTGCAGTAGATTAGTAGTAGTGAAATTGGAGGGTTCTATCTTCGTACCGAGATACATGTTTACGTGACCCTATTTGTTTCGGGTCTGAGTGTTTTAAGACTGAAAGTGACTCATAGTTTCTGATTATATATTCCTATGACATAATACTCGTACCTTAATGTAGCGTCAGGACTATGTGGGAGATGTGTGTTTTTTTATATATTTATAACGTAATATTTTTCTTGTTATATCTATACTATTATATAAAGCTGAAGAGTCTGTTTGTTTGTTTGTTTATTTGAACGGGCTAATCTCAGGAACTACTAGTTCGAATTTAAAAAAATCTGTTAGTGTTGGATAGCCCATTTATCGAGGAGCGCTATAGGCTATATAACATCACGCTATGACCAATAGGAGCGGAGCAGCAATGAAAAATGTTGCAAAAACGGGGAAAATTGATTCCTTTTGAGATCTTCCGCTGCGTTAACGGTTAAAGTTACATAACAATCATGTATGGCGAAATTATTCCTCTTAATAAGTTCTAAAAAAAAGTCCGCGATAGCATATGTCTATATATTTCGGTTGGCTCACTATAACCTTTTTAATGGTTATCGAATTTGTTCTGAAACAATCCATTATTTGGAAAGAGATTTTTATAAACATGGTATTAATCCTTATCCAAATAAATACTTTATTCATCACAAGTATTTAATTTTGAACAAAATTGCCCTGTACGTCATTTGATTTCAATGAATATCTTAGGAGATAACAGTTTTTAAATATCTCCGCAGCAAAATTAATATTGTTGTTTGTATGTCTGTTTCTTACTTTTTCATGACTAAACGGGTGAATTAATCTTAATGAAATTCAGTAGAGGAATAGATTATATCCTAGGGACATAGGATATCTTTTGTCTAAAAAAATTATCTTGAAAGGGGTGAAATAGGGGTTAAAAGTTTGTATGGGCATTCCGTAATACTTCAACTTAGGGATCTGAAAATTCATATTTCGACTTTTGGGAAAAATAAAGAAATACGTGTTTCAACGTTTTTACCAAATCATCCCTACGAGGGCGAAGTGAGGAGTTAACTTATGAGGTATTCTTTAAATGTAATCTCAAGCTTCAGGCACAACACTTTTTTTTCGCGGGGAAAGCATTTTATTACTGCCGTCCGCTTCGGGGGGAAGCGGAATGAGAATAAAACGGTTATGCTGGACTAGCCGGTCTTACGACCCAGCACCCCCTCGCCCGGATGATGGCTATCCGGGCTGCGGCTGGGCCGAGTCCCTACTACTTGTGTACACCCAACCGGACACTACCAGCTAAAACCCCGCGGTGGCCTTCTTCGACACTTACGGAGTGATCCCGGGGTATTATAAGGAGTGCTAGAAGTTTAAGTTAGGAGTTGTGCCTGTCTAGCCATCTAGACAGTCACAACACCTGAGATTCAGGACGATCGCTATAGGTGTTTCAGTGCAGAAGATAACTCCTTGCATTGATACTTCTGCTCCCGAAAATAACCTCCACGGGGGCGGAGCCGCGAGCAACAGCTAGTTTAATTATAATTGGGACAGGTATCACACTGGCGATGATTATAGCTTGGCAGTAAATTCTTATTTAATAGTATCACACATAATTAAAGCTAGATTTTTGGTAATAATCTATAAATAGTAAGTAAAGCAGCAGTTAAGGATATAATAAAAAAAAACATGTGTTATTTCTGTTACTTACTTATTTTTATAATGGTGTAGAAATGTGATAAAGTTGGTTAAATCAGTACTGTACCTTAAGTGATTGGAATAGTCAGATTTTTGAGTTAAGATTTTTATTTTATTTTTATACTTTAGGCATCAGATATAGTGTTCCCACTATTGCAAATATTTGGTAATTATTAGATCTAAGAGACTTGTATACTATTCTCCACGTTTATTTTCATCAGAGTTTAGGTCCCACCTCATCGAGCTAACTTCGTGCCTGTTGCAAGGTATAAGTCGGCGTCCGCAGCGCGACCTTCCCAATAATTCTGATCATTTTTATTGTACCTGCCCTACCTATCCGCGCGTTTAGTGCCAACCCTTCATTCTACACCTCTTCAGATTATTCATTTTGTCACGTGTATCTATGATTGCGTAGTTTATCTTGTCTATGACGGTCGAAATTTTGTTCATTAGATGTTTTGAGGGTAGACCTATTTTTCGTAAGTTTAATTATATTTCTTATCTAGAGATTTTTGTAAAGTACCTTCACAGAATACCAACATGAAGCCATTCTTTCATACTATAGATTGTATAGAACCGAGTGGCTAAATATCGTGTTGTAGGTATGTCTACATGGAGGACTTGAGTACGATGCTCGATGACCTCAGTAAAGCTTCAAAGCGAGTTGGTCTAAGGATGAACATGGATAAGACGAAGATCATGTCAAATGCCCGTGTAGTACCAACTCCCATAAAAAACGGAGACTTTACACTCGAAGTTGTAGACGATTATATATACCTAGGACAGACTATCCAGTTAGGTAGGTCCAACTTCGAGAAAGAGGTTAATCGTCGAATCCGACTCGGTTGGGCAGCGTTCGGGAAGCTACGGCACATCTTTTCGTCCAATATTCCGCAATGTCTCAAGACGAAAGTCTTTGACCAGTGTGTGTTGCCAGTGATGACATACGGAACTGAAACGTGGTCCCTTACTATGGGCCTCATAAGAAGGCTCAAAGTCACCCAAAGGGCAATGGAGAGGGCTATGCTGGGAGTCTCTCTGCGTGATCGCATCAGAAATGAGGCCATCCGCAGAAGAACCAAAGTAACCGATATAGCCCTCCGAATCGCTAAACTTAAGTGGCAGTGGGCGGGGCACATTGCGCGTAGAACCGATGGCCGTTGGGGCGGAAAGGTTCTGGAATGGCGACCACGTACCGGAAGGCGCAGCGTGGGTAGACCCCCCACAAGGTGGACTGATGACCTGGTAAAGGTCGCGGGAGTCCGCTGGATGCGGGTGGCGCAGGACCGGTCATTGTGGCACTCTTTGGGGGAGGCCTATGTCCAGCAGTGGACGTCCTCCGGCTGACATGATGATGATGATGAGGTATGTCTACACGAAATGAAATTTTAAAAATCAACTATATGGAGGGTAGAAACATTGCACAACACTTCGTTACGACATACAACTCAGTCCACCCCGTGACCATGAAGACTATAAGCTATCGAAAAGTTGGGTTAAAAAAGTAAAATAAACGGCGATAAAATCCGCCTTAAACTTAGAAAAATAGCAAATACTAGATGAAGCAATCTTTATCGAAATCTCAGAATACAGAAAAAACCAGAAACCGCCAGCGCGCTTAAAACTGAAGCAACAAAAACCACTCTTAAACAGAGTGGTTTGACGATTTTGCGATTAGTCACTCCTTTGCAGTAAGCGCGTCGTGACGTATTGTACAAGTTTCAATTTTAATTCAAAAATGCCGTCTTGTGTTGTCCGTACATGTAAAAATGCTGCTGGGATTACAAAAAAACAGGATGGGATCACATTTCATCTGTAAGTAGCGCATTCAAAGGTATATTTATTTAATTATTGAATTTCTTTTACTTATTGTGATCGTCTTAGAACATGACGCGTCCATTTTTTGAGTGTTGCCATTTTATTTAGATCGCAAATTTTACCCACTTATTTTTTTAATACTTTTATAGAATATTCACTATTTTTTATATATAGTTCTATTGTATATCGTTCTTGTAATTTTAGTTTCCCTAATGATGAAAAGAGAAATTCGGTCTGGATGAAAATCATACAAATAACTCGGCTAGATGAGTTTTGGAAACCATCAAGCCGGAGCGTAATTTGCTCAATTCATTTTAAAGAGCAATATTTTTATGACACAAAAAATGGTTTGAAAAGACTTAGGAAAGCAGCTATTCCAACTAGGGTAGATGTAGTCATAATAATTACTTTATTTATATTGTATCCCTCCGGTTCAGAATGTTTGTCATGTATTTTGAAGTAGTTGTGTACAACGTTAGTTTACTACCCTACTTACAAATATTAGTTAATGTTTTTTTATTAATATACTTTCTTTAGTGTTATAAGTTTACCCCAAAAAGTGGGAAACAGCTCCGAGCTAGCAACATTACGCGGGTTGGAGGTGGGGCAGGCGCGGGACGTTACGTATTGTTTTTGGACACAGCGCGGGGTATGTAATTCTTATTGAGCGCGGTTTCTGGTTTTTTCTGTATTCTGAGATCGAAATATAATCTTCCTAAAGTTCTATTCAAAAGTGAACATTCATTTTGGCAGACTCGCAACTCGCGTACATATTAAGATTAGTGTTAATCCGCAAAGTAGTGGAAGATTGATTGCGGGTGGTGCGCTGGTGCCGTCGGCGCCGTCGAGAGCTAATTTTTTAGCGGCCCCTGCTCATTGACTTTCTACGAAGGTTGATATGGATGGATACACAGACTTATTGTCTATGGAAGGGATTGGTTTTTGCAACTGACTAGACTAGACTTGTTTACTTGATGGTGAGCGCGAGCCGTGTCTATAAATAGAAGCTACAATTTATGTTTATTTTCTATTTTTGTATTATTAAAGTTATATTCTCTTCTTATTTTTAACTAGCAATGTGTAATGAAGGATTAGTTGACGCTTTGTTGTGAAATGTGTTTTTTATTTTAGTTTCTACAAATGTTTAATTCAGCTACATAATTTGAAATGTCTAAAATTGTCTTAATAATATTGTAACTTTCTATACAAACATACTCGGGTACCCCAAGATACAGGCAGTGCCTAGTTTGAGGACCTCTGTTAACAACGTAAAATTTAATTCAGATATGCAATTTATGCTCTACATGATGTTTTCTGTAATACCTACTTAACTCTTTAGTTTTGTTGAGGTAATTTTCTTTTACTACTCTTAGTACACTACATTTTCATAGCGCATATTATTTTATTTTATTTTATTAGTTTTGTAGAAAGCTTACGGACTAATACAAACAGGTAGTTATAATAACAATACAATGAAAAACCATTGCCAATTACAAGCTTTCGAATATGAATAGTAAGATATTATTACAACACAACCGTATGGCGCAGTGCCCACGACTCAACTTTATTATAATATAAATTCAATATTTCATGTAAAGGTTTTCGATTATCTCTTCCAGTAGCGACTCGAGAATGTCTCTACAGCTCTTTGTTTGGACCCTATCGTACAAATTAGCTTATACCAGCTTGGTATCACTAATTTTTTGCCTTCGCAACTGTATTTTGATACTAAACAAACTGCGTAGCAGCTCTTACTATTTTGACTGGATGCCCAACGGGTCATTTAAATAGCAATGCCTCTATATTATTAATACAATAGGGAACCTGTGCGTACTTTAGCTCCATATTTTGTGATTGTTGTTTCATTATAACTGGTTTTCCATGTTTTTGTTTTAACCCAGAAACCTCGATTTTGTTCGCTAAAGCACCGGTACACGAGAATTTTATAACATACATTTTGCTTTTAGCTTTCATCATTGAGTTTTAATTTCTAATTTATCAACAGACTTCATTAAGGG
The DNA here is from genome assembly GCA_905220505.1 of Laothoe populi. Taxonomy (NCBI): domain Eukaryota; kingdom Metazoa; phylum Arthropoda; class Insecta; order Lepidoptera; family Sphingidae; genus Laothoe; species Laothoe populi. The sequence continues at coordinate 22,398,669 of HG992151.1, forward strand.
GATATTCCGAATTTATCTGTGTTTTTTTATGCGATGTCTCCGTCAAAAGTGAAACGTTTTTATGAGGTACTTGATGGGTTTATCTTGAAGGTGGTCCCATTGGATTAAAACTTGCTGACAAGTATAAGGGAAATTCCAGACAATATATATTAAGAATCCTAGAAATATGAAATGAATGAAATCATTTGTTTTTTAATCCCTGAAGACATTGATAAATGCTAACGAATTATTTTTGCAGTGCCTAAGTATATTGAATGCTAAGATAATCGGTGGAAACTTTATCAAAAGTTTTAATGGTAACCATTAAATTTGTCTGTCTGAAACTCAGTGAGTATTCAGACAGAAAACTAAATAATAGTTTAAAAAACTAAAAAACACGTTTATTAGCTAGCTGAAAAAAAGAAGCGAATAATTTTATTTAACAATTATGATTGTAAGTTATCGTACCTAGTATGGCTGCTCCGCTATATTTTATTGTTCAAACAATTTTAACTTCGAGAAAGAATATAATTAGTTGTTTGAAAAGTAGCCGTGTACATTCTGACGTGTACTAATGAGTTGGTGAAACTAAATAAACGCTGCAAAATAAATAATATTACAAATGAGAACAGTTTAAATTTTTAGTTACAAGTTATTTTTTCAAGTTATTTTTGTCGGACGTCTTGACTTTAACGTCTTTTTGGTAATCTTAATATACGTATACCAAAGGTATACTTTAGTTTTATAGTTATTGAGATTTTTTTTTATCTCGGAACATGTTTTATAATGTCCTTAAAGAAGAGAGAAAAATCTTAAGAAAACTAATGATATCGGTTATTGCAATTTTAAAAACGATTCTAGTCACATTTTATCGATTTTTATAAAAAAATAAAATAAAAGTTGTATGTTAAGCACCTGAAACTTCCGTTTAAACCACTCGTTGTATAGGGTACATCTTTAAGCTAATTTACTTTAACAATTTGTTTTAAAACTAGTAAGAGTCAAAATAGTCCGTTGAGAAATATATATAGAAGATTAGTCAGAAAGGGTGTACTAAGCCGCGGCCATCTTAAAGTATCAGTGATAACAATTACAACGCTGAGTATCTCATCTCTTATAGGCAATATTTTTTATTTCATACAAAAAACAAATAATTTTCATTCCATAAATAAATTCCAAACAACATTCAGAGGAAGGCTCCAAGCATTATCTTCGATTTGACAAACCACAAATCCTTGCCAAAGAACACCGATTCCTGCCTAGGATGATTCGCGAGGCTGTTGAAATTAAAAAACATCCAAATTTCATTAGAGAAGATGGTTGGAAGCTAGCACCAGCCTGGGATCCAATTATACATTTAATTAAATGGGAACCCAAAAGTCCAACTGCCAGACCTCAAGACATTGTGAGCTCTTTCTGCGTAGATCGGACTACAACAAAATAAAAATTAAATATCAACTATATGGAGGGTAGAAACATTGCACTATACTTTCGTGATGACCTACAACTCAGTCTCCCCCGTGACCATGAAGGCTGTAAAGCCTTCGAAACGTCGGGTTAAAAAAGTAAAATAAACCGCGATAGAATCCGTAAATTTCGTTTTATTACAATGTATAATATTCGCGTAAACATAAGAAACCAAAATCAAATAATATTTATTTTTATTCTACATACACACAACAACAATACACAACACCAGTTAACGTACTACATTTCTGTTACGAAAGTTCTATGAGTAAATTTACATCGAGCCCAGGATTTTATCGGCCCACAAATCTGTTTACTGTGCAGGACAGTCCGTATCATTTTTTTGATCCATAAAACTTAAGGTTTTCGCTCTGAAAAACATCTGTGAATTTGGGGTTTCAACGAAACTTGGAGAGATTATGTGTTTATTTATTTGTATTAAATATGTGTTTCTTTTCGTAAAATGACGTGTGAGTATTTGTTAGTGAATGGGACATTCAATTGTAAAATAATTCGAATCACAATTCCTGCCGGGTCGGATAGTTACTTTTCATTATTTGATTATGAAAGAATAGCTTGAAAATTTTTATTCTATTTTTGCCATATTATTAATAACAGCTGTTGCCTAAGGATCCGCCCGCGTGGAAGTTATCTATTTATAAAATCATTTCATCTCTCACAACTTAACTATGCATAAAACAGTTTTTTTATCCTGGCACGGCAACGTCACCACACTGCACCTGATGGTAAGCGCGGTGCGGTCCAATTAGAGTATCGAGTAGCGAGAGACGATCTATCCCCCGCTACTCAGCACAATGATGCCGGCCTGCTTAATCACACAACGCCATGGGCAAGAAGGTGAAGAAACGGTCGAGGGTCTATTGTCAGAGCACTCAGAAGACGCGAAACGGGCCAGATATTCGTTCACACAGGTATAACTTTTCATTGAATGCACCGATTTAAATGAAATAAATACTAAATGTTACCTCGAGATACACTCTATGATTTAATTAACGATTATTTTGTCGTAAAACAGAACTTTGGACGTGATGTCTTGCAGGCAATATAATTCCCAAAATAATTGTTTTGGCTTCTACGCGTTAATATAACGCGTTACAATCACTATTTTGCAAACATATAATGTACAGACAAAGTGCCTCTTTAGCTTTATTATAGTATAGTATAGATTAGTGTCCCGCACCAATTTCGCTTGTATTTATGAATGTTCAAAATCAAAGAAAAATCTAATTTTGTGGTAATTTGTAGAAAAATATGACACAAATCACCAAAAACCTAAAAAAAATTGGTGCGTGTACTTATGTACGCGCGTGAGAAGTTATACTTATAAATCTCGTCAAATTGACTAGGTTTGTATATAAATAATTTTAATGAACGATGAAGCATAATATAAATATAAAATCGAATATTCTAAACAGCAAAAGTAAACACAATTTGGTTAAAATCTAAAAACAATTATTCAAAAACATAGAAAAACGTTTTATAATCATATTTATAACAATAACGAGGTACTTATACTTATATAAAGTCACAAGTGGACACATGACACCTCGGTTCTAATTTAAGTTACTAGAAATGAAACGGTATCAAATCTCCTTACATTTCATGCCAGCCTGGTACTTAGGGCAACTTCAGAGTGTTACTTTTGTGTCACGGTTGCGCGCGCATCTTAAAATTTCACGCTCATCATTTTTTCATAACGCGCCTAAAGAAGTATAACTTCAAAAACTCAGTTGTGCCGATCGCTACCAAACTCCACAGGATCACCCTCTGGGATAATCTGAACATTGTCTGAAAATTGCTCGAGTCATTATGGAGTGCATAGGGAACATACATAAATACATTGATTTTAACATAGATAGATTGAATTGCTGTCACCATTCTTTACATTTTTAGATTAATATGTCTTGATTTGGCAATTCTTTATTATATCTATATTTTGATTGTCTTATTTATATCATATTATTTCTTATATTTGTTTTGCTGCGTTCTCCAATAAGTTCCCTGACCAGTCGAGCCGGTCTATTGATGCTGTAGGAAAAACTGTTTATAGCATTGCTCTTTACGTTAGCTGACGGCTCATAATACCTGTATAGTGACAGAAGCACGAGCATTATTCTTTAATAGGATTTGTATACTAAATATCCGGCTCGGGGGAGTAATGTGACGAAGCGACGTCGGTGAAGTGATGGAATTATTGTCGATATGATTTCACGATAAATTGTAATTTTTAGATGTCGAAATGCGGAACTAATCGACTGGCAGGATAGTGACACGAACGTGGACTACAAGAGTACATGCTAATGCTTGCAAGTAAAATTATGAGATTTTTTTTTATCATGGCACGACAACTCTTTTTTTTTATTCTGGCAATGTAAAGTGACCATACTGCAGCGTAAGCGCATGCCGTCCAATCAGAGTATCGAGTAGCGAAAGACAATGTATCCCTCGCTACTCAACACAATCATGCCGGCCTGCTACTTCACACTACGCCATAAGCAAAAAGGTGAAGAAGCGGTCGAGAGTCTAGTGTCAGAGTACTCAGAAGGCCGCAACACGGCCAAACATCGTATCCCAAGCCCCCGCCATAAACCGGATGTACGCTGGCTGACCCCGCGCGACATACTTGCGTGTGCCACTATGGTGCGTTTAACACCCTGTGTATAGTGGTCGCTATACAGGCGGGTATGAATATCCTACCACCAGCTATATTATTTCCTCATAATTTATAACTTTTGTCTACATGGCTATTTTTCAACAATTTGACTTCAACCGTACATGTCAATGCCGGTTAATAGTACGGGATCATTTCAAAATAGAGAGGTACATTTAAAAATAGCTTTCTAATTATGAGTAATTTAATGCGACCTCCCGATTTTATACACACATATATAATTCGGCGTTATAAAATTCTATTCTTAAGCCAGAAACGGCTACGAGGGCAGAATACTAAGTACACTTAAATGTTTGCAAATTATAAAACGTAATTTTCAAACCAGCACCGGCGGAATTAACACAGATTCAAAGGAAACTCGCAAAAAACTGCTGCGAAACAATGCAATGAAAACATTTTTTAAACTTGCTAAAAGTTCTTTATCTGTTTCAAACTCGGTTGCTTCTTATCAAATCTACCTTTTCTCAGGAAGGTAAAATGTGTTAGGTGGTTGATGGATAACGAGTTTTTCGACTTATATATGAGTGAGGATTTGTTTTTGACCTATTGAGTGACGAGTATTTTTTGAAGTAAAAACTTCAAAAAATCTTTAGGCACTTTTGGGATGGGGAAAAGCACTGATCTCGAGTGATGGTCACGCATTTATTTTACTTTTGACTTAAGCACGCCTATGAAGTTCTATAATTATTGACAAGCATCAACAAAAAAGATCATGGACGGACGCTGTTTAAAATAATAATAGTATTTCCAAAAATTTTCACTGCTGTCGGTACTAAAACTGTCATGTTTTTTTTTATATGAATTATCTAAGTGATGTCTCGTTTCTTATTGTCATTATCGCAAATATATTAAACTTGAGTACTAAGCATTTCGATGTAAGTTTCATTGTAATTTATGTGAGTTTTAAGACCATAGAACAATGATCGACATGACTTAACTAGTGACAGGGAGAAAATAAATATTATGCAATCTTTACTACCTATCCGTCTGTGGAAAAAGCGTGGCAGCATATTCTATGTTCTTGAATCTTGACTAACAATGCGATAGCAAAACACAATTTCAACTTAAACTCAGTTAAGATGTTATAAGTATTTCATTCAATATACTGAAGGGTAAATTTAATAAGAAATTAATATCCTTTCTTGTTTGTTCTGAAGATGTTCTATGAAGTGGAAAAGAATTAAATTGCATTGTGAAATGTAATATTTCTAGTCAATTGCATGAATCTGTTATTGGTTTTGTTAACTTACAAGATTCTGTTTATTTGTATCTTGTGCTGTCTTGATCTCAATATTTTATATTACTTTGAAGAAATACATATATTTACAATATATTGGAGTGGCAGTGTTGGAGATTCAGAAACTAGCGAGATTTCGTTGAAATCCCAGGTCAGGAAACTGTTATAATTTGTGTTTTCGACTCGTAAAATCGCACTTAAATTACCTGAGAAAACATTTTCTGCCCAATTTGGCGATAGGCTCACCACCTTCCAATAAGCTTCGCGAAACGTGGCTACTAATGTCATATCAACTCTTTGGATAATTAAAATTAAAAAACATATTAAATTACTTTTACTAATATTATATCGATAGATCGAATTTACGCGTAATATAGTTCCCATCACTAGTGATTGAGACATTTCCGTTTCCGCTACGAACTACACGATACCATCAAAATGTGTAGGAACACCATTACCCACAAACTGCTACATAAGTTGTTTTTTACCTATCTATGCCTACGGACTATTGATTGACTATCATAATATTAACCGACGTACCGAAAAAAATGGGTTGATGAAATACAAAGGTTTTATAAAAAAAAGGTTGTCAGTATCGACATTAGCTTTATTACGCAACAAAATTAGTGCTGTAACTTTGTCGTGATTAATGATAAAATCGATTTTATAATCTAGCTTTATGTCCGATTATTATTTTTCATATCACATGTAATCTAATTTTTTTAACGCTCCTCACATGTAAATTTATTGATTTGGAAAGCCCGATTTCGTGTTGTGGTTATCAGAAAAAAAGATTTTTTTTTCAACGGCGACTTAATATTACCACGTTTCCGCCAAAACCATTACATTTAATAATACATTCCTAACCATATGCTTACTTTAGTATGTAAAACTATTTCAATATTCGAACGCATTTCCAACCGTGGACGTTCCGATGTACATATGCGGGTAGTTATATCAAGTCTGCAACTCAACCGGACGGTTCATATTAAACACGATAGAAATCCGATGAATTTTGCATATTCAGTGAACATGTATTATTATGCTATATTGGCTTAGTGATTATACTGTGTCCCAAGTTCGGTAAAGTGCGATTTTCAATTCGCGATTGTGTTTTTTGGTTTCGTGAAATGTTTTGTTTACTCATTCAGCATGTCGGTCATTTTCGGCTTCCAAAAAAGGAGGAGGTTCTCAATTCAACCCCATAATTTTATAGCGACGCATAATTTGTTTTTTATTGAAGTCGGTGTACTTTTTATGAATTAAAAAACTTTTTGAGTGCATATGTTTAGAGCAAATTTTTTTTATCCTAGCACTGCTACATTAGTAACCAAACTGCACCTGGTGGTAAGCACAGTGCCGTCCAGTTAGAGTATCAAGTAGCGAGAGACAATATATCCCTCTATTTTTTTATTTATTAAACCAATATTGGATTAATAAATTAAATATAATAAAATCATACTTTTTGATGAAACGGACGGTCAGATATGATAATAGATAACTTGTGTCACATATGTAGGAACATGGTGTGTTTCCCCATAGTTACAATATTGTGCCTTATTCAGTAGGCGACGCATCGCTGCATTGGAAACAATTTCTGGTGAGTTTATTTAATACTTTGAAATTTCTTGGTAACTTTCAAAATATATTTTATGTAAATTTTGACAGCCTCCGTGGCGAAGCGGGCGAGTAGCCGTCTGTGAAACGAGAGGCCGTGGGTTCGATTGCCACACGGACAAGCTTTTATATATGCTATAAATTGTGTAATGACGTTATAGGTAGATAGTAAAAGTTTTAAAGGAAATGTTATTTTTAGGGCATTTGAAATAAAAGCTTGTTCTTAAAGAAGTTTTTTACTTTTAATTTATTTTTTAGTTATTTTTTTATACTATTCTCAGCTAGTTCATTCATTTGATACCCATGTTGTAGGAAAGCATAAAAAACTTAGTCCACTATATTAGATTAAAAGTGACGTCACTTTATTTTTCGAGTTATTCTCAACAAGCCCTTTCATTTGATACCCATATTGTAGGAGTGCATTAAAAAGAACCAGACCGCCATCTTGAGTGTGTGGCCATGTTGGATTTAGAATGACGTCACTCAGCTAACCATGCATTGTCATCCAAACAAAACCTGTACACGAAATTTCAGCTCAATCGGTTTAAGATATCTGCTTCAAAACTGAGTTGCAAGATTTCACCCGAACAAACATTGTTACATACATACATACATTGCAAGTTAAATAAATGATTGTAAAAAGGGAGCCATCAAGTCTGACTTTTGCTGAAATAATGATTTTCCATTTATAATGAAAAATGATTTTAAGAATGGTCATAACTTAACTATGGTTAAAATAATGAAGTCTAAGAAAGGAAGAAGCGCTTCTAAATTAAAATAGTGCCAGCCACAATTATATTAAACCGACTGTACCTACATCAAGGTGTGAACGATTCCCACATCATTAAAAAATTATACGATAAACAGTTAACTTTTAACGGGTAGGGTTAGTTGAAAATGGGTCTGCATTAAGAATCATGGAGATAAATAATTCAGTATTTTCGGCCAACAGAAAAGCTATACGAAGGTTCTTTCGGCCTTATATATTATTCACGCATGTCCGGCCTGGGATCGAACCGGCTATCTTTACAATTGACCAAATATTACCGACGACAGGGACATCTTGTCTGCTAAAATAAGAGGGGATGCCAAACGCATGTGAGCGTTGTGCTGGCGGACTTGGCAAATGTTTTTTATAAATAGACTTTTGCGATTTCAATACATATTATAAAATTAGAGAATTGATCTTAATCGCGCAATATTTAATGGTATAAATACAAATTTATTTTTCGACGTTTCAACCGAGTTACATAGGCTGTGACAACGGTCGTGATCACTCTTTATTACTATAATATACCTTTAAAATATAGGAACAGAGCATACTTTCTAGTTATAGAGTTACATCGTTTTATTAAGAAGTGGACTGGAGCAGACTTCATGCCCGTCAAATAGCTATCTATAGGAAGTCATAATCGATCCGAACTACTGATAAATATTATATAACGACGGTAATCGGTGGAGGAAAACCATAGGGAGTTACGGTTAACGATATCCTCTAGTTAGGCTTTTTATTTAAAGCGAGTGATGTCACCAACACGCTCTTCTTCCTCCATCACCAGGCATATAATCTGTAAATTATGTGCCGGTCAATGTCATTCCCGCATTGACCTTACTAGTAATTTACGTAAGTGCCGTACCTCAATAATAAACACTGCTTAATCATCTTTTTTAGGTGTAAAAATGCCCTTGATCAAGTCATGTGTCAAGAATAGAAACACATAGTTATACACCGGCACAACGCACATGGCTGTCTCACTGATATTCCTAGGAGAGCCGCATAGTTTTTTACGTAAGAAATGTACTTCTGTAGGAAGTCACCAGACATCTGTCACGATGTATTGAGGTGGATAGTTTTGTTTATTCAACTTGTGATAGCAGATCAATATTTTTTTTTATGTTGATTTGCAAAAGATAGCATTGTTTTTATCATAAGTAGTTTTGACAGTCGAGGGGATCTGGCAAGGTTCCTCTATTCTTTCCAATAATCTGGTATTGTGGGATTTTCTGGGCGTCAATAACAGCATCAGGTGACACATTATAGTCAAACTTTGTTATGAAAAATGTGTAAAAATTACAATTACTTTAAGTTTATTAAATCCAAGCTGAATCATATTCAATGGACCATCGCGTGCAGCCCGCCGGTTGTCATGACGTGATAAGGTCACTTGTCAATGTGGTCCGTCTCATTTGAACGTACTTTACACGATATTATTGTACTCTTTATTTAAAAGGTTTTTTTTTACATTTTTAAATATAAATTATAATATAAAAATACATTTCAAAATATAAAAATGTGCACCCTCCGATGGCGAGGCCTAGGACCCAAGCCACCGGCGGTTAGGACCCCAGAGTGAGGAACCTCCTCACAATGCGTGCCGTATCCAATAATACTGCCTTTTGTATCTGGCTTTCGACCCAACGACCAATTGAGAGCCTCTGTAGATGTTGGTCGAGGCTCTTTGGTATCAGCCCATCGGCAGTAACGACTATCGGAACAATAATAGCTGAGTGAACATTCCACATGTCAACAACCTCGTGAGCCAGATCTAAATATTTGGACATTTTGTCTTTTTCAGCTTTAACGAGGTTATCGTCATGCGGAATGGTAACGTCAATAAGTATTGCCCGGCGCGCTAATCGATCTATTACCACAATACAATATTATTATTATTATTTTCATAAATTAACTGGTTATTATTAGACCTTGAATGTTGAAGTTTTTTTTTATTTTTATCCTGCCACTGCAAAGTGACCACACTGCACCTGATGGTAAACGCAATGCCGTCCAATTAGAGTATCAAGTAGCGAGAGACAATCTATCCCCGGCTACATAGTCACGCAGGCCCGCTTCTTCACACTACGTCATGGGCAAGAAAGTGAAGAAGCGGTCGAGGGTCTAGTGTAAGAGTACGCAGAAGGTCCGCAAAATGGCCAAACATTGTACCTCAACTCTAGACCCCTGACAAAAAGCGGATGTACACTGGCAAATCCCGGAACGCGACACATTTGCGTATGCCACTATGGCGGGTTTTACACCCTGTGTACGGTGGTCGCTATCCGGGCGAATATGAATATCCTACCACTAGTATTTGATGCACATTTCTTACTTCTTCGAGGTTGTTCTTAAGGTCCACATACGAAGACTTGCGATTTCTCAATGCGCGACTCACAAAAAAACGATCATCCCGTGGTTGGGTACATGGTTTTCTTCCAGAACCAGGCCTTCTCTCGACGGAACCGGTGTCTTGATACCGCTGCCAGCTCCTTTGAACCGTCGAGCAACTCACGCTTAGCCTCTGAGCCACGAAGCATTGGCTGCAACCCTCTTCGAGCAGCGCAATAATTATGGTAGCTTTTACCACTTTCTCTAACATTATTGAGACAGCTAAACAGCAATAAATGAAGCTTTGACAATTAAGAATATGAAATTTTACTTTATTAAAGAAAAAACAAACAAAAATCTTTGTTAACTTTTACTTCACGAGCATATGCACTACTAGCGAGCATACACTACTAGTGAACTTTAGCATTAAACCCATAAATTTTATCAAAATTTTATGATAATACTGACGAAAACGATTATTTGCTTAGTAATTTTCAAAATTGTGAAAGTAAAACTACCTATAATTATCAAACAAACCAATAGTAACATTTGAAATGGTTCATTGCTTAGGTGCCCGTTTTTTTTGCAAATGAGTGTATCTATTACAACAACTTACATCCTCCTTAATCAAAATCAACCAAGCTCACTCACCAATTTCAACAAAGCAGTATATATATACATATATACTAGCATTGTATTAAATATTGGCCTAATGCTGGGCACGGGCCTCCTCTACTAATGAGAGGGGTTAGGACTTAGTCCACCACGCTGGCCCAATGCAGGTTGGTAGACTTCACATACCTTCGAAACTCATATGAGAATTCTCAGGTATGCAGGTTTCTTCATGATGTTTTCCTTCACCGTTCAACAAAGCAGTAGGGTTGTCAAAATGAATGTCTATTATATCACTGCATGCATTTATAATTTTAATTATACAGTGGTTGTTATTCGGCAGCAGAAAGACAGTGGTAGTATCTACTCTACACTATACAGAATTACCTTGAGATTTCTTGTCTAATGATAGTGTAATCTTAGCTGTTCTTGGAAACTTACTTCAGGACTAATAAAGCTCGTATTTTTACAGGACGGAATTTATTTAAGTTTATACAACGCAGACTTAAACACCTCATTTATTAATTCACAAGAAATTGTGACAAAAAAATATTCCTTGAATTCCTTTATCAACACAGAAAATCCGGTTTCAAAGCCAGTTATTCGTTCTGTGAATGGGATGAATTAAGCTAACGCCTGTATCTGCCTGGGTGGACAGAGATGCAACCAGTGCACGTTTCGCCGACATTATTTTTGTCCTATGATAAGTAGCAATTGGCATATCGTACACAAACTAATCCTGAACAATTAATATGTAATTTCGAATCGCCGCCTGAGAAAAGATCACTGTTGGTAAAAAAGGCTCATCTGCGTTTTAATAGGACATAGTGTTTTACCACGGTGTCACAAAAACCGACATGAAGTGACATTTTTACCCAACTACGGCGAAGCAAAAGGGAGTGAGACTACAGTTATCCTCTGAACACCACTATGAATATGTATAAAATATTTATTACATTATTGTTTCATACTTTTTAGAGCGTGGTTTTTCAGTAGTAGGTTTTAGTTTTTGAGCTTATTTTTGGGACTACGTTTTACACGGTCAGTAACTTTGTGTAGTCTTAAAAGACCCTTTGACTCTCCAACTGTACTGTAACTATATTTCGTCACATTAATACCCTATTCGACACCCCATCCCTTAAATACAGCCCCGCACTTCACACCTCTATCATATACTCAGTTATGTGAAATCTATTTTCATAATTTATTTTGAAAATATATTTCTGATAAATGTTTTTTTATTTTTTTTTATCTTTCATCATCTTTGTTATACTGTACCCAGCGGTTGGACATGGGCTATCTCTACAAATAAGACTTATGTAGAGGACACACGCGTGAGCTTATGTGTAATTTTTTCGATTAGAACTGTTCTTTTTATGAACGATTATTTTGGCACTGGGATAGTTGCGTTCAAAGTGCATGATCAATAATTGTTTCCCTTTTCTTTTTTTTGTTAATATGTAATTATTAATTTAGTATTAAGCAGGATAATAGTAAAAAAATACTAGTGTAACGCGACAATGTTACAATAACCTTCGCAAACTTTCCATGTGGATTGTTTACACTTCAGTTACTGCATTATTTGTGGAAGTTAACTATGAATATATCTCTATAATTTCACAACATTCATAGAAATAACCACAAGCTGTCTGCTAATAAAAAACACATCACAAACTCTCTAAAACGATATGAAAGAAGTCTCGACCGTGTATAAACAGTGCTGCAGTTTTGTTGCTTTAATTTCTCATTCATCGTCAACTCGAGCCGTATCTCTGTTTGCATCCTATTTAAAACTCCCTCGGACATTTAAAAGGAGTCAAAGAAAGCCTATCTCTACCGTTTACACGTTTGCCATCTTATTTGAATGTCTGTATGTATGTGTGTAAGAGAGAGGTATGTTCGTATGTAGGGCTGTCATTTTGTTACGAAAATAAGGATGGCAAGTTCGAGAAATATTAATACACATACCAAAACGCAATATTTCTTTGTAATTTTTTGTAGTTTGTATAAGATTCCTTATTTACTTTGCCATTTTCTTGTCCTTCTACAGGAAAGTTAATACCTACAATGTATAATTCGCGACAGTTCGACATGGCAATCGGGGTATGAGGTGAGGCCCGGGGGAGGGGTCACCCCGCATTTCCGCACATCGCCCGCGCCGTCCTAGTCTTAGAGATGCACGCCGCACGAGTCCGCATCGACCGAGTATATCGATATCGATCTCGCTCACATAGTTCTTTGTCGTTGTGTATTAAAATGACTTCAGTCGCTTTCTCGTCACGGGTTAAAACAAAAAACCAATAATTAATTCTCTGAAAAGTATTAGAAATTTGTGACATTAAACTGAAAGACAATTATTATAATACCCTGTCAATCAGACATTGGATTTGGCTGCGTTTTACGCCGGCTTTTTAGAACTTTGCCCAGAATACAATCTGATTCGAAATTAGCATGACCCAATAAACAATTAAAATCGCCCATAATTGATATTGATTGTGATGAATAAAATATTTTACTTATAGTAAACCTAATTTAATTAATTTTAGTCTTATTTTTTCTTGCGTTGCAATAAAAAATATATTGATATAAACTACCTAGTACATTTTGCCATATCACTAGAAAATTGCCATGTCGAGCTGTCGCGTACTATATATAATGATAAATACAGTGCAGTCCAAATATACTGGTAATGTTCAATGACTGTTCAAAATGTTTATTTTATTGTTTATCTTACCTATATACACACGTTTTGTTTTAAAACTAAATTTCAATAAACACAAATATATTATTTTTACAACGCTGTTTTATTCATCAGATCGTAACAGGTCAATAAATTTTACTTACTCAGTAATAAAACTAGGTATTCTTGAAAAGTGAAGCATGAAAGAATAATACATAACATTGAACTATTCCCATGCATACTCCTAAACTTATTGTACAGCTATAAAGGAATTTCATCCATCTATTCCATTAGAAGCAGTGTGGTCACTTTGCCGCGCCAGAATAATAAAAAAGAAAAACAGCTCAATACCACGCCCCCAAACAAATATTTTCACTCGTTTCATAGTCTACTACCTTACTTTACCCAATGCGCTTTGGAGAAAAATAACCAAAAAATTGTGTTTATGCCACAAACTTGCCAAAAAAATATACGCCATCATTTTCGTAAATATAGATACTCAATATGCCATCTAATCTCATTGTCAAGAATATCAATCAGACAAAAACCGGATGTACACTGGCTGATCCCGAAACGCGACACTCTTGCGTTAGCCACAACTGTGTGTATTGATACCAATTTTTAGTTAATTTACAATCTCAGTAAGTCATGTATTGCGTTGTAATAATTACCTAGAAAAGAGACATTAAGATGTGAAAAAGGAACCAAAAGTCCTGTGCTAATACTTCAGAAATCTACCCTAAATATATCTTCATAGGTTGCTAGTATCATACTACAATGTTTTCTAAAACATAAAATCTCAAATAAAAATATGTGGAAAGAATTTAATTTCGCTAAATAAACAAAGGTTTCGTTTTGATTTAAAATGAAATGTTTGTTTGCATTTCAATTCAGAGAGAAAACAAAATTTCAATAGTGTCCATTTAAATCAAAGATTAAATCAGTTAGTTTAGACAGCCACCGTACAATATGGGATTAGCCGATTGTGAAACGGGCCGTGGGTTCGATTCCTGCACTGAGGCAAATATGTGTGACAGGCTGAAAGTTTCTCGTATTGTGTGGTAGTCCGCGGACTGTTAGGTTGTATTTATTATTATTTATTAATTAGTGTTTTGTCTTTCTACTATCATATCATTAAGCATAATAACGAAAGGGACAAGAAATGATGTGTAAACAACAGTAAAATAAAGCGTGAGTTAATAAGCAAAATAAAAAAAACCTTTTTGCAGCTGGTGGTAACCTGATGCATATTTGTACCAGAAGAATACCGACAGTTGCCCACGTGGATAACCGCCATAGATATTCCTAGCGAATTGTGATCCAGGGGCAGCCAGTGTGTTTCCAGTTACTTCAGGCTAGTATAATTAAAGCGATCGTGGAAAGACTCAACAAATTTCGCCGGTTTGACAAATTTTGCAAGAATAAAAATACAAGATTTCCGAGGCGTAAACTTCGACTCAACAGTTCTTCAAATGTAAATACGCTTAAAGTATAACCACTCAGTCTCGCACGCACAATTTAGCATACCCATCGGCTAAGCGTCAAGGGTTGCATGTACATGGCGCTTTGTCGTCTGTCTGCGTCATTAGTACTGTGTGAGTTGGGGTACAATCATAAAAATTTCATTTGTCAATCTACAAGCACGGTCACTACAGGCTGTACTAACATAGAGTAGGGAACTTGGGATAGAACTCCTAGCATATAAAATTGATGAGGATAATGATATAATATAAAGAATGTATCGTAATACTTTTTTTATCATTAAATTATTTATAATCAGCGATAGCCTAGTTGGTTGCGGTACGGACTGCCAAGACGAAAGTCGTATGTTCGTAACCCAAGTGGCATACACCTCTGACTTTTCTAAAGTTATGTGTGTATTTAAATGTTAATTATCGCTTGCTTCAACGGTGAAGGAAAACATCGTGAGGAAACCTGCATATCTGAGAATTCTTATACGAATTTCGAAGGTATGTGAAGTCTGCCAATCCGCATTAGGCCAGCGTGGTGGACTAAGGCCTAAACCCTCTCATTAGTAGAGGAGGCATGTGCCCAGCAGTGGGACAATGTTTAATACAGGGCTAGTATTATTAATATTATTTTATATTACAATAACTCCCAATTAACTTTCGCCGAGACGCTCCAATCCAATATTAATTTAAATTTTAATTATTAATTTAAATAATATTTTATTTAGTGTGCAATCGAGTTTTTGCAAAGGTCGAGTGTCTTACCCTTTCTTTTCTAGCAAAATTGGATTTGGACTATAGAAATTGTAGTCGGATTCATACAAATACAATTGTGAATTATAAGTTCCAAGCAAGAATTCAGACAAGGCAAATTCCTGCGAAACGTTATTCTAAGTATTACTTAGCTTTTAATCTAACATTTTCCGTGATAATATATTACACAGAGGCATTCTATGTAAATGTTTATATCACGCAGGCAACGGTCGTCGGCTGCATATTTGAAAAAAAACGCAGTTTCCGTGTATGAGAACGTAGCACTTCGACCGATTCCTACACTACAGTTTCTTAATCTTTGACCGAGCACCGCAGAGGCTTGCGCGGCGAAAACTCAGTAGTGGCCGTGACTTGGCGTAGCGCGGACGTGTCGCGCAATCGTACAATCGGACCCAGTGAGTGGTATCGAAAAACCGCACATAACAGTGAAAGTGTTGTGCAGTGGATAAATGCATAGTGTTTGACGTGTGTTCCAGAAAACCTAATTCAAGTGACAGTGTGTGATAAAACGTAAATTGTGAGCGAGGTAGGTAAGATTACACACATTCAAGGGGATCATGTGTTGACGCAGCTGTTATTTAATTTTCATATTTAAATTATTTTAAGGAAGGTGTCAGTTGGTTGTTTAAGCTTCTAATAATATTTTTGTACGATAATTGCATAGAATTACAAAAAAAAATTATATATTCGATAGGACATTATTTCTCATTAATGGAACATGGAGCGTGCGTGTTTCATGTTTGGAATTTTAAATGCCCATAGAATTGTTTCGGTCTGGGAGTTACACGTTTGGGCGCCATTAAGATGTACCCCATGTTGGGCGACAATTAGATAAAGTTTTTACGTAAGAAAAATGCCTATTTATTTTATTTGATTTGAGAATATTATAACATGTAATTGATTCCAATATATGGTTTCTTGAAAGTTTTGTCAAAATGGGTATTTCTATTTATCGATCACAGTTAACACTTTAGGAAATAAAAAAATCATGTTTAGTATAAATCGATTCCATTTAACAATTTTATTATTATGATAAAACAATATTATATTATATATAAATATCAAGAATGTCATATTTTCGTACATGACATAAAACTATGTTGAAATACTTGTAATATAAAGAAGTAAATGTATAATTGTTGAAGCTTAATACAATTAAAATTAGCTAATATGAGTTATGACTACGCCACAATAATTTAAATATTCAAGCATTTTCTTCGCATAAGTAGACATTCAATTATTCACGTAGAATAAATTCTATTTGAATTAGGATTCTCTATGATTCTAAGAACAGCATTCTTTGTAATAGATAATTCATAAAAAGTACACAGACTTCAATAAAAAACAAATTATGTGTCACTATAAAATTTGAGGGTTGCCCTTTATTTATCTGAGATCCCATCATCAGATCCTGACTTGGTGCCAATGGGACCATCTGGGAAGTATACCCTCTTAAACAAAAAAGAATTACTCGAACCGGTCCAGGCGTCTTCGAGTAATCGGGTAACATACATAAAAAAAAGATTCCGACGAATTGTTAACCTCTTCCTTTTTTGAAGTCGGTTAAAAAATATAATAGAGTCTCTAAAAGCTTGATAAATTATAGAAAAATATTCTGAATTGGCTTTTCTACTTTCAAAACTACAGAATGATTCAAAGGAAAATATCGCTATTGAAGCTTTCAGTAACTAAACTTCATTCAAACACCTTTTTAATAAACCACGATATAATACAAAAGAAAGCTGAAGCACTAATTTCAAAGCTTTGAAAGAAACTTTCAACTGAATTTTAAAAATAATAACAGGAAATCGAGTAGAAAAGTCGAAGGTAGCAATGCTCGAAACATGGTTGGAATTTTAAAATGTCTCAGGGAACGCTTACCTGAATCCGAGGTTAAGATTTTCCTTTGCCACTGTTAAGTTGATTCAATGGGTTTTATTTAAAAAATAATTATTTTAGAGAAGTATTCTTTCTCAACATTAATTTAGTAAAGTGGTTTCTTTGAATTGATAAACGTCTTGTTTTAACCGTAGTTAATTTTAAATATTGTTTAAGCCTTTATTCATAGTCAAAGAAGTCATGGCGTTGTTTTAGCAATAGAAAGGCTTGATTGTTCTCTATTTTCGTGACGAATGGTTACAATAGTTAAGTGTGGTAATAATAATATAGCTGGAATTATGTGATGATGTTATATTTAACTACTTTACTTTTTAAAAAGAATTTAACAATATTCATAACTTAACTATAATTGAAAAAACACATACTTATACACATACCTAAATAATTTACTTACTATACACTTACGCTTGTAATCCCCGAAGGGGTAGACAGAGGTGTAGCCAGTACACCCAATTATCGCCGAATTTATTAAGGTCCCGATCGCAATACTGGGCTCAATAACAGACTCAGCTGATACTGAGTCTTTCTAAATAGAAAATCCCAATATCACGATCAGAGGATCGAACCCGAGACGTCAGCGCAGCACTCGTTGTAATTGAAAAAACCAATCCATTATTGTGAAAAACATAATAATATTGTTTAAACTTATTAATATTCTTAACAGACTTCAAACGAGTGCTTTTTCGTGTGCAGCGACTTTTCCATTTAGATTCTGTTCTCTGTTTAATCATTCGTAAAACCTGGTGTAAATACAATTTTGATTATCCTACCTTGGAATTGAAGCTACTCAACAATTCCTACTTAAGCAGCATTAGACGTAAACTACATTCATAATGCTCTGTTATAATTTTGTACGGTACCAAAATTTGATATTCAATCATTTTGTTTTGTTACTCCAAAGCCCAATCTTTCACCTCCACTTGCTCTACGGTATCAAATCACCAGAAATCCATTATAACTTTGATAATTACAAGTTTAGTTCACGACGTCTCATAATCACGCGGTGTTATGTTCAACTCGCGAGTTGCGGGATTGTGGTGCTAGTAACTTCATGTGTTCAATGAATAATTAATACTTATCCTTGGGCTTCGACTACATGCAAAGGTAACTTTAATGATTCAGGGATAAACTGAGCCGAACAATTTCAATATTTATCGTATATATTCATCACGATAATAATTTTGAACAAATTTAGCATGAAAGTGTTTATATATTAACAGGTGAACTGTGAGATTTAGCATTGAGAAAATGTATGTAGGCGTAGTGTGAAGACAGAAGAAGCAGTCCGGCGTGATTGTGTCTAGTAGCGAGATTTAGTTGCTAGTGCTACTTGATACTCTAGCTGGATGATACTACTAAAATTTTGGTTCCATTGTTATAAGCAAATAATCTAGGTGTCTATATAATGGATACTTCCTAAAAATTTAATCTTATTTTCTCAAATTAGATTTTCTCAAACAATGTCATAAATACTCGAAACATTTGGTTTCATTTAAAATTGGTTTTCCTGAAACACGAAACGCTAAAGCTTTGATTTCTGAGAAATACTTTGAAGCGGACGAATAATATACTTTTTCTTTATACAAACACTAGAAATTGTACTATTATAACTTCCCACGTCATTTTTGGGTGTCTTAATATTTTTAAGGTTAAGGAACCTTAAATTACCAATATTACTAGTTACTGTTAAGTCGGTTTACGGCATCTGTTCTGGTGGTTCCCAACTGGTGTTTCTAGTTGCTATTTAATTTTTGTTAAGTAGCTAAACCTATTTTATACGATTTCCTTTAGTATATACTTACCTTTTAAGTATATGATACGCATAAATATGTTACTAATAATTTTAATAGTAAAAGATAAAAGTATAATCTGTTTTTAAGATTTTAAATAAAAAAATGCGTATAAATTAACAAACTCTTTATTCAATTTGCCGCTTTGATGGACGATGTAAAAATCATCGCAATATGCAAACTGCAGACAAATTCTATAACTATATTGTCTACTAGTCATATTATTCGAAGTGAACGAAGAAAAACTCCAAATTGAGTTTTTCAATATTTCTCTACAGGATAAGGGGGAAAAGTAATATTTGAATATAAAGTCGAAGGGCGGAGGAAAGAGGTAACAGCACTCGCACCTCATCCATTACTCTCGTATTGGGAGGGCGTCGGATCCTCTGATAATTTTCATCATTGATATTAGAATGTTGAAAGTTTCGACGCCTTCCAAATATTTCGGAATATTCAAAGTAATACGTAACGTCTGCAGACTCGTAACAAGTAGGGTGGAGGTCTAGCTTGGAAACTGTTTATGATGAAAAATATGTAAGTCAGGGATCGATGCAAACTGAATTAGCATTTCCAGTTATTCAAGTATCTGCATTGTGATACTTAAGTTTAGGAAGTAACACGTAAAAAAAATCAAAGGTATGTAAATCTACCAACACGCATTAGGTCAGCGCATAAGGCCTAACCCCTCTCATTAGTAGAGGAGGCCCGTGCCCAGCAGTGCGACAATGTTTAATATAGGGCTAGTATTGTTATTATTCATTACAATTACATCAGTCTGATTTTCATGTTTATATGAATAAAATAAAAATTACCTATAGCTACACTCTACAGATAAACTGCTATTACAGCAGGTTAATGTCGCGACCTGATAAGATTTTACACATCTGAAAATCGTCCAACGCGCCTAAAGAAATCATCACTTCACAATTCTGAATGACGTCAGAGCTAACCTGAGAAATTCGTAAATAAAGTCTTTTTCAAATGTCAAGGTCATAACATACTATGCATAGCATCCACCTATTGTTAATGTGACACATATATATGGCTAAGGCCGTGTTATTCCAACCGTAGTCCATTTTAAATATTGTTGAAGATTTTTTCTTAGTCAAATACAAGTCATAGCCGATATAGTTAAGTGTTTGTGTTTTTTTTTTTACAGCCTCCGTTGCGCAGCGGGCGGGTAGCCGGCTGTCAAACGAGAGGCCGTGGGTTCGGATCCCACACCGGAACAACAGACAGATATTTGTGTCCGGGGTCTGGGTGTTGTGAGACCGAAAGCCTCTCGTAGATACCCACAACACAAGACTCGTATCTTAGTGTGGGGCTGTTGGGTGTTATTTATTTATTTATATGCAATGTTTAATCAACTATGAAAAAGACTTTCGGTAGTTAATATTAAATACCGTCTAAAGATCAGACAGACCCTATGACTTTGGAATTTAATTTCAGATCCCAAAACTGGTAAATATAATGTGCATTTAAGTTATCGATATAAAATTAAACACGAATTACGCTGTATTTATGGTTTATCCAGCCGTAGATGTGCTTGTTCCTCTGCCTAACCCTTCGGCATTATAGGCGTGAAGTAATACTGTCTTCTCTATAACATCAAAAGAGACACCAAAGTAGTGTATAAAAGTAAATATTTCCAACAGTCTGTTATAATAAAATATAATAAACTTCATAGCAACACAAACGTTACAAAAACACTTCAAACATAATTCGGAAATTGAAGCAAAAACAAACCAAGACCCAAAAAACTAGTAGTTTTCGGAATGGCTGTGTGAAATTCTCGAGAGCTTAACGATTGTTGTTTTTGTTTCACGGATCTCATTTTTTCACAGTGGTGAGCTTTGTAGTTTCCCCGACTGAAGACTGTGACATTCCCTTTGATAAACCTCGAATATCTTTAATAAAATATTGTGTAATAATTCGTCATATTCTAGGACAATTTCAAATATAATATTTTTCTTTTCCAAAGTTCTGTACATTTTAAGAGTATGTTTCTGGGTAAATAAACATTTATAGCTTATGTATTTTCGTTTCATTATAAATAAGAATAATACCAGCCCTGTATTAAACATGGTCCCAGTGCTGGGCACGGGCCTCCTCAACTAATGAGAGTGGTTAGACCTTAGTCCACCACGCTGCCCTTATACGATTTGGTTGACTTCACAAACCTTAATGGTTTCTTATGTTTACGCGAATATTATACATTGTAATAAAACGAAATTTGCGGATTCTATCGCGGTTTATTTTACTTTTTTAACCCGACGCTTCGAAGGCCTTTACAGTCTTCATGGTCACGGGGTGACTGATGTCTGTATGTCGTCACGAAAGTATAGTGCAATGTTTCTACCCTCCATATAGTTGATATTTAATTTTTATTTTGTTGTAGTCCGATCTACGCAGAAAGAGCTCACAATGTCTTGAAGTCTGGCAGTTGGTCTTTTGGGTTCCGATTTAATTAAATGTATAATTGGATCCCAGGCTGGTGCTAGCTTCCAACCATCTTCTCTATTGAAATTTGGATGTTTTTTAATTTCAATAGCCTCGCGGATCATCCTAGGCAGGAATCGGTGTTCTTTGGCAAGGATTTGTGGCTTGTCAAATCGAAGATAATGCTTGGAGCCTTCCTCTGAATGTTCAGCAACTGCAGACTTCACAAACCTTCGAAATTCTTATTAGAATTCTCAGGTACGCAGGTTTCCTCACGATGTTTTCCTTCGCCGTTTAAGCAAGCGATAATTAATATTGAATATACACGTAACTTTAGAAAAGTCAGAGGTGGATGGCATTTGGCTTTCGAACATACGACTTTCGTCTTGACAGTACGTACCACAACCAACTAGGCTATCGCTGCTATTCTATTTTATTTCTTTTCATTGTGTCCACCATAAAAAGTATGTCAATATCGGAGTTCGCAGACAATTATAGACAGCGTAGCAGCCGAATAGCCAGCTGTAAAACGAGAGGTCGTGGGTTCGATCGCATTGAGACAAATGTGTCACATACACACTCAAACAACAAATGAGAGAAATGGTGTTGTGGGACCATAGTATCGTATCTTGATATCCTTGATACAGTAGCTGGTGGTAGAATATTCATATCCACCCGTAAGCGACTACCGCACACATGGTGTAAAACCCGCCATAGTGGCACACGCAAGTGTGTCGCGTTTTGGGATCAGCCATTGTACATCCAGTTTTTTGTTGGTGCGATATTTGGCTGTTTTGCGGCGTTCTGAGTTTATCCAAAATGTGATTAGGACCCACTACGGTACCAGATTCTTTGCTAATGTCGCTGCTTCTAATAAAATGTCAATAACACGTATATATTTCATAATGCTAAACCTAATAAAACATCAGCAAATACAAATAGGTCAAAATATTTTATACTTAAAGTATGTAATCTACACTTGCATACATCACGCGTGATATTAGACTTGTTAAAACTTGCATTAAAACTTTTAATTGAAAAAATCGGCCAGCGTAGGCGTCGAAGCGAGACTTCTAACAGTAAAGTTAACGAAATGCTAATTGGGGTATGCACGAAGTTGCCCCGAGGCGATATGACACCGATAATTGGAGTAAAGTATGCGCCGACTTTTATGATTTTGTTATTTTTTATTACATCATCTTCATGTTTATCTGACTAGTATTTTGATTCTGGATTTTGGGGTAAAAGGTAACTTATAACAGATTTGTAGCAGCCTTTCAGCAGATGCCGACAGATGAGAGGGTTCAATTCCCACCCTTAACATTACACAGAAGGCGGAAAAAACTAAAAAACTAAAAGCGAAAAAAATAAGTAAAAAGAAAGAAAAAACTTGTATGGGGTTAGAATAATAAAAAAATCTGAATAAATTGAAGTGTATCGTTCTTTATTATCGTTTTTATAGAAACAGATAGCCTCCGTTCCCGGTCAGTGTAAACATTTGTATCCGTGCAGGTGTTTGTTCTCTGGTCTGATTGTTTGTGATGTGTGTGTGTGTGTTGTCCATGCCATCTATTCGAGAGGGAATCCTTTGTGCCAAGAGTGAACCTTTATTCTCTGTATTCTTGGTGATTTTAGGTTGTATTAGAACGTTTGTTTTTATAAATTAATAATGTGATGAAATTATTTATTTCAAATACAAATTGACATTATTTTGTTAAGGTGAGAGCGGCAAGTGCTGTTAACGTATCTACAGAGCTGTCTATCGCGACAAAAAATTACCATAACGTACCATTTGATGAAAATATCATTGAAAAATGGCGTCGATTTATTTCTCCATATTTAACTAAATAAATAAATACACCCAATGATCACACACATAGTCCCGACCCCAGACTAGGTCAAACCTATCATGGGTAACAACAAATACGAGGGACTTTAGTCCAACAATACCCAGACCTGAAGATATCTGTATTAGTGCTGGAATTAAACCCATCACAAATCCCCAACATAGGTTATTAAAAAGTATGTTTAAAAAAGAAACTACAGCTTTACTGTAAGTTCTGAGCCGTCAATTTCATAGGTGATTACATGACCACGTCAAATTGATTAGTCTATAATTATCCAGGTTGATTTTGTCCGATATCATTTTGGTGACCTACTATACATTGGAGCAAATTCTGATGACACATTTTTTTCTAATAATCGTTGAAATCAACTAACTTTCTAGTCAAACGACGTTTCTTTTTAATAACTCATCGCGACCGGTTAAACCTATTTTAACCGACGCGACATCAGAACAGCAAATATGTCTCTAAATACTTAATAATTATTATTGATAATAATTTTGCCATACTAGATAAAAAATGTTCGTAGATAAAATATAATATTGATGGAAAACAATTTATTAAAGACCCAAGGAGCTTTACCTTTGAATACGCACGAAATTATTATTGAAGCCAGTCGAGGAAAAGCAACAAAGTAAAACGCCGCGAAAGTAATAAAAGAAGACAAAGTAGAACTACGCGCCGATAGACAAGTGCTTTACCACACCATATAGATAGTTCAATTACTTAGGATTTATACCAAACACAATATATTATTCTATAATTTTTTAAAGGTTATTGAGACAATTTCATTGTTCCTAGCACATATCATTTGAGAAACTTTAAGTACCTTGGTTCGCTTGTCCAAAATGATGGCAATATTGACCGAGATGTGAATATTAGAATGAATGCAGGGTGGATGAAGTGGCGACAGGTCTCAGCAATAATATGTGACAAGATGATGCCCCTTAAACTTAAGGGGAAAATCTATAAGACTGTCAAAAGACCTGTCGCTATGTATTGATCTGAATGTTGGGCAATGAAAAAGGCGGATGAGAGGAGAGTGCATGCTACTGAGATGCGTATGTTAAGATGGATGTGTGGGGTCACAAAGTTAGATAGGATAAGGAATGAGTAGTTAAGGGGAAGCCTGAAAGTAGCACCAATTGTAGAAAAGATGAGGAGTGCGAGGTTAGCTTGGTATGGGCACGTGATGAGGAGGGATGAAAGGCATGTGACAAGACTAGTTGTCAATATGAATGTGGATGGACGGAAGAGTCGTGGGAGACCCAAAAAAGGTGGATTGATTGCGTGAATGAGGACATGCGCGTGGAAGGAGTGAATGCGGATTTGACGCATGATAGGGCTGCGTTAATACCAATTGTGCCGACCTCACTTAGTGTGGGATAAGGGCAGGGAGATGATGATGATTTGAGAAACTAAAGTGCTGGATTTTAATGCCATTATATATTTTTTTTGAGCTGCCATTTTTGTGTGTTGATATATTATCAGACTTCTTAGATCCTTATCATGTATTCGGAGCATTTATGAAATGTTAGTATTTTTCATTCGCTGCCCTGAAATCGTATATGCCAACATTTTAACACAAACATTTCAACTTGATGTAGATATGCTGTTGGTAAGCGCATCACATGATATCGGCTGACTGATTTGGCTATTTTTTAAATATTTTTAATAGTGCGAATAAGGTAAAAATAATTGAGGGACACTTGGAAAAATCGATAAAATTGAAAGTTCATTTTCTACGGGATTTTAGTCATCAGTTTTATTTTATCCTGGTACGGCAAAGTGACCACTCTGCAGCTGATGGTCAGCGCAATGGTCCAGTTACAGTATCAAGTGGCGAGAAAAAATCTATTCCTCGCTACTCAACAAAATCATGCCAGCCTGCTATGAAGCTTCTTCACACTGCGCTATGGGGCAAGGAGGTGAAGAAGCGGTCAAGGGTCTAGTGTCAGAATACTCAAAAGGTCGCAACACGGCCACACATCGTACCACAACTCTAGACCTCCGACAAATACCGTATGTACACTGGCTGACACCGGAACGCGACACACTTGCGTGTGCCACTATGGTAGGTTTTACACCCAGTCTACGGTGGTCGATATTCGGGTGGAGATGAATATCCTACCACCTCCTACAATACCTTTAAACATAATTACGCATGCGAAGCTCCCGATAAGCTATAAAACAAAAATACTTTTAAATAAGTCATAATTCAAACATTTATGGTTGTAATAAACATGACATTATTTACTTAACGTATTCGCTTGTCGTAAATTCCATATGACTCCAAGGTACACAGCAATAAATTACGACGCCATCGGCTCAAGACCTATGGTGTTTATCTCGCGTCATAAATGGAATGATAAAAAGTTTTGGGGTATCGCGTGCGATGTTACCCATTCGATTTACATACAATCGTTATGTTTAGCAACATATAAATGGAACATGTCTGAATTTAGTTGTTCAGTTTCTATTGATATTTATTACGTTAGTGGTATTGTATATTTATTTATTTAAATAGTTTTTATATTAGGACACTGAATTTACGTAGCAAAAATGCATTTTTAGTAATGTCATATGTTTAAATTTTCCGGAAATCTTTTTATTATTTTACAAACATATTTTACAAATATTTTAAGGACAGCTAAATCGATCCAGCCGTTTTCAAGTAATGCGTTTACCAACGAAGAGTATCTAATTCCCATTTTATATTATAGCCTTAGCCCTTATATAGAGCTAAGCTCACTGACAGGTTGGTCTGGAAATCTTTAGGGGAGGCCTATGTTCAGCAGTGGACGTCCAAAGGCTGAAGAAGAAGAAGCTCACTTGAATGAGCTGAGTCTGAATCCTCGTAGAGGTAGGTAGGTGATCACTGAGCTTGAATTTAGATACAAATCCAAATTACTCATGTTTTTTTATCCGAAATCTCAATTAGTTTCCTTTGCCTTGCTTAGCATTTAAATTGGTGAGATCCAGAGTTCGAATATTCTAGGCAAATAGATTTTTTAAACCACACTCGAGTCTAGTGACTAGCACCTAATAATACCTATGATGATTGTTTTATTTATTATGAATACGTATTGGTAGTTTTAAATTCTTTGTCGACACTTAAAAGAAAATATTTCACCAGGTTCAGTAAATGGCTAGTGAAAAGCATAGTTAAGCAAGTTATACCCTTTTAACTTCAGCATAGAACAAAGAACTAGCCCTGGGAACAAACATATGTGTTTTAAACTAATACGAGGAAAAGTTCCAGGAATAACGTTTCTGAGTTATCTTTTAATTATAAAATGTCTCAGTTATATAATATAGGGTTTGTTTATTTTATAAAATGAATTTAAAAAAAATTATGATCAAATGGTACAAAAATGTGGGCACCATTTGTCGAAGTTAGATCTTAACTTTTTAAATTTGATATGTTTTATGTTATTGAGTTTCTCTTGTCAAAGAGTATGATTTCTATAATCATCTTACTAATATTATAAATGCGAATGTTTGGATGGATGTTTGTTACTCAATCAGCCAGATCAGCTGGACGGAACTGGTTGAAATTTGGCACAGAATATATAGTCTGGAATAGCACATAAACTACTGTTTATCCCGGATAAGATACGGTTCCCGTGAGATAGTTTCATTTTTGTTTTACACAGAGCAAGGGATCGACATGATTTTTTGGTTTTGATTTTGATAATGTTAATTGAAGGGTCTAAAAATGACATAGGCTCCTTTTTTCCCGGAATATGCACGGTTCCTGTGGGATAGCGTAATAGCGTGACAGAGTTGATAATGATATTTTGTTATGTAAACTAAAAAATCTAGGTTTTACCCCGAAGCTATTGAGGCTGTTGGCTGATTACCTTCGCGATCGTCAACAATTTGTACGATTGGGCATTTACGAGTCAAACTCTTATCACACTCGCTCCGGAGTCAGTCAGGGTTCAATTCTCGGCCCATTACTTTTTCTAATAATGGTCAATGACTTGCCTCATGTGCTCAAACACTCCAAATGCCTCCTCTATGCAGACGATCTAAAAATATATAGGGAAATTAGATGTGAAGCAGATTGTTTGAAACTACAAGAGGATATAGATGCCGTGCTCAATTGGAGCAGAGATAACGGAATGGAATTTAATCTCAACAAGTGCCATGTAATGACTTTTGGTCGGATGCGATACCCAATCTATACAATCTATAAACTAGAGGATACCTTTATAAAAAGAACCATCATAATGAAAGATCTGGGTGTCGCGTTCGACCAGAAACTTACCTTCCATGATCACATTGTATCTGTGGCCAAGGAGTCCTTCCGTAAACTTGGATTTGTCCTGCGGAATACTTGCGATTTCCAGAGTCAGCACGCCATTAAACTTTTGTATAACACCCTTGTGCGAAGCAAACTTGACTCTAGTGCTGCCGTGTGGAATCCACACGAAAGTAAATATGTGTTACTCTTGGAAAAGGTACAGAAGACGTTTCTACGATCCTTGCACAAGCGCGTCAATGGATACTATCCATACCTGTATCCAACTTTGTTCCTGCTGGGCTGTCTTGGATACAATTCTCTTCAGGTTCGGCGTCAAATGCAACAGGTCTTGATTGTTTTAAAAACTATCCACAATAAAATAGATGCACCAGACCTACACAATCAGCTTTTGCGCATTTTTGTACCCAATAATTACTGCAGAACTCGAAACCATTCGTTATTCTCAGTACCGCACGGTAGAACGGTTGCTAGAGCCACGTCTCCGTTGCCTCGCACTCTTAAGATGCTTAACAGATTCCTGGACTCAAAACCAGAGTGTGACATATTTACGTGTGACAGACGATTATTTTTGTTAGAATGCCTGAGGTTTTGCGAGTACGATGTATGAATGAATCATTTAATTATTACTATGTTTATCAATTTACTATGTTATTAATCATATACATTAATCTAATCAAATTAATTAATCAAATATAATATAATGTAATCAAATGTAATGTCTCAAATACCATAGTGAATAGTGTAAGTGGTTTTGTTACCGTGCTATTCAATAAATAAATAGAAAGATGTAATAGCTTAAGATGTCTCCATGGATTTTATATCTTTTCTTTCAAACATATCTACCACGCGGGCGAAGCCGCGAGCAAAAGCTAGTTGTAAATAATTTTAGAATTTTGTTCTGTTACGTCAGCTATGAGCGTATACCGAAACGTCATTGATGTGTCTTGTGTTTGATACTACGCATAGACATAGAAAATGGACTGAGCAACATCCTCACAAAATTTACTACTTTGTAGACAGAGACAAACCGACTTTGCGGCTAACACATATCTGTTTTCACCGCTGCCAGTCTGTGACGTGGACCAATAAAAATGCTAGAAAATAAATGCTGGCCGCACATTCGCATTATCTCTCTTACATTTCTCTGCCCGTATTCACTTAATGGCTGGATAGAGACGCTCAGTCGTTTCTCTGTGTCTATGGACTTAGCCAATATGAAAATTATTAATAAATATTTTAACGTAGTTATAACACATACTAAATACAATTTTTAACCTTCGCCATTTAAAGTTTCCGTGCGTATGCTTAAAAAAGGGTACAACGTTTCCTCTTCACTTATGAATATAGAATATAGTGGCCGCACATAAGAAGTCTAATGATATGTTGACAGCCTTCGTGATGCACCGGGCGCGTAGCTAGCTGTAAAATGATAAGGTTCAATTCCTGCATCGAGATAAAAGTTTATGTGACAGACTGCCTCGGTAGCTCAGTTGTAATTGCGCATGCGTTACGACTGCTGTGCAAAGGTCTCGGGTTTGATCTCCAGGTCGGGTACAGTGATATTGAGTTTTTCTATATAGAAATTCTCAGTATTAGCCCGGAGTTTGGAAACTATACCCGGTATGGCGATTGGCTCGCCCCCAATCACATTATGGGACCGAAATTCGGCGAAAAGTGGGTGTAATGGTTCACTTCTGGCTACCTCTTCGGGGATAACCGGCATGAGTATATATGTATGTACGTACTGATATTTGTTTCGGGTTTCGGTGTTGTAAGACCATAGCCCATAAAATAATTGTATTATTATATATACTATTGTTTTAGCTGACTCCAATTTTTTTTGGGCGCCACATAAAACAAGCATAAAAGAGCATTTAAACCTCAAATTCAGTTTAAAACGTTTGAGAGGCACAACACATAGCACGTTGGGTTCGTTATGTATACTTTGCATGCTTCAGAAGTGCTCGCGTCCTTTGTTCGCGCACGAACTTGCGGCATTCGACAGTTCTGAGGCACATAAAGGCCGTAATGGATGAACTGGTGTTTAACGATAATTAGCGCTGAAGGGAGCTGCGGCATAAATCATGAGGCGGCCCATTGTCTGCCACTCCTTTCGTCGAGTTTGAAGCTGATTCCTCCAACAATTTGTAAATTTAAGAATGTTTTTTAGTACACGCAAGTGATGAGATTAGAAGTTAGTATCTTTTTTTATTGCCTAGATAGGCAGGCGAGCAGCTAGACCTGATGGTATGTAGTCACCGCCGCCCATAGACTTCTGCGATGCCAGGGCACAGCAAAGCCGGGGTGCGAAGTCAGGAAACCTCCACGTGGTGCACCCTGGGCAACGGCGGTCACGTTGACCGACGGCCGATATCCTGACAAAAGGTGGTTGACGGTTGTCGCTTGCTGCGGCGGCCTTTAATCAAAAGTCCGAGCTCATTTATCGAGCTACTCCCGGGTTCTGTCTCGGGGGTGTCGGCGGGCTCGGTGTGCGCTCACCCCGCCGCCGAGCGGGCAGTGGGGGAGACGCTCTCTCTCCTGCTGTCACCGTCGTAAATCGTAATTCGGTCTGGAGGTCTGTGGTCATGTCTCGCGCTCCGACTGAACCGAGGGTCTTGGCTTAATCGCCCGGGCTGCGAGGGAGAAAACCTCTATAAAAAGTCACCCCGAATCCCAAGCGGCGGCGCACCGCGAGGGGATGCATGGCCGATGGGTAGTTCGGTCTCTAGTGCGAACCACGCCGCCGGAGTACCTGCTGCCCCTCCGTGCGTGATACCCAAGGCTTACCCAGGTACAGGGGGCTCTGCCTGGGTGGACGTTTATATCCCCCATAATCGTGGGAATAACTATGGAAAAAATCTTAAAACAAAACAATGAGTCTGTAGAGAAGTTGTCTACCCCTGGGTACGCTAGTGACCCTGGGATGGATGACACTGGGCATATGCCCAAAAAAGGTACTGTCTGCCGAGGCCGTCCCAAGGCGAAGGCTGGAACAAGCGGCGTTATGACGCGCTCGAAGAGGGCGTTGATAGCTCGAGAACTGGACGCATCTGCAAGCGACAGTGATCCTGAACCGGCGCCAAAAGTGCTTGCTCTTTCAGCAAGCCCGGCTGTGATGTCTGATGAAGACACTGCGCCGATGGAAGGAACGGGTGACCATGACTGGCGCTTGCAGATGTCGGCCATCATCCGGGACGTGGCACAAAAGTCCCCGCACCTTAAAGGGACGGAGCAGCGGAGGCTGAACCTCGCGGCGAAAGAGCTGTTGGAGAGAGCCGAGGAGTCAGCCTCCACAGAGGTGGCCAAGTTGGAGGCCGAAAAGTTGGCGATGGCCCAAGAAATCGCCTTCCTCAAGGCCTCCCTTGCATCCCAACAGCGGACCCTGGAGGAGATGATGGCGACTGTCCAAGCGATACAAGGACAGTCGCAGCCGGCGGCCCAAACTGGAGCCGTAGCTGGAGAGGAGGAGTGCCTCAAGCAGTTCGAGCGCCGATTTTTAAATATCTTGGACGCGCGCTTGAGCAATATATACTCGAGGCTACCTCCAGAGCCCATCATGCGGCCTCCGTTGGCCGCCGATAGGGCTAAAGCTCCGGCAACGCCGGCCGTTGCTGGGCCATCAATGGCCCCACCAGTCGCCGCCGGCCCACCGGCCACCCCGAAAGGAAAAGGGCAGGGAAAGGGCAAAAGCAACGCCCAGCCCGCCCCTAATGATGGTCCTCGACCCGTGCCTACTGTTGTGGCTGGGCCTGTACCATCAACGTCCGCTACGTCTCAACTTCCTCCTCTGAGTACGTCCCGCAGAGGGGGAAAGAGAAATAAAAGAGGGCGGGTCGCTCCACGAGCCCAAACACCCTGTGTGCCCCGGCCGCTACCCCCCGCTCCTGCGTCTATGGAGGAGGGGTGGAATGTTGTGGCCAAAAAGGGGAAAAAGAATCCCCAGCCCTTGTCGGGTATTACTGCTTCCGCACCGAAGTCGCAGCCGCGTCGGCCCGGGCCACGGATTCACCTGCCCCGCAAGGCAGCCGTCACGTTGACGGTGACACCAGAGGGGTTGGCGAAGGGCATTACGTACGCCCATGTGCTGCGTAAGGTGCAGCGATCCGTGGATCTGGCCGGCCTCGGCATTGCCGACATGCGAGCTCGCTTAATGGCGACGGGCGGGTACCTGTACGAGGTGCCCGGCCCAGAGTCCGAAGCGAGGGCCGACTCCCTCGCCAACAAAGTGAGGGAGGTGTTCCGCGGGACGGAACTGGCAGACGATGTCCGTGTTTCCCGCCCGTTCAAGGCCGCGGAACTTCGAGTATCCGGTCTGGACGCGTCTGCCGACCCGGCGATGATTGCTGCAGCCCTCGCAAAAGCGGGATGTAACGCAGCAGATGATTTTAAGGTCGGGGAGATCCGCCCCGACCGATCGGGCCTTGGTGCGGCGTGGGTGCGCTGCCCCGCCAAGGTCGCCGATAAAATTTTAAGTTCGGGCCGAGTGCTGATTGGCTGGGTAGCGGCACGCGTCCAACTCCTTGAGCCAAGGCCCATGAGGTGCTACCGCTGTCTGCACAGGGGACATGTGCGGGTGCGGTGCACCGATGAGTGTGACCGCAGCGGCGTCTGCTACCGCTGCGGTAAACTGGGCCACAAGGCCAAGGAGTGCTCCGCGGAGCCGCACTGCGCTGTCTGCGCAGATGCAGGTAAACCCGCGGGGCACCAGGTGGGCGCCAAGGTATGCGTCGCCTCCTCCCGCCCCCGCAATCGTGGTCGGTGGACGGGGGTTGTGACCCAGCCGACAGCGCTCCCCGTAGAGGAACAGATGGAGATCGCCCATTAATATGGCGCAACGTTTCCTCCAGGCGAACATTAATCACTGCGCCAGGGCTCAGGATCTGCTAGTCCAGAGCATGGCGCAGTGGTCGATACAAGTGGCTGTGGTTGCCGAGCCGTACTTTGTTCCCCCCAGAGAAGACTGGGCAGGGGACCTCAGCGGTTTGGTGGCCGTCATCACTCGGGGCGCCGCCGGCTCCCCACCCTTCGAAAAAGTAGCGAAGGGGTCGGGATGTGTGGCGGTTCTGTTGGGGGGGGTCTGGATTGTGGGTGTGTATTTCTCCCCCAACAGATCCCTGGCTGAGTTCGAGCACTTTCTCACTCAGCTGGGGGCCCTGGTGGTGCAAGACAGTCAGCCTCGCCCCGTTCTCGTTGCCGGCGACTTCAACGCCAAGTCTCTTGCTTGGGGTTCGTCGGTAACCAACGGGCGTGGCGAGGCCCTGGAGGAATGGGCGATCTCGGCCAACCTGGCCGTCGTGAATCGCGGGTCGGTTAACACGTGCGTGCGGCATAATGGCGGATCAGTGGTGGACGTCACGTTCGCTACCACAGCTATTGCCCGCCGTGTCCGTGACTGGAGAGTTCTGGTGGATGAGGAGACGTTGTCGGATCACCGATACATTCGGTTCGACGTCGCCTTGTCCCCTAACACCCAGTCTAGTGGAGAACCGACCGGCCCGCGGTCGGACGGCCCGCGTTGGTCAGTAAAACGCCTTAACGTTGAGGCCCTGAAGGAGGCCGCTCTGGCCCAGGCGTGGCTCCCTGCACCGGAAGCACCGATGCAGGTCGAGCAGGAGGCGGCGTGGTTCGGGACAGCGATGTCGCGCGTCTGTGACGCGGCCATGCCCCGAGTCCGACGTCTTCCCGAGAAGCGCCAGGTGTTCTGGTGGTCGGCGGAACTCACGCGGTTACGTATCTCCTGCGTGGCCGCCCTCCGTCGTCTCGCCAGGCATCGTCGTCGCCGAATCCGTCTTCCCGGCGACGAGGACCAGGAGCGGTTGCTTCACGGCCTCCACAGGGAGGCTAAGAGAGCGCTGCGCGTGGCAATAGCTAGGGCAAAGTCTGCAGCTCAGGAGGAGTTCCGGGGAACTCTCGATAACGACCCTTGGGGCCGTCCATATCGCGTGGCGATGAGGAAATATCGCCCGTGGGCGCCCCCACTGACGCAGAGTCTCCGGGGCGACCTAGTCGAAGAGGTCGTCGCAGCTTTGTTCCCTGCCACTGAAGATGTCACTCCCCCACCGATGGCGTCACATCCATCGACGCCATCGTCGTTGAGTTCGGCAAGGATTATTTCGGAGGTTTCGCCCGAGGAATTTCGGGCGGTGGTGCTTCGGCTGCGGGGCAAGAAAACAGCCCCGGGTCTCGACGGTATCCCCGGACGTGCGTGGGTGTTAGCCGTCGAGCATCTGGGGACTAGGCTCCATGGCCTGTTCTCCGCGTGCCTGGAGCAGGGCCGTTTTCCGTCTCAGTGGAAAACTGGGAAGTTGGTCCTGCTCAGGAAGGAGGGGCGGCCCGCAGAGTCGCCATCGGCCTACCGACCCATCGTGTTGCTCGACGAGGTCTGTAAGCTCTTCGAGCGTATTATTCACGCTCGCCTCGTCGAGCATCTTGAAGGGGTCGGGCCGGACCTGGCACAGTGCCAGTACGGGTTCCGGCAAGGCCGATCGACAGTACATGCGATTTTGCGGGTCAAGGCCCAAGCGGAGGATGCAGTGGCTCGGGGTGAAGTGGTGGTGGCGGTGTCTCTAGACATCGCCAACGCGTTTAACACCCTGCCCTGGGCCTGCATACTGGAAGCACTGCGGTACCACGTGGTGCCACCGTATCTCCGGCGTCTGGTGCGCTCGTATCTCACAGACAGGTACATAGTGTATCCAGGCGCCGACAGGTGGCACCGAAGAGCTATGGCCTGCGGTGTTCCACAGGGCTCAGTCCTGGGCCCTCTCCTGTGGAACATCGGCTACGATTGGGTGCTCCGTGGGACCAATCCCCGAGGCGTCGCTGTCGTCTGTTATGCAGACGACACGCTAGTAACAGCGACAGCCAGGTCTTTCCAGGAGGCCACCCTGCTCGCCTCGTTCGCAACCGAACAGGTGGTGGGCAGGATTCGGCGACTGGGCCTTAAGGTGGCCCTGAACAAAACCGAGGCCCTTTACTTTCACGGGCCTCGGATTCGGCCACCTTTAATGCCCCACATCAATGTGGAGGGGGTGCGGATTCCCATCGGCTGTACAATGAAGTACTTGGGGTTGATTCTGGACAGCCGGTGGGATTTCCGTGCCCATTTCAAGGAGTTGTCGCCGAAATTGGTGCGGGCGGCGGGCGCGCTCGGACGCCTGCTGCCGAACCTGGAGGGACCTAGTAACCCTTGCCGAAGTTTGTACGCCGGAGTCGTGCGGTCAATGGCCCTGTACGGATGTCCAGTATGGGCAGAGTCCCTGAAAGCCCGCTGCGTCGCCTTGCTGCGCAAACCGCAGCGTTTGGTGGCGCAGCGAATAGTAAGGGGCTACCGCACGGTCTCCCACGAGGCGGCCTGCGTATTAGCCGGCACACTCCCTTGGGAGTTGGACGCCAAACTCCTCTCGTCCGCGTTCTTCTGGCGGGAGGAGGCGTCCAGCAGCCGTCAAGAGAGACTGGCCCCGAGGGAGATTGCGGCCCGGTTTCGCAGAACCGCTGTGGAGGAGTGGCATACCAGGCTGGAAAGCCCAAGTGCGGGCTTGAGAACCGTCGCGGCAGTGCGTCCTGTCCTGAAGAGATGGCTAGACAGGCGCCACGGTGCGCCAACGTTCCGGCTGACGCAGGTACTGACGGATCACGGGTGTTTCGGTTCGTTCCTGTGTCGGATCGGAAAGGAGGTGTCTGCCGTGTGCCACCATTGTGGCAACTGCCTCGAGGACACGGCCCAACACACGTTGGAGGAGTGCCCAGCCTGGGACGAGGAGCGCAGCGCTCTCAGAGCAGTCGTCGGAGGAGACCTCTCGCTGCCGGCCGTGGTGTCGTCCATGGTCGCCAGCCGGAGGTCCTGGCGTGCGATGGCCAACTTCTGCGAGAACGTCATCTCGCAGAAGGAGAGTGCCGAGAGGGATCGGGAACGATTTGATCCCTCCCGCCGCCAGAGGAGACGTAGGAGGCGCCGGGTGGACGACTGACCGGCGTCTCCCGCCCTGTGGAATGGGGGCGTTTAGAGAATTCTACCACGGTAACCCCTGCCTGTCGTAGGAGGCGACTAATTGGGGCCATCGGGGGTCGCGGGTGTGCAGCGGGGGGCTGACAGCCCATATCGATGCACTCCAATTTCGGTGCATCGTGCGACCCCGAGATGGACGGCAGCGCGGGTGGTAAGGCCTTGTTAGCTGTCGTTGTTCGGTGCGCGGGGGCTCCTAAGCCCCACATGGAGATGGGCCCGTAAAAGGCACCGCGCAGGGGCGGTTCCGGCAGCAATTCTAGCACTCCTTAGAATACCCCGGGATCGCTCCGTATGCGCCGAAGAAGGCCACCGCGGGGTTTTAGCTGGTAGTGTCGGGTGGGGTGTACATAGGGGGTAGGGACTCGGCCCAGCGGCAGCACGGATAGCCATCATCCGGGCGAGGGGGGTGCTGGGTCGTAAGACCGGCTAGTCCAGCATAACCGTTTTATTCTTATTCCGCTTCCCCCCGAAGCGGGCGGTAGTAATAAAACGCTTTCCCCGCGACAACAAAAAAAAAAAAAAAAAAAAAGGCACAGCAAAGCCGCTGCCTACCGTTAGTCTGAGGCGAAATTGTTGAAAATTTGAAAATCATAACTTTTTAATTATCTTACTGCCTTACAGTGCCTCCTTAGGTTTAGTCGTAGTATACAATACAGGCGAGATCCTGGGTTCAATCACAACTTATTTTTGAATGTTCGATCAAATATCACACATCTTTTACCTGGGATTGGAATATAAGCCCAATCTAGCCTTGGGCTCGTAAAATATCATCATAGGGTGGAAATAAGCTCAGGGGACCGTGGTTACTAGTTGCAACTGAACCTACCCCTTCGGGAAAATAAGCGTGAACATTATGTTAGGTAATCATAATTGAATAATATGCCATAGACAAATACATAGTCTTGACTCAACAATTAAATAATAATAATAATAAGCCTATTTTATTTCCATATCCTATCCTATCCTAAGTAACATTTTCAATTAAGGATTAAAGATTGTTAGTAAGTTTAGCGTATAATGTATGTTAGTAGAGTTTTAGTATTTTTGGATATGGATCCCTTCTTGGGTAAAGGCCTCCTCCATACTCTTCCAATGATCTCTGTTTTTGGCCAGGATCGTCCAATCTCTTCCTGCTTTTTCTATTATATCATCAGCCCACCGTGTATGTGGCCTGCCGACTTTTCTTTTTCCTGCTGGTCCACACCATTGCGTGCTTCTAATGGTCCACCTGTTGTCGCTAAGACGTGCAATATGACCAGCCCACTGCCATTTTAGTTGTAAGGCTTTGTTTAATGCATCTGTTAACTTGGTTCTTTGTCTAATTATGTCACTATTTATTTTTTGTACTTTCCTGATTCTTAATATGCTTCTCTCCATTGCTCTTTGTGTTGTTCTAATTTTATGCTTCACTTTCTTTGTATAGGTCCATGTTTGGCAGCCATACAGTAAAGAAGGGAAAATACAAGTTTCGATTACTGTCTTCTTCATGTTTAAGTTATAATCGCCTTTTAGGATCTCTCTCAGTGACCAAAATTTGTTCCACGTTATATTTACTCTTCTTTGAACTTCTTCTTCATTATTTAATGGACCGAGTGATATTTGCTTGCCTAAATAAATATAGCTGTTCACGTATTCTATGTTGTTTTCATTTAAATTTATGGGCTTCTTAAAGCTGTTAGTCATAAGTTTTGTTTTACTTGTATTCATGTTAAGACCTGCTTTGCGGCTTTCTCGATCGAGTTGATGTATCATTTCCTCCAGTTGCTTAGGTGTTTCTGCTAGCACAACTATGTCATCTGCAAATCTGAGATGATTCAAATAACTGTCTTCTATTCTTATGCCTTTATTTCTCCAATCTAGATTTTGAAAGATGTTTTGTAGTACGGCGATAAAAAGTTTTGGTGATATAGGGTCACCTTGTCTCACTCCTCTTTCAAGCTTTATTTCATCTCCTCGGGTTTCAAGTTTCACTCGACTTGTACTATTACTATATATATTCTTTAATATATTTATGTATTTTTGGTGAATGTTAACTAATTTTAATGCGTTCCATATGGAGCTGTGATTAATGCTGTCAAATGCTTTGCAATAATCGATGAAAGCTATATATAGGGGTCTATTAAACTCTCGGTACTTTTCAATTATTTGTTCTAATGCCTGTATATGATCAATTGTACTGTAGCCTGAACGAAAACCTGCCTGCTCAACTGGCTGTGCTTCGTCTATTTTTTTTTGTGAGACGTTTTAATATGATCGATACAAAAAGTTTGTAAATGCTGGCAATTAAGCTGATTGGTCGGTAGTTCCCTATATTCAAAGGGTTTCCTTTTTTATACAGTAATATGATGTCTGATGTGCACCACTGTTTCGGGACAGTTTCTGTGTCCATTATCATATTAAACAGTTTTGTTAAGTGGTTAAGTAGAACAGGTGCAGCTATTTTCAGAATTTCATTGCTTATTCCATCTGGCCCTGGACTCCTACACGTTTTTAGTTGTTTAATGTTATCATGTACTTCTTTGTCTTCTATTGGGTTTATTATATTCATTATGTTCATGTCAGTGACGTAATTTCTTTCTTCGCATATTTCATTTTCTTCCTTCTTTCTTTTATATAAGTCTCTATAAAAGGTTGTGGCTTGATCTATAATATCTTTCCTTGTTTTGGTTACTTTAGAACTGCTTTCCAACTTTTGTATCCATGTTTTATGTAAGGTTAATTCTTTGTATGCTCTCTTTGTGCTTCTTAAATTATTCAAATTCTTTGTTATAGTTTTTTGTCTGTGTTTTCGATAATCATCACGAATAGATTTGTTGGTTTCTTTAAACAGGTTGCTTAATTCTTTTTTCGTTTGCTTGTCTTTGTTCTTTTTGATTATTAGTTCTGTACGTTTTTTTATTAGAATTTCTGTTTTTTCACTAATTATTTTATGCCTTTTTTTCTTATCTGTGTTGTTTTTATTTGTTGAGCTACTTATTATGGCCTTTTCTAGAATATCATAATAGCTTTGAACACTAGTGTTTAGCCCTGTTTTGTCTGCAATTTGTGACTTGAGAGAATCTGTGAAATATTGTACCTCATCTGTTGTTTCTGGTATTGATGGTAATTTTTTAAAATGTCTTCTGCTCTTTTTTGGTAGTTGAAGCATAAGTGTCGCTCTAACCAGTCTATGGTCTGATGCAAAACTTATTTTGTTTAAGACTTCACAATTCGTCACTAATGTCGGGTTATTTGTCATTATAAAGTCAATTTCATTCCTAATTTTTTGGTTGGGTGATATCCAGGTCCATTTTCTGTTGATTCTTTTTTTATAAAAAGTATTCATTATTGATAATCTAAACTCGAATGCATAATTTACTAATCGTTCGCCTCTGTCGTTCCTCTCACCGAATCCGTGTTTGCCCATAATACGATTTTCTCCTTCTTTGGCGTGTCCTATTTTTGCATTGAAATCTCCTATTATGAATACTTTATCGTCTGCTAGTGCTTGTGCTTTTTGAAGACTATTATAAAATTCTTGTAATTCTGTTTCGCTAGATCGTTCTGTGGGTGCATATACTTGAATTATTGAAATGTTTATATCCTTGATTTTTAATTGAAGTAATGCTACTCTTTCTGAGATGCCAATAAAATTAGTTATATATTTTTTAAATTTTTTCTTGATTAAAAAACCTACCCCATACAAGCCTTTGGTTTGACCAATGTAGCAAAAAATGTAGTTTTGATATTCTTCAATATTGCAGCCCATTCTTCTTACTTCTGAAAGTCCTAAAATGTCGAATTTAATGTTTTTTAGTGCATACGTTAGTTCTAGATATTTTTCTATAGTCGCTAGCGATCTGACATTATACGTACAGATATATAAACTTTCATCTTCTTCTTTTTTTGGTTTATTTTTGATGTTTGTTGATGGAGGGTGGTGGTCTAATTCCCCACGATGACCAGTCGGCTTGGGGAATGTTTTGTTTTTGATGGTATGTGGTTCTTGTTTCGTTGGTATTGTGTTCCGGTGGCTGATGATTTTATCCTAGGTACTAATGTGTTCTGATGTTTTAGTGAGTGACGAAAAGGAGTTGCTTCTACCTCTCATAATATCGAATGCGTTGAACTCAACAATTATCTTGTGTTATGGGTATCAGGAACTACGAGAGACTTTCGGTCTCACAACACCCAAACCCAAAAGAGTATTTACGGGTCAGTCAAACATTTACTGTGTATGTTGTGTGTATGTTGGTGCAAATATTGGTCCTGTTTATCTCTTTGACTTTATTATGCCAATCAACGAGTTTAAGAAGTTACAACATGAAAGCGACAGGTAGGTAATAAAGCGTATCAAGGCCTATCATCGAATAACACGCATGATATATACATCTTTCTACGTCTCTGACTACTGGTCCTTTGAACCAGAACCCGTCTTACATATTGATATTATTTGTCTTTTAATGTGAAGTGAAGGCATATTCATAGTCAATTCCAGGGCACTCCGCAGTAAACTGGTGGCAACTTTTCTCGAAGCTTTGTAGGCAACACGAACCCCGATACGTTACACCTGAATGATAGCATTTGTATCAGCGTGGCCTCATGCACATAGACTAGTGAAGTACTACTGGTGGTAGGATATTCATATCCGCCCGGATAGTGACCACCGTACATAGGGTGTAAAACCCGCCATAGTGGCACACGCAAGTGTGTCGCATTCCGGGATCAGCCAGTGTAGGTACATCCGGTTTTTGTCGGGGGTCTAGAGTTGGGGTATGATGTTTGGCCGTTTTGCGGCCTTCTGAGTACTCTGACAATTGACCTTATTGCCCATGGCGTAGTGTGAAGAAGCAGGCCGGCATGATTGTGTTGAGTAGCGGGGGATAGATCATTTCCCGATACTGGATACTCTAATTGGAGGCCACTCCGCTTACCATCAGGTGCAGTGTGGTTACTTTGCCGTGCTAGTATAAAAAAATGACACCCATAAACATTCTAACGAATACAAGTTTAAAAAAAAATTAAACAGTTCCTCGGAAAATTCCCCGTGGAACAATCGATAAAACAAACAGAGAGACCTGAAGTCTCTCCGCAGTCCCAACGGTTCCAGGCTATCCGTGATATCAGGATCGTCAACAATTCGGACCGCCCGCCTCTGTAAGGAGTCAAGTGGGTCTAGCAAGTATTTCGGGGCTCCTGTTCAGAGATGAGAACAGTACTCCACGTGGAGCCGGACTTGCGCTTTATAAAGCGCCAATATCATTTTAGGTGACAGCAACTGGCAGATGACATGCAGAATTTTGATCATGCTCGCGCCGTGGATGGGAATAAACTTATTCATAAACAGAACCCAGTACAAGAAACGTTAAAACGTTATAACGTTATAAATCAAGAGCGGCCAGTATCCTTATAAATGTTTTATATTGGCACGGGCTTGGAAACGATCAGCCGGCCGGCGGAGGATGCAATAAACACATAATAAAGGCGCGAGGGGCTGCCCCCACACGAGGGTACATCTCTATGACGTGAATAGACTTGAGAAGTATTTCTGTTATAATTTGTAGATTGTACTCTGCATTATGATAAATGTTTTAGAATTCTACCGAATATTTCAGTTATTCATATTGAAGGCGTATTTATTGAACAATGACAGATTTAAATTCGTGGTAAAAAATACAGGAATATTGGCTTCATTTTTCCACAACGAAACCTATTTATTTATAAAAATAATTAAACTTATATTATTTGAACAGATTGATGGGTATGAGCTAATATATATACAATATCAGGTGCCTTTTAAATGGACTTAATAGAAATATCTCCCGTAGCGCAGCAATGTACGCTCCCTTTGATACAAAAGGCCGCA
This sequence comes from Laothoe populi, assembly GCA_905220505.1. Classification (NCBI taxonomy): domain Eukaryota; kingdom Metazoa; phylum Arthropoda; class Insecta; order Lepidoptera; family Sphingidae; genus Laothoe; species Laothoe populi. The sequence goes on from HG992151.1 coordinate 22,440,394, forward strand.
GGTTCGATATCTGCACCGAGACAAATGTTTGTGTAATCAGCAATTATTTGTGTCGAGTTTGAGTATTGTGGGAACGTAGTTCCTCGTAGTTCTTGATACCCAGGATACAGGTTCAACCCAGTGTGGGTTAGAACTACGTGTCTGACTGTTCAAGTGTAATTTATTGAATTTAATTCCAGTTTAGAGAACAGTGTGGGTTCAGTTCGATGCAGTGATTAACTAACTCCTGCTTTGTATTATACTTTTTTGCTCCCTTTACATAAAATGTAAACCAGGACATTTCAGCTCCTAATGAACTTCATTTTCATAAAACAAAGTAATAAAGTCTGCGAAATCCTTTTTAGAGCTGAATTTTACTGTAACTACGTACATTTAAGATTCCTAATTGATGATTTCTTGAACAAAAAGACGAGTTTTAAGACGGTTTGATGACCTGGACAATATCAGCTTTGTACGTTCATATTTACATTTAATTAATAGCGAAGGTTATACGACAAATACTATATTAATCTGACTGCCACTGAGGTGTAATCAGTACACCCACTTTTCGCAGAACTTTTTAGTCCTTAAAGGGTAGGCAGCGGCTCTGCTGTGCCCTGGCATTGCAGAAGTCTATCGGCGGCGGTGACTACTTACCATAAGGTGGTCCGTGTGCTCGTCAGCCAATTCAGGCAATAAAAAAAAATTAAGGTCTCATGACGTGATAGGGGGCGAGCCTATTGCCATACCGGGCTCAATTCCAGACCCCAGGCTGATACTGAGTATTTCTAAATAGAAAACTCAATATCACTTTACCCGACCCGGCCACGTAAGCAATCAAATTTCAAGAAGTATACGGTAATTACTTGAAGAAACTGAAAGATCCCTACAATTTGAGTCAGTTTTTTGTTATACCATTTCCTATAAGCGACTTGAGAATTGGTAAATTAAAAACAAGTTTTTATTACTGATTATCCTTATGCAAGTAAAAAAATATTTAAAAACACCAAACTGGTTCCAAAAAGAAATTACCGATCCCAAACTAATTGAGACAAAAGCCCAAAAAGCATTCTACTTATTTAACAAAATACGACGAGTTTCTTATCACAACAGTTAAACCTAATTAAAGACCACATTATAGTCCTAAAAAAACATTGCAAAGATGCAAAAAAACCCACAGAAATTAGAGAGGATGAAACCCCAAATCGTATCTCCATTATAGAAGGTCAGATATTATTTGATGTTTCCCGAACCATTCTCCACAATTACATTTTACGTTTCGGATTTTAATTAATAGTATGTGGATGGAAATTATATCCTTTTCTGGTAACATTGTATTTGTTTAGGATATTACGTTACTGGAGGAATGTTTGAAATTTTCTCTGGAAGAGTTCAAAATTTTACGTTGATTTTATTAAGTTCCTCACTTTATACATACAGTTTAATAGGTTGTGACAAAAATCTATATTTTTTTTCACACTAAACCGGAAATCAGACATTTTAATTTTAAGAGGTTCCTCACCGTACTTTAATTTTCCCGTATAAATGACACAGATTTTTTTATATTATTTCCTTACACAATTCTGCGGATCGTGAAAAACTAACAGTCAGAAAACTTTCAACGCCTAATTCACCCTCTTAGGGTTGAGATTTCCAAAAATCCGTTCTTAATGAACGTCTAGATCGCGTAATGAGTAACAATGCTAAATTATAGTTCGATCGGGTGTATACCTAGTCAGGTCATAAGTATTGTCACACAGTAAAAACTTTTATTTTAGAATGCTAGCCACAAAAAAGTTTATTGAATTCGAATTTCAAATTGTGCATGAAAATAAAAATGTATACTTTTTAGAATTTTATTCATTTTTAAATATGAAGTGGACGCTTAAAGAAGGCCGTGTTGCAGTAATTGCGTTGCATCGTTGCGGTTACGCGCCAATTCAAATTTTTGACATACTGAAAAATTTGAATATAACCAAAAGATTCGTTTATCGTACCATCAAACGATACAATGAAGACTCTAGTGTAGATGACAGGTCAAGAAGTGGTCGCCCTCGGTCTGTTAGGACTCCAGCAGTGATAAAAGCTGTGAAGGCGCGAATTCAAATAAATCCCAAACGTAAGCAGAAACTGTTGGCCCTTCAGATGGGGTTAAGCAGAACCACGGTGGAAAGGGTGTTAAATGAAGACTTAGGGCTTCGGGCATATCGAAGAAAAACAGGACATCGTTTGAATGCTCGTCTAATGGACCTGAGACTGAAGAGATGCCGCGCTTTGTTGAAGCGGTACGCGGGAAAAAAATATCGGGATATTCTTTTTTCAGATGAAAATTTTTTTACCGTAGAAGAGAGCTACAACAAACAAAATGATAAGGTGTACGCACACAGTAGTGAAGAAGCGAGCAACCGTATTCCGCGTGTCCAACGAGGTCATTTTCCATCCTCGCTCATGGTATGGTTGGGAGTTTCTTATTGGGGCTTAACAGAGGTACATTTTCGTGAGAAATGTGTAAAAACGAATGCAGTTGTGTATCAAAATACAGTCCTGACGAACCTTGTGGAACCTGTTTCTCATACCATGTTCAATAACAGGCACTGGGTATTCCAACAAGATTCGGCGCCAGCTCATAGAGCGAAGAGCACACAAGACTGGCTGGCGGCGCGTGAAATCGACTTCATCCGGCACGAAGAATGGCCCTCCTCCAGTCCAGATTTGAATCCGTTAGATTACAAGATATGGCAACACTTGGAGGAAAAGGCGTGCTCAAAGCCTCATCCCAATTTGGAGTCACTCAAGACATCCTTGATTAAGGCAGTCGCCGATATTGACATGGACCTCGTTCGTGCTGCGATAGACAACTGGCCGCGCAGATTGAAGGCCTGTATTCAAAATCACGGAGGTCATTTTGAATAAACTTTAGTGTCATAAGAATCTATGTTTTGTTAAGTTCATTTTGGTATATAAATGGTTACATAATGAATAAACTTGTTTCAATTATTTTATATTAAACATGTGACAGAATTTATGACCTGACTAGGTAATTTTAGAGATCTCGTGATAAGTCAATGGTATGTTGCTTATATTTAGATTACTCAACTGGTTAACATAGCCGTCTAAACTGCTTTTTGAGTTACAATGATACATAAAGCTAATCCATACTAATACTATAAATGCGACAGTAACTCTGTTCGTTTGTTTGTTACCTTTTCACGACTAAACGGCTGAACGGATCGTAATGAAATTTAGTAAGGGGATAAATTATATCCTGGAGAAGGACATAGGCTATATTTTTTCTCAAAAAACAACCTTGAAAGGGGTCAAATCTGGAAATTCATATTAAGGCTTTTGGTAGAAAATTAAAAAATACGTGTTTCACAATTTTTTCAAAATCATCCCTAAGGGGGTAAAATAGGGGATGAACGTTTGTATGAAAATTCTTCATTTTTTACTTTTTCTCCCAAACATGACCTCCACGCGGGCGGAGCCGCAAGAAACAGCTAGTTCTAAATATAGGTATATTTTTCTATATCTGATTTTTTAATAATAAAATGTAATCACAAAAAATATTGTATAAATATACATCTTAACTTGACAATCAAGTTGAATGACAAATTTATTTTAAAAAGACTACGACTAAGTTTCGTGGTGCTTTTTGTCAGACCAGTGGGCATTCTCGAAGCACCAGTAGATTTTAAATATAATCCAAACATGAAAAAGTGCCCACAGTGCCCCAATTTAACAAATGGTGATCAATATATTTTCACTCATGTTCAAATTAATCTCCAAAATTAATCTTGCAATGCTTCGTATATTAATATTAAATTCGTATATTAAAAATAATCTTCACGTTCTTATCTGATATTGGAACTCACTGCTCAAACTTCAATATTGGAAATCACAATTTCCTTATTTATTTTTATTACACCATCGCTGATATTTCGGTATATTTTGGTTGTATTTTTATCCAGCAGTTTTTTAGTGTTGTGGTTACGTCAATCGTCATTCTCGCCGATATTGCTTAGTCTGGTGTAACCATGATATTTGTATTTTTAGCCATTTATTCTGTATCCCGATATCCAATGTCAATTTTGGTTAGCTCGTATATTGATTATAGATATAATTAGGCGCAGTTACACGATAGGGATCCTTGAATAGCCATAGAGTGGTCTAAGAATATTTAAAACAATCATTTGCTGTCTCTGGTTTTGTTAAAATTGTAGGTACTATCAGTTGAATATAATTGTTATCTGTACTTTAAAGTTTAAACTATTCAGAAGCGTAGATAAAATTAATGCTGGCATTAACGTGCGTATTAGGGCTTCTTATTTAAAACCTTTTGTCTTTCTTATAGAGGGAATGAATATCTTATCCGTATGATATAACCTTAATCAGTATTTTAAAGAACGTATAGATCTAGTTTTATTGAGTTGATAATTTATAATGGTTTCTTATATTTACGCGAGTTTTATACATTGAAACAAAACGAACTTTACAGATTATATCGCGGTTTACTTTACTCCATATAGTTGATATAATTTTTTTTATTTTATTGTTGTCCGATCTACGCAGAAAGAGCTCACAGTGTCATGAGGTCTGGCAGTTGGTTTTTTGGGTTCCGATTAAATTAAATAAAGCCTTCGAAACGTCGGGTTAAAAAAGTAAAATAAACCGCGATATAATCCATAAAATATGTTTTATTTCAGAGTTGATAATATGATTATTGATTCTTTAAGTTTCCACAAAGATAATATTAGATTGGATGTCAAGAACACTCGGAAAAGATAGTTACTTAATACATAAAGCATTTCGTAATATGAATATACGACGATATCTTGTTGACGTCGTTTAGGTCTAACACAGGGCGCTTATTACACTGCTGGGATATTACCATTTGCGAAGAGAATTCTGACAGACTTTCTCGTATGACTATCTTTTTAGATTGACAGGACGTATTTGTGTTATTAATTTGCCTTGGTCACGATTCTAGTCGTAGTCGGGTTACATGTGTAGTTTGAAATATTGACTATAAACTTTAATTACAGTTTGCAATACTTTGATAACGTGCTTATTGTTTTTTACACTGGGAGATCCCGGAACTCGACACACTTGTGTGTGCCACAGGGTTTGACACCCTGTGTACGGTGGTCGCTATGCGGGTGGATATGAATATCCTACATACATCTCGCGCCTGTAATCCCCGAAGGGGTAGGCACAGGTGTAATCACTACATCCACTTTTCGCCGATTTTCGGGCTTATAATGTGATATGGGGGCGAGCCTATCGCCATACCGGGCACATGTTCCAGCCGGGCTCATACTGAGAAATTCTAGATAAAAAAACCCAATATCACTTTACCCGACCCGGGGATCGAACCCGAGACCCCAGCACAGTAGTTGTAACGCATGCGCAATTACAACTGCGCCACCAAGTCTCGAGGCAGTATGAATATCCTACCACAAGCAAAAGCTACTGCTTATTACACTGCAATAATACTTTATTATCACAAATATTTGTCTTGGTTCGGTTATCGAACACGCGGCCTTTTGTTTCACAACCGGCTATTAGTGCACTGCACCACGGAGGCTATCAAAATGATATGAATGTGAAATTTGAGATCGAATTTTTCTATGAGGTATAATTATTAATTTTAGTGCAGATGAGCATAATGAAATATATTAGACATGGCAAACCTTTAAAGGTGGATAATGGCAGTATACTTAGTCTCTGTATTTATGGAATACATAAAACGTTGCAATATATCTTCCAGATTCATTCAATCCATCCTCACAAAACACTACTAAGTCACCGAAGTGTCCCTTTGGGTGATCGCTACTCAAGAACCCTTTGGAAAGGTCGTCGCTTAGATTTAATTATGATTGATACAATAACGGCTCACTCAAATCTGATCAGTGATACGTGGGTGAAGGTCAGGTGTTCTGAATTGATGAACAGATCGCGTGCGCTCGCCTCGGAAACTATTAGGGCTGTGGAAGCGGTGGCACGCGTTTAACATTGTATGTGCTATGTGATCTTGTTATTGGTATAACAAAGAGCTTTGACGGGTTGATGAACTCTCTTTGGTTTTTACATTGGACATGGCATTAGCAAAATAATATACATGGTGCAAAAAAGGTGAGGTCAATCTGTGTATATGTACTTCACCCGGGAATAACTTTAGGGACGTCTCATGAAGGTTGCTATAATGTAAAAAAATAATTATTCCTGCTCGGTATTATTGTTCCACTGCTGGGCCTGGTCTTCTCTACTAATGAGACAATGCTACAATATTAAACCCAACAATCACACACACATAGTCTCGGCTCTACCCTTGTGTCGTGCGTATCATAGTTCCAGTTCTTGGAGCTACCTGACTTTTAGTCTGAAAAGACTCAAAACTGCTGGTGGTAGGATATTCATACCCGCCTGGATAGCGACCACCGTACACAGGGTGTAAAACCCGCCATAGTGGCACACGGAAGTGTGGCGCGTTCCGGGATCAGCCAGTGTACATCCGGTTTTTATCGGGGATCTAGAGTTGGGGTACGATTTTTGGCCATTTTGCTGCCTTCTGAGTATTCTGACATTAGACCCTCGACTGATTCTTTACCTTCTTGCCCATGGCGTAGTGTGTAGAAGTAGGCCGACATGATTGTGTTGAGTAGCGGGGAATAGATTGTCTCTCGCTACTGATACTCGGATAATTCGACGGCACTGCACTTAACATCAGCTGCAGTGTGGTCACTTAGCCGTGCCAGGAAATAAAATATTGATCACACACCCACTGCGCTATGGCAGCTATCACTGTATTGAAGATATCAGTTATATGGGCTGTTGACAGCCTCCGTAGCACAGCGGGCACGAAACCGGCCGTGGGTTCGATTCCTGCACTGAGACAATTGTTTAAGTGACAGGCAGATATTTGTTGGTGTTGTGAGACCGAAATTCTCTCGTAGTCCGTGTTACCCACGATACATATTTTACCTAGTGTGGGATCACAACTATGTGTGTGACATTTGGGTGTATTTATTTATTATGTGAGTATTCGGTGACACAATTTGCAGAGATTTGTGCAAAGCTACAGTAAGATAATACTGTACGAAAATATCTCGGTAAAGGAAATGCACATATAGCCTATATCTTCAAGTATATAGGCGTAATTTTACAACTATATACGCTTTTGGTGATAAAGTGGTTGAAACGTAGTGTGAAGAAGCTATAGCAGGTCAGTATGATTGTGTCTAGCGAGGGATGGTTTACTCGCTACTTGTAACGGTAGGCAGCAGCTTTGCTGTGCTCTGGTATTCTAGAGGTCTATGGGCGGCGGTGACTACTTACCATCAGGTGGCCTCTCTGCTCGTCTGCCTAATGAGGCATTATAAAAAAAAACTTGATACTCCGCCTGTTCTCTGCGTAATGGTATTGCGTTCATCATCAGGTGCAGTGCGTTCTCTTTGCCGTGTCAGAATAAAATACATAGTTTATTGTAGTTTGTTAATATAGTCTGTATTCATCTGGAATATGTAAATTAAATCGTCAATGTATTAAGTTGATTGTTGTGAAGAGTGTTTAACTTTAATCTAGGTTAGAAAATGAATATTTAATATCACTTTGTGGTTTTCACGCCTTTAATGGCCCTAATAAATGTTTTGTTAATAAATTACGAAGTATAACTTTAGTACGGCTCACGATATTGTAGTTACTTTATGTCCAAGGTCTTATACACATTCAGTTTTATTCTACAACATGCTAATTAAACTTCAAAAACTATTATACTAAACTATCTATATATACTTAATAATTTTATGAATACTCAAATCTTATCAATCTGGGTTCTTATATGTATAGAGACATACATATACATATATACTCACTCATATATATATATAGTATTATTGTTCTATCAACAATAAATTATCCTCCAAAAATACGGTAATATCTTAAATTCTAAATTTAAATTCTCGCCTGACATTTAAATGACAATTGGGTCGAAAGCTTCAATCAGCGCCATCTCGCGACTGTTACTGCTCCTATCTTTATGCGTGACATTACAATTTTTATGGAATACTAATAAAACGTTCCAGGTCGTCCGTTAATGGGTTGGTGAATTTTAACGATAACGCCAAGGGCTGCGGACCCTTCAGAATAAATTGTACGTAAGCGTTTTTTTAATAACTGGCACAGTGAAGGTGTGGACAGTAACTCATCGTCCAAGGATATTGATGACTCGACTTTAATTTATCGAATACTTTATTATTTAAAGCGATTGCACGTATTACCACTTACACTTCATTTATTTCACCATGGCTTTTGTTGGAAGCTGCTTGCGTGATTACGGTTTCTTAGGAGACTGAAATCATACTAATAAAACACTCAATTTTCCCGAGTTTTTATGGAAAATATTTTTCCCTCTGAAAACCCTATTCGCTCTACACTTAGTAAAATAGCTCAATCGGTCCAGTCGTTCAGGAATAGCATTTATAGTTTGAATTGCATATCTGCAATAATGGTAAAATAAGCATAATTATTTTTTACATAAACGAACATTAAATTTAATTTGTTGTTAAATTAATTCCATATTTTGAACCTATTATTATTTAAAATATCTTCTAAAACTAAAAATATTTAATAAAATTGAGGACAATTGTGCTATCCACATATATAGGTTTATATTTTGGGACTGAATGTGTTGAAAGCCTCTCGTAGTTCCCTGATACCCACGACACAAGACTGATATCTTAATGTGGGGCCAGGACTGGGAGGTGAATTTATACAGTAAATTCTATATATGACAGTGGCGCAGTCAGCGAGTAGCCAGCTGTGAAACGAGAGGCCGTGGGTTCAATTCCCACACCGGTACAAATGTTTATGTGACCGACATATATTTGTGTCCGGGGTCTGGGTGCTGTGAGACCGAAAGTCTCTCGTAGTCCCTGATACCCACAACACAAGACCAAGTCAGGGCTATGTGTGTGACTGTTAATTGTTTGTTATGTATTTATTTATATAGCTTCATAAGCAGTATTAACAACCCTACTGACTCACAATGCACTACGTGGACATATTTAAAACGAATTCATATTTTCAGCTGACAATTACAGGTGGGTTCTCTCTCCAACGAGTGCCGTATTAATGTTTCAAACGTAGGGTTGTCAATTTTTATATTGAATTAATGAGCAAGTGGTTCACCTCTGATAAGTAGATAGCACTGCTATGTCACTACTCGTGTACACATTACTAGAAGAGTCATAGGAACTCTTCTAAGTTTACATACATATACACTCATGCCTGTAATCACTACGCGTCTCGGGGATTGAACTAGAGACCTCAGCACATCAATCATAACCCATGCATAATTACAACTGAACCACCGAGACAGTTTTCTAAATCTAAAAATGGAATGATGGAAGGATCTTTTGGGTAATGCAATACCACTGATCTTACAAAACGTAATCGCATATCTCTTTCCCACAACGGTTTCTGTAAAACAGTGGTACCATCCAGGTCAACGGCATATTAGTGCTGTAGACAAAATGGACAACAGAATGACTCCAAACATAGAACAAATATGCAAAATTGTGCGGTGAGCATTTAATACCAGCCCTATTGAATTTATTGGATGATGGTCCATTGGTTTTGAATGTAAATATTCGGATATTGCATATGCATGGTTATGTGTCGGAATTAATTAGTATTGTTTTGGAGGGTTTGAATAATATTGGCTCAATTGTTTTATTATAGCAAGCACACTTTTTCCTCTAACATCTGCCTAAATATTCTACATTTACCTAAATTCAAACCACGGATATCTATGTGTACATGTTTTCTACTTTGATCTTTTGTATTTTGGTGATTGTTTGTAAACAATCCTCAATATTTAAGATAATATAAGACAGAAAGTCAATGATAAAATACAATTTATTCTCGATACAATTAAGCCAAAAAATAATTGAAATGGAAATACTAACAAATGTCGAATACATTCTAGCCACAAACCGCTTCAACAAGACACATCTTATTACTGTTGGTGTAGATAAAATAATGAATATACATAAAACTTACATCCTAGACAAACAAATAGATTGTAAACTAAAAACGATAAAAGCTCCACTAGTACAAGAACGAATGGAATATTCAACGCGCATCGCCGTAATCCCCTCGCTGAAATTAAAGAAGTTTATGAAAAAGCCAAGTTTTGTGAAGAACGCGACGGCGCTTAATTCATGCGGTAACTTCAAACAGTTTAATTAAGAAATGCGAAGGTGGGCGGATCGGTTCCGCCTGTCGCCAGCTGTCCAACGTTCCTTTAAAAATATTGGAATTGTGGTCTTTCTGTTAATTGAGAAAAATTGACAGGTTTGACTGCGTGTAGAAATACTCTGAAATTTATTGTGCAACTGCAAAATGAAATTTTGAGTTATTTCGTCAAATGGTAAATGCCACCACTGCCCAAAAATATATGTTGAAATTACAAACTGCTTAATGCTGTTCTATGCTTTAGAGACTATCCCCACACACCCGCCATTGTAACTCCTGTTTATCCAGGATCGGCAATGGCACGCATTTTTTCGACACCAAGTAATGAAACTCGGCGAGTCTCTGGGAATGCTTTTATTTTATCCCGCAACGAAGTTAATGAAGTAGAAATATAGGGCTGTTCTATGCTTATCACCTTAAGACCTAAGATATTACTTTAATATTACTGATTACTGCTGCTTAGCTGTATAATTAGGTAAAGCCTATACAAACAATCCAAGTGACACCCAGATGGAGTCTCGTATACGTGTCCAAATAAATATTATTAAAAATAACAGCTCTCGCTTCTCAGGGTATTATTTTAATCGTTTTGACCGAAGCTCATGCAGCATTAATAATCTCATTGTAAAACTATCGATATTTTAAATGTATCTTAAATTTGGTCTGGACTTGGCAGCATTATCTATTCAAATGTATTAATTAGGTCACGAGAGACGTTTCTAGGTGTTATTTTTGTTAAATCTACCAGTGTCCCGAAAATGTCCATTGGTCTCCGACAAGTAAATGGTATGTTAGTGTGTGCTTTAACTGACATCGCCACAGTAGCTTGACCGTCAGTTTAAGTCAAAAAGCTACCATAGCTAAACAAAGTCGCTATTGCGGCGATTTTCTTTCGATAGTGTTTCGTATAGTAACAAATTTGGTTTCTCACGTAACCACAAGGTGCAGTGCATATTTTGTTATATAAATATTTTACGATGTCGCTAGCGAATAAACATGAGAAAAACTCTTGGTACAGATGAAATACTCGAAAATAGGTTATAAGATTCAGTCTATAAACGTCAACGACCGACGAGTAGCGGGAAACTCATCTGTCATGCTTTGAAGTAACTGATTGATTCAGGAATCCGACCCACGAGTGAGTGACACTGACATAATGAATGATTTTTAGTAGTCGATATCTGGACTACGAATACAAGCCTATTGGTATACAATAGATTCTCGGTAACTATGTAAACATTGTAACTACGTAAAGATTGCTGAACATAACCAATCTTCAGCAATCTTTTGCAATATCATCTTATGCTTGCTTTCCGACTGACCTAATTTTACCTGACCTCCGCTCAACACAACAAAATAATGTGACTCACATTCACGCCTGTAATCCCCGAAAAGGTAGGAAGATGTACAACCAGCACATCCATTTTCCGATTATGTGGTAGGGGGTGAGCCTCTTACAATTTCATACATAGCCCGGAATATGGAATTGTAAGAAATAGTTTTCGTGGTAGAAAAATCAATATCACTTTTACTCGGCTTAGGGACCGAACACGAGATCTCAGCACAGCAGGAGTATCGCGTACACGTTACAACTGCGCCACTAAGGCATTCAGACGGTGTGACGTCATTCTATTTTTACATTGCTACAAGGTCGCTGAAGGTTATTAGTAAGTTGATGGCAATAAAAGTTTTTTAATGGTGAAGATTTGTTTTTACCATTGGACTATCTGAAGTAATATTGATATTATTTGTATATAAATCTTCCTTAAACGAAATAAAAATTGTCACCAACCAGCATATACACATCTGGACTTTCGAAATAATTTTGATGCTTAATATTCTATTATGAGTCCTTCAACTAAATCGATCCGTGTTTTTATCGGGAGTGAATAAATTTGTTTGGATGTACAGCAAAAAGGGGGATAAGTGTAGGCTATTTACATTCTAAATGTCGCCGGTCGCGACGTGGCGGTAACTGCGCGCCTGATCGATCAACACATTATCCCACCGCTGGGGCTTTTTATGGAAAATATTAAAATGATGTAAGAAAAATTTTGGGGATGAGATCTTTTTGAATTATTCTTAGAAAATCGAGGTCGTTGATGACGAAGACGGTTGTAGTGGTGAGAAAAAATTAAAGGCATGTGATTCTTTCAAGTCAAACGTAAATGTATATTAAAAATGATGTTATGACGAGTGTATATGAAATATGAAAGCATTTACACGTAATCACTACTACTACGATGAAATTAAAATAAACATGTCACTTAATCACACCTATGGGCTAATAAGCGCATAGAATGAAAACAGCGTACAGCGGCAGATAGTTAACATTGTTTTTTAGACGCCCGAGATAAGCCCGATGATTGCCTTTACTGCGGTTCTCAGACAGTCGACGTCAGGTAAACGTAGAAATTCATCGCGTCTCAACTGCAAAGATTGGTTTTATTTCAGTTAAATGGGTGAATGGAAGAACAAGTTATAGACGCAACCAGCAATAATTAAGGTGTTCATTAACAAAACAAATATACAGTTTTAAAAATATTTTGTTACAAATATTGTGAACACACCAACTACACGAACCAATCTTGCATAAGATATTAAGGTGGTATATGAATCAAGTGATTAATTTAGTAATTCATTTGTACAATTAGAATGTAGAAGCTATAGTTATTAATTATAGCTTCTACTTTAATTATGATGATCTTGTCTAATATTTCAAATGTAGTATCCAAAATTCTATTACATTCAGCAGATTATTCATGAATGACAAACCGTAAATAGAATTGGAATTTTGATTTTGAGGTGTTTATATATTGTAACAAGGTCATTATACAAAAATGTAATGTGTATTTTACGGGAATGCCCAGATGTGTTTATATAGACCTATCAATATTTGTAGGTGTTGCTAACATTTGCGCGGTTGTTGTAGTCGTGTGAATTTTATTATCTATAGAATTTGACGATAAAAAACAAAGATGGAAAAACTAAAAATAAGTGCGATGAAATTCAAATAGAGATAAATGACACAGAAGCCCACGCAGACAACCTGAGTTATCATAATGATACATAAAAGCAAATAATATGAGCAAGTAGTTTTAATAATAATGATGTATTCACAAGCGTAGTAACTAGCAGAATGCAAACAGTTCGCTTTGCCTGAATATGTGAGCGGCTAATTTGTTCCCGCGTCCTATTAAACGAAATGCATGTGTAACGTGGCGAATTAAACTTGTAATATACTGATTTGTGTGATGCAGCTTGTTTGTGAACTTTATTTGAACATGGAAGGAATAATTTTACGAATAATTCAAATTTTGCTGCTGTTCTTTTTGACGATTTAAATAATAGTTTGAATGGTTTTTATGAAATATATAGAATGGAAAAATTATTGAATTTCCAAACAATTATCGATTACTATGGGTTGAGGTGCGGCAAGATTTCTGAGAAGGTGATTCGAATTGGATGGGATATTGGAATTGTAAATAGCTTTAGTACAGGAGAGAGAGATTTGAGTATATCTATACAAATTCGCTATTAAATACTGCTATATTTTCTATAATACCATTCACTTTCTGTATTTCGCTGATAGATTATATCTCTGTATCTATAAATGTTACCGACAAACGACGCTTTCCGCTTATGTCTTGCACTGATCTCTGAATAAGGATCGGAGAAGATGGCTGTCCAGTCGGTTTACCGACGACCTCTTGATCCAATATTATTTTATGATAAATCTCAGCCACCAGCCCTTAGTCGCATGGAGTTTCAGATTCGGATTTAACGGTCACAAGCTTAGGATGGGTATCATAGCTATGGCATACATCTGAATAGTTTAGTCTAGCGTATGTTGTAGTAAATTTATAGATGTAAAAAATACTTATTGTGCAATGCGTATATCTATATAAATAAAAATCAATGTAAGATGTTTGTCCTCTATGGGGACCTAAACTATTCATCCGATTATGATGATATTTTGGTGAGTTGTTCTTCATACGTTCTGGTTCCGGGCCCAAAAAAATTAAAAGAACATCATCTTCAATACCGTTCAACCGATCGCAATTTTAATCGAACGGTAGGCAGCGGCTTTGCTAACGGTAGGCAGCGGCTTTGCTGTGCCCTGGTATTGCAGAAGTATATGGGCGGCGGTGACTACTTACCATCAGGTGGCCCGTCTGCTCGTCTGCATATCGAGGCACTAAAAAAAAAAAAAATCAAATTTACTTTACGTGGCATTGCAACGCATGCTGCGTGCAGCTAGTATGAAATAAAAGGCAGCGGTACAATAAACTCCAGATTATTTGCGTTTTAGATCCTACTGTAGTCGTAGCAAACTCGTGCGGTTGACCTTATCGTATTTTCAACTTGATGTTGTGTCTCGGCGCGTCCATCAGACCGTGTTAGGCTAACAATTCACTACAAATTGCGAACTGTTTTTATGTAATGTAAATGCGCAAGTTCGGTCCCTTCACGACTCTTTGCTGAAAGTTTTTAATAAAGTTTGCCACGTGCTCTTATTGCGTGTCTCTGGTGTAATTTCTGGAATTACTTGGTAATTTATTGTTGTTCATGTACTCTGATGGTAGTTTGGTGAATGTGTGTAATTCAAATTCAAATGTTGAGCGTTTGTGAGTTATTAATTATGTGAATTCAGATCGTTGTAGTTTGATTACTTTGAAAGTCTTTTCTATTATTTTACTCTATTTTGTTATATATATTATCTTAATACTGCGAAATATTTTGTCATATTTAAAGTTTAGCTTACTGTATAACCAATTCAAAATAAAAGGCGTAATTTAAATAAAAATAAAAATCGTCATCAGTGCATTCAAAAGAAAACGTGAAAATCGCTTCTACACCTAACGTATCCAACTCTGCACAAAACTGGAAATTTGCATCAAGATTGCAGTTTGCATTAGCTTCATATGCAATTGAAACTAAATACATAAGTTTTGATAAGGCCCCAGAGTCTGTTTCAAAGTTGGAATTAAACGGCGTACTGCGTCGTACTACTCGTAGTGGGGCGTACCGCGGCGTACTGCGGGTACGTCGGGCTTTATAAAAAGGCGACGGGCAATATTAAAAGTCACGTCTTAGCGCGAACAAGTGGAAAAAAGAAAGGGTTAAAGTTCTCGCAGCGAAGTAGGGCGACGCTACCTGCCCGGGCACACCGCGCTTGCGCTCTATCCCGGATATTTCACGGGATATTTTCAATTTAGAATTTAATTTGCATTTTCGTATATGGCTGCATAGTTTCATTTTTTTCTTCTAAAGTTTTACTCGGATTTGAAAATAGAAATTGCTTTCGAAATCTCTGTTTGAAAGCGATATGTATCTGTTTGAGACTGAATAATACATGAAATACACATAGGATATAGAATGTTTTAATTCAGTTTTTTATTCTTTATACATATAAAATTATACTAGGTTGTGCTCGCGACTGTCCGTGGCTTTTCGCCCACAGTTTCACACACGTTTGCTATATAAACTTAACCAAGGGAGTAACTATACAGAAGGTTTACTTTTAACTAATCAACCTAAGTAAAGTCAGTGGTGAACTAAATTCGTACCCATTTTATAAGTAAAAGAAGATAAATTTAAAAATAACAATTATAGTACATTATTACATACAATTCATTATTGAATAAATTAATACTTTATACGTTAATATTTTATTTAAATCAATATATTTCATTATCAATAAATCACACACGAGTTTCGCATACATGGTTCTGACTTTACAGTAAAAAATTATATTGTATTAGGGAGATATTTCTAGAAGGTTCTCTCGCAACTAACGAGAGGCAACTACGAAAGCACTCTCTCTTTTTGATCTCATCACACCCAAGCCCGATACAAATATTTTTCAGACATGTGTGTTGTTTTAAACACAACCTTAGCACTGAGCAATAGAATTTTATTCCGAATAACATATTTTATTAATTCTGTCCAATAGTATTCTTTATTGGTTTTGGAATACGATAGCTGTCGCTCACCGTAGTAAATACCTTATCAATTTCATAAATTATATTCTTTGATGTTTTTAATTTGGTGAACGGTTTCATAATAATTGAAGAATATGAAAAATGAAATTATATTTTATTAGGTAATTATATTGGTAGATAGAGGTGTAACCACACCCACATTTCGTTGAGTTTCTTACCGTCCCGTGGTGAGATAGAAAGAAAGAAAGAAAAGATTTTTTATTGTCGGAGCGTAAAATAGAAGTAACACATATAAAAATTACAGTAATACTAATCGAACCAACAATGGGAGTCCCTATTCAGCTACATGCTGCAGTACAGGCTAACCCATACTGCAGCGCGATAGGGAGCGAGCCTATCGCCATACCGGGCAAAGTTCTGTACTCCGGGCTAATACTGAGTATTTCTAAATATAAAACCCCTTGTAGTGGACTGTATATGAATATAAATATGTACTGTGGGTGTTTACTACCGATGACTCGCAGTACTTCTTCAACTTCGATATATTTTGTTAACGTAATGAAACACAGGAGAACTCCGAACAACTACAATTTATTCCATCAATGTATCTACATATGTACAATAATTTAGTCTCGCAACTGGCACATGGTGCGAGAACGTTCATTAGGCCGTTGGCCAATCACAGGCCGACTGTGCGTCTTCTCTCTCCCTCGCACACGGCCCGACGCGTTGACCAATCCCGTGGCGGTCCGTTGGTGCGAGGAACGATCCTCCGTCTCGCTCGCACACCGCCCGAGGCTCGCAACTTCACACGGGTGCCAGCCTACGCGACAGTCTCTTCGGCGTCCTCAACATCCTCCCCCCGGCGTAGCTTGCGCAGCCTTCTCTACTCGGAGGAGGACGATCTTGGTTGTGGGCCGCTTGAAGACTCCATTTTTCGTTCTGACGTCCACCACTCGAATGCCGCCGTCAGGACCTTTGTAGATGCGCTCGACGACTCCCCTGGGCCAAACGTTGCGGGGAAGGGTGCCATCCACGATGATCACCAGGTCGCCGACTTGCAGCGGTCGATCTTCGCGATGAGACTTGCCTCGAGGTACCAGGCTCGGAAGGTACTCACGAAGCCACCGCCGCCAGAAGTGATCTGCCAATGCCTGGCTCACTCGCCATGTCTTCTTGTCGGCTTCAGTGCATGGTCCCGTTGATGGCAAGCCGGTCGATGAACCTAACAGGAAGTGGTTAGGTGTTAGCGCCTCGGGGTCCTCGGGGCTCACGCTAACATGGGTTAGCGGGCGGGCGTTAATTGCGAATTCCGCCTCCGCCAACAGCGTGAGCAACACTTCTTCTGCCGGAACTCTTTCCCGCAGCGTCGCTTCGAGGGCAGCCTTCACCGATCGCACCAGCCTTTCCCAGGCACCCCCTTGGTTGGGTGCACCGGGTGGTATGTAGCGCCACTCCATCCGATGAAGGTGTCCTTCTTCCTTGAGGATTGGTGCCCACTCGACGTACGCCGCTCGCAGCTCCTGATCGGCGCCTCGGAAATTGGTCGCGTTGTCCGAGTACATGAGACGCGGCCATCCTCTTCTTGCTGCCATCCTACGCAGTGCCATTATCGCTGAATCACTGGTTAGTGACGTGACGAGCTCTATGTGCACTGCGCGCGTAGTGAGGCACGTAAAAAGTGCGCCCCATCGCTTCTCTCGACGACGTCCCACTTTGACGAGCATGGGGCCAAAGTAATCTACTCCACAGTTGGTAAACGGACGGTGGAACGGGTCCAGACGAGCTCTTGGTAGGTCGCCTGGGACGGGTACTCGTGGCCTTGCCCTTCTTAATTGGCAGAGAGTGCAGTTTCTTTCTACCGTCCTCACTGTAGGTCTGAGGTGTATGATGCAGTATCTTTGACGCAGGTCATTCGTCACGCGTTCTCTGCTTGCATGACCTGCAGCGCAGTGCTCTCGTAAGACTAAGAGTCGAGTCAGGCGATGTCGTCTATCCAAAATGATTGGCCTCTTCGTGTCTTCGTGTGCTGCGGCTACATTGATCCGACCGCGCACGCGCAATACTCCGTCTTCCATTACTGGATCCAACCTAAAGAGCTTGCTTCCTTTTGACACTGGACGGGAGCCCTTGACCTGTTCTGTCTCCTTGGCGAAGCTTTCCTTTTGTGCTCGCTTGATGAGCTCCTTCTCTGCTCGTTCTATGTGCCGATATTCCATTCGTTCGGCTTTGTGTCGACACATGTCTATGAAGGCCAAGACTCTCGCTGCCGCTCGTATCAATGTCTCGTACTTGGAGAACCTTTCTGGATCCAGCAGCCATGTGTGCGAGTCGTTCGCCTCTTCGTTGGCGAGATGTAAGACCTCGACTTCATCTTGGCCCAGCTCTTCTTCGTCCTTTCGGCTGGGCCAATTGTCTTCTGGTTCGTACAAGAACCGTGGTCCCTGGAACCAGCGGTCGCTGTCGCTGATTGCGCAGGTACTCAGTCGGGTGGCGTCGTCCGCCACGTTTTCAGCTGTGGGTAACCATCGCCACTCTTCGCGATGTGTGAGCTCAGCCAATTCGCCAAGCCGATGTGCCACGAATGGTGTATATCGGCGGGCGTCGTGTCGAATCCAGTGGATCATTTCCATTTGGTCTCCCCCCAGTCGCATGGACGAGACGGCGTGCAGCTCCATGGGCACGTCGCGCAATACGTCCGGGTGACTGGCGCTCCATTGACGCAGGGTCAACCCTGCCCGTGCGTGTACCTCCCTGGTCTCCCTGATGACCTGCCGCGCTTCTTCGATGCTGCTGTAGCTCACCACAAAGTCATCCATGTAGTGGCTTCCCGTAATTGCTTCCAGGGCTTTCGGGTATTCCTGGGCGTGTTCTTCAGCGTTGAAGTTCCGCACGTAGTGTGCCATGAATGGGGAACTTGCGGCCCCGAAGATCATGCTCTTCATTTTATAATGCCTAGGCGGACTCGTTCTGTCCGCCCCACGCCACAAAAATTGTTGCGCTGGCTGATCTTCCCGACGTATCCCTATTCGCAAAAACATCTCCTGGATGTCAGCTGTCACGGCGATCGCTTTCTCCCGGAATCGGAATAATATCCCGGGTAGCGACAACAACAGATCCGGGCCTTCCAGCAGCTGACTGTTGAGGCTCACTCCGCCACTTACTGCCGCGGCGTCGAACACCAATCGCTGTTTGCCGGGCTTGTTTATATTCTGTACAGCGAAGTGAGGCAGGAACCAACAAACTGCGCTGCTCATTTCAGAGCCGTTGCATAATTCGGCGTAGCCTTTCTGGAGCAGATTTTCTATCTGAGAGGTATACTCTTCGGCGAACTTCGGATCAGCGTCCATCTTCCGCTCCATGCTCTTCAAACGCCTGAACGCCATGTCATAGCTTGACGGCATCTTAATATTATCTTGCCGCCAAGGTAAACCGACTTCGTAACCATTTTCGGTTTTCCTTATAGTGTTCTTCACTATATCCATTGCTCTGCGATCAGCATCGCTAACGCGGGGCTCTCGTGCCACGCCTAAAGCTTCTATCTTGAAGTGGAACTTTACGGTGTGGTGAAGCTCCTCATCCTGCGAGACGTGTTGTTCGTTGCTGTAAACGTGCAGCACACTTTCTCGGGTCTTCAGCAACATTTTTCGGGGTAACGTCCCGTGTATTACCCACCCGAGATGAGTTCTTGAGGCCGCAGGCTGGTTTGGCTTGCCGACGCGTAACTCTCGGGACACTATGATTTCCCAATGATCGGCGCCCAAAAGGATTCCTGGTTGCGCGCTCTCGTAGCATATATCTCCATGTTTGAGATCTCTGAGATGCTGGAATCTTGTTAGCTCCATCGGGACCATCTGCCGATGTAGCTTTAAGTCCTTCATCGTTCTTGCCCTTATTTTGTGCGATGTTCCTTCGCTTTTGCCGCGGACTTGCACCGTGACCACCTTGCTGTCCCCTTCGGTCTGGGACATGTTCACCCCATTAATTTTCAGCGGTCGTGTTGGACCTTCTGCGCCAATCTTCTCCGCTATTTCTTCGTCAATCAGGGTGACGGTAGCTCCTTCGTCCAGGAGCGCGTAGGTGTTAACCTCCCCCCGTGGTCCAGCGATTACCACGGGGCACATCTTCAACAATACTGCGCTTGGGCCCGCAGCTCTTCTGGTGCCTACTGACAGCACAGCTTCAGCGTTCTCTGAAGCTTCCGATGCTGCCGCAGACTTCTCTTCGAAGTGCAGCGTCGCATGATGTGGCCGTTTGCACTGACCACATGGTTTGGCGTGACAATTTCCTCGCCAATGTTTTTGGTATGCGCACTTAAAGCATACCTTCTTCTCCTTTAGCAGGTCCCAGCGTTGCTTCACCGTCAGCGCTTTGTATCTTGGGCACTGGTATAACCGGTGGGCCTGCTCACATTCCAAACACTTTTCCTGTTCGTCGGTGGTGTTGTAAACTGTGGTTAACTTTCTTTTAGGCTTCGCTGCTAGTACTTGCACTTCTCGCCTTGTCGTTGTGCTTGTGCTTGTATATGGAGCATACGTGTAGCGCAATGCTCGGTCCGCTTCCCGCATCAAGAAGCGTGATAACACGACGACCTCTGGATCTGCAGCATCTTCATTCTCACTGGCGTAGTCGCACCATCTTGACCTTATGTGAGGGCTTAACTTTTCCAATATCTCCCGAGTCAACAAAGGGTTGTAGAGATATCCCCGTCGATCAATGGTTCTTAGAACACAAACCACGTTTTGCAGACGAACAGCGAACTGGTTTAATTCCGTAGCCGACGAGCCGAGCTTCGGTAGCCTTTTCAAGTCTTCAATGGCCTTGTCAATAATTATTTCCGGCCTCCCGAAGCATTGTTCCAACGTTTTCATTATGTCATCCGGATTCGTTGCAGTATGTAGTAGCGCAGCCACCGCGTCTCTAGCTTCCCCTTTCAAACAGCTTCTCAGTCGCTGTATGTTTTCCGCTGCGGACACGTTGTACAGGCTTGTACTGTCTCTCATGGCTGCTTTGAAAGGCAGCCATTCATTTATGGCTCCGGAGAATGTTGGTAGGTCGGTGTGACGTAACCTTGGTCGAGCCATCTTCTCCAAGGCTTCTGTGAGCTGCTCGACGCCTCCCTTTATAGGTGTTGGCGATCTTCCTCTCGCCGCCTCGAACCGTATTTGTCTAGGTTCCTCCCTGGGATCGGTCTGCAGCCACTCCTTAACGCGCTGATGTCCCTCCTGCGGACCCAGCGGTTCTTCATGGACGCTATCATTATCGTCCTGGATAATAGAAACTTCTGCCGCTAGCCTTTTCTTAACTAGCTCGGCTTCAAGCTCTAACTGCTTCCTTTGCAGTACTGCCAATTTCTCGGCCGCCTCCAATTCTGCCATGCGCAGCCTAGTATTGACGCTCGCCGTCGATCTATGCGAGCGTACGGAATGCGTAGGCGATCTCGGCCGATCTTCATGTCGCGTCGTACCCGACGTACCTGCCATCATTGTAGATACTCCGGTAGCGGCGCGACGTTCCACCGTTGTGGAAGTGAGCTTCGAAGTGGGTGACGCCGGCGGATTTACCGACAAGCGCCTAATTCGCTCGATTTCAATCCGACGTCTCTCTTCTTGGCTCGTGGTAAGTTGTTCTCGTCCCGGTTCTTCCAACTCTGCCTTATCACCTTGGCTCCTTGTGACAACCATTGTGAACGATGATATTCACGAAAAACGACGATCGTTACGGCTTCCTTACTCCGAGCAGCCTCTTGATCCGAATCCCTACTTGATTCGGTACGGCCTCCTCACTCGGTGAAGCTTCCCGACTCACGTCCTGAACGTGTCTTACGTTTTTCGCGATCCGTCTTCAGCAATCCGGTTCACACACTATCCTAGCCGCGGTTCACACACTATATCGATTCGGTGCACGCACTATCGATCCGGCTCGAAGGACCATAAACACTGTATCCTCTATCCGGCTCGAAGGACCATAAACACTGTAGTGGACTGTATATGAATATAAATATGTACTGTGGGTGTTTACTACCGATGACTCGCAGTACTTCTTCAACTTCGATATATTTTGTTAACGTAATGAAACACAGGAGAACTCCGAACAACTACAATTTATTCCATCAATGTATCTACATATGTACAATAATTTAGTCTCGCAACTGGCACATGGTGCGAGAACGTTCATTAGGCCGTTGGCCAATCACAGGCCGACTGTGCGTCTTCTCTCTCCCTCGCACACGGCCCGACGCGTTGACCAATCCCGTGGCGGTCCGTTGGTGCGAGGAACGATCCTCCGTCTCGCTCGCACACCGCCCGAGGCTCGCAACTTCACACGGGTGCCAGCCTACGCGACAGTCTCTTCGGCGTCCTCAACACCCCTATATCACTTTACTCGACCGGGGGGGCGAACCCGAGAGCACAGATTTATTTACCATTTTTTTTGGTTTTTACAATAAAGTTTTATCTATTTAAAAAGAGATATAAAATCCACAATAGAATTTCCTCATGGCAACCCTGTGGCACGGGTAAAATATTCCCCAGAACATACTAAGCGAGCTCGCGGCGATCTCCAGTGTGAAATTAAACAAGTTATGAATGGGAAACTCCTGGTCGGATTTTAGTGTAACGAGATTCGTAATAACCGGGTTTCAGTACAGATTGGAACTTATTGATTTGATTAATCATTGTTCATTTCACTGGGATAATGGTATCCCATTATTGCTTTGGGAAGGATTCCTGTATGTGTCTGAATTGACGAATGATCTAGAAGAATAGAACCGAAATACGGTTTGTTCGATTGAGGTGCTACATACATATATACTCCCGCCTGTAATCCACGAAGGGTTAGGCAGAGGTGTAACCAGTACACCCACTTATCGCCGAATTTATAACGGTCCCATAATGTTTTTTTTTATTCTGGCGCGGCAAAGTGACCACACTGCACCTGATGGTAAGCGCAGTGCCGTCCAGATAGAGTATCAAGTAGCGAGAGACAGTCTATCCCCCGCTACTCAACACAATCATGCCGCCGACAGTGTGATAGAGGGTGAGTCTATCGCCACTACGGGCTCAATACTACATAGACTCCGCGATGATACAGAGAATTTCTAAATCATCACTATACCAGATCGAGGGTTTGAACCCGAGACCTCAGCACAGCAGTCGTAACGCATGCGCAATTACAACTGCGCCACCGAGGCAGTCAGGTCACGGGCCTCCTCTACTCATGAGAGGGGGCTTAGTCCACCACACTGGTCTACTGCGGGTTAGTAGATTTCATATACATTTAATGTTCTTAAGATGAATTCTCAGGTATACAGGTTTCTTCAGGATGTTTTCCTTTACCGTTAAAGCAAGCCATAATTAACATTTAATACACACGTAACTTAGGTTAGAAGTGTATGCCATTTGGGTTTCTAACATACGAATTCGTCTTGACAGTCCGTACCGAAACCAACTAGGTTATCAGCAAGCGACACTTAACATTTAATACACACGTAACTTTAGAAATGTCAGAGGTGTATGCCATTTGGGTTTTGAACATTCGACTTTCGTCTTGACAGTCTGTACCACAACCAACTAGGCTATCGCTGCTCGCTATTACTGCTACAGTATTTAAATTACTCATTTTAATTCTAAAACCACCCCATAAGAGAAACCGGCAGCAGGTGACGCTAAAAATAACAATAAATCCTAAGTAATTTCAGAGTGTCATTTCGCCAAGTTCTCGCCAAGACCCCTTCCACGTCCGCATGCCATAATTCAATAGTTGTTACGTAGGGGTCCAAGAGGTGCGTGACCCACGTATAACCATTGACCTGATAAAAACTGGATCTCCGGAGGCAAGGGATGGACTTAAAGCGAGGATTCGTAATTTGATTTTTGAAAGGCGACATTGGGTATATATTCTGATTAAGAAGAAAGCTGTTGTATCTAACATATGATCACGTTAGTATCCCTGAAGGAGCAAGCAGAGATGTAACTAGATTTTTTTTTTTTTTTTTTTTTTTATTCTGGCGCGGCAAAGTGACCACACTGCACCTGATGGTAAGCGCAGTGCCGTCCAGATAGAGTATCAAGTAGCGAGAGACAGTCTATCCCCCGCTACTCAACACAATCATGCTGGCCTGCTGTTTAGCTGCTTCACGTTACGCCTAAAGGACCCAGGATCATAGGAGGGAGGGAACACGGTAGCTGGCAAACTGTTCCACAGCTTGATGGTGTGGCAAAAATACGCATTTGCGAACCTCTTGGTTCGGGCCGGGGTAGTAGACACCACGAAGCTGTGGTTCCGCAAGCCAGTACGCGTGGTTCTGGTATGGAAGGGAGAGGATGGGATAAGATCAAACAATTCTTCAGAGTATTCGCCATACTCCTTAGAATACCCCGGGATCGCTCCGTAAGCGCCGAAGAAGGCCACCGCGGGGTTTTAGCTGGTAGTGTCGGGTAGGGTGTACATAGGGGGTAGGGACTCGGCCCAGCGGCTGCCCGGATAGCCATCATCCGGGCGAGGGGGATGCTGGGTCGTAAGACCGGCTAGTCCAGCATAACCGTTTTATTCTTATTCCGCTTCCCCCCGGAGCGGGCGGTAGTAATAAAACGCTTTCCCCGCGACAACAAAAAAAAAAAAAAGGCTGTTACTCACGTCTGCATCATTCACAATGCGGATGGCCCGCCGCTGCAAATCATCCAAGGCATCGAGAAGGTACCTTGCGGAACCGTCACAGAGATGCGAGCAGTATTCCATTCCCGGCCGCACCTGCGCTTTATATAAGCGTTAGAGCTGACAGGCGTGAAAAACCGCCGCACACTGTTCAGGATTCCGACCCTGCGTTAAGTGGCGGATATTACGCCCTCGATGTGACTCCTTGGATTAAGATCGCAGCGGATATCCATACCTAGGACACTAAGGTCATTCCGAATTGCGAGTGGAACACCCTGAAGAACGGGGATGGGAAAATATGTCATACAGGGCACAAATTAAATTTATATGTAATGTATGTGTAATTATTTATTATCTGACGAGTTAAAGTTAAATTGTGTAATTACACATGGTAATAAGGGTAATGGCGATAGGCTCGCCCCCTATCACTTTATGGGACTGAAATACGACGAAAAGTGGGTGTACTGTCTACACCTCTGCCTACCCCTTCGGGGATTACAGGCGTGAGTGTATATGTTTGTGCAGTTACACTAAAACTAGGATTAGAATCCAGCGCCTCATCATCATATACTTGCTTAATTCTATGTTTATAATATTTGGAAAATTATGGCCAAACTATCAAAAATATCTTATTCCTTAAATATTGAACTCTATCCGACAATAATTCAATATGAACGGTCCCTCTGGACTGCACCGCATAATAAGCTTATATTGTAAAATGAACATTAATATGATCGTTGCCAAGGTAATTTAAATGTAAATACAAAATACACCACATATTTGATATGCCTGAATCAAAGAGAGAGGCCAACGATCCTCTAAAACGCTGACCGGTCAGACAGCATACAATCATCGCTCAATACGCCTTTACGCAACGCTCGCAACGGAAGCTCTCAAAAGAAATAAATTTTCCTCGTTTTTGCAACATTCTCCATTGATGCTCCGCTCCTATTATTCATAGCGTGATGTTATATAGCCTATAATCTTGCTCGATAAATGGGCTATTCAACACAAAAAGAATTCTTCAATTCGAACCAGTCGTTTCCGAGATTATCCCGAACATCCAAACTTACAAACTTTACCTCTTTATAATATTAGTATAGACAGCAGACTTTTATTTTCACATCACCCAGACCCGAAACAAACATTTGTAGATCACAGAAACATGTGACAGGGATTAAACCAGTGGCTTCTCGTTTCATAGTCGGCTTCACACCGCTGAGCCAGAGAGGCTCTCAGTTTGAATGTTTGGCAAGCACATCAATATTCCGTTCCTACGTTCTGGGCTCTTCGGAATCTAGTTTCGATCATTTTCCCGCAATGCATTGTAGGTTAAATCCATTTTGTGTCAGTGGATTTTACACTCCATAGGTTTTTGGCTTGACACAACGAGGCATTATTACCTGGGTTTGACACCCTATCAATATCGGAAATATCTTATTTCTGTATTGGGTTCTAAGATCAATAAGTTTTTTTATAGCGATGGTTGGCAAAAGAGGAAATGGGTCACCTGGTGATAGGTTATATCAACATTTTTTTTATCCTGGCACCGCAAAGTGACTATACTGCACCTGATAGTAAGCGCAGTGCCGTCCAATTAGAGTATCGAATAGTGAGAGACAATTTATCCCCCGCTACTTAACAAAATCACGCTGGCCTGCTTATTCACATTACGCCATGGGCAAGAAGGTGAAGACGCGGTCGAGGGTCTAGTATCACAGTACTCAGAACGCCGCAAAATGGCCAAACTTCGTACCCCAACTCTAGACCACCGACCAAAAACGGATGTACACTGGCTGATCCTGGAACGCGAGACATTTGCGTGTGCCACTATCGTGGCTTTACACCCTATGCACGGTGGTCGCTATCCAGGCGAATATGAATATCCTACCACCAACAATATACATGAATAGGAACAATACAAGAATGACTGTGTTACCAGCCTTAATGCTTTGATCCTTTGGGAATCTCACTCGAGCCGGCTTACTTACACTATAAACCAAACTCCTTACACTGTGGATCTACTTTTTAACTTTATAGTTACCATTCATTTTTTAATCTAACACGGCAAATAAACTTATGAGCAATGTTATGTAATATTGCTCGTTTATATTATAAATTAGGAATGTCATTACAGTGTATGTGGAAAAACCATTCAGTACTCAGTTACGTCTACAGTAAGAATGGGCCGGCTAGACTGGGGCATTTCACTGTTTTGCAATATAGCTTTTAAAGTGGCATCTTCGTAACAAACAATAAATAGTGTTTTCTCCTCCGAATTATTTCCATGAATTTTTGAAATTACTTTAGGACTATCATACAAATTTATTACAAAAACATTGATAGCTTTCAATACATAAATAGCTCTGAACAATATTGATTAGTAATCAATTTCTATTAACTATTGAATGCTGTTCGGAGTATGACTTGCTATATTTACTATGGTTTAATTTTAATAAGAATTTAATTTTGTAGTCATTTGTGAATGTAACTACCGACAATTTCAACTACAGCTATCAGCTTAACCGACATATCTCTGTCACATAAAACCTTTAGGTCATTACTTTTTAGGAAGTCCAAAAGCAAAAAAAATCGGTATGATATAAAACATATTTAAGCATAACATTTTAACATATTTTTTATTTTTTATGTTTATTTTTAACATATTTAAATATTAAATTCTTACAAGAATTTTAGAATAGATGTTCGTTATTTTTAGAGTTGGTGCATTCCCATTTGGCCGAAGATACCTCGTGTTCTAGAACAGTTAAACAAATGAGTCTTCTTCTTCTTGCTTTAATGGCCTCTGCGGAGGAACAAACAAATGAGTCTTCTTCTTCTTGCTTTAATGGGCTCTGCGGAGGAACAAACAAATGAGTCTTCTTCTTCTTGCTTTAATGGCCTCTGCGGAGGAACAAACAAATGAGTCTTCTTCTTCTTGCTTTAATGGCCTCTGCGGAGGAACAAACAAATGAGTCTTCTTCTTCTTGCTTTAATGGCCTCTGCGGAGGAACAAACAAATGAGTCTTCTTCTTCTTGCTTTAATGGCCTCTGCGGAGGAACAAACAAATGAGTCTTCTTCTTCTTGCTTTAATGGGCTCTGCGGAGGAACAAACAAATGAGTCTTCTTCTTCTTGCTTTAATGGCCTCTGCGGAGGAACAAACAAATGAGTCTTCTTCTTCTTGCTTTAATGGCCTCTGCGGAGGAACAAACAAATGAGTCTTCTTCTTCTTGCTTTAATGGCCTCTGCGGAGGAACAAACAAATGAGTCTTCTTCTTCTTGCTTTAATGGCCTCTGCGGAGGAACAAACAAATGAGTCTTCTTCTTCTTGCTTCAATGGGCTCTGCGGAGGAACAAACAAATGAGTCTTCTTCTTCTTGCTTTAATGGCCTCTGCGGAGGAACAAACAAATGAGTCAACTAATGTTTGATGATCTTCACTACATTCACAAAACCAGAAATATAATGAGTCAGTCAATATTTAAGTAGAGCTATATCAATTTAGAATGGAGCTGGTTTTTTCCCTCTGATTACTTACTCATTTACATATAAAACGCGTAAGCTAGCTTTCTGACTCTTCTTGCGGTTTTCTCTGGGACAGTGATACTTGAATTTACTCGGCCAATTCATGCTGTAGATTTAAGTGTGTGACACTGAGCTATGTAACAATATATTTGCCTATTTTTAGGTATATAATAAAACCTAATTCCTTTATGTGTGATGGATCTCTGCCTTGTAGGGTGGTTTGTTCCAAGGTGTACGTAAACCATCACAAAAAAATATTATTAAAAATGATAATTATGTTTTAAAAAAGGGAGTAAAGATGAAAAAAATATTGGACTAAAAATTGTTCTATAACCTTTTAAACGTGTTGATAAATGTTGTCATTATCAACTATTGAAATTTACATACTGCATTAAATTTAACATATCCCATTATCGCTCGAAATATAAACAGTACATATTCAAAAAATTTTAACACCAATACAATAAAGCTTTAGCAAAAACAACACGTTGCCAAAATGACAAAGCATTACATGGCCGTGTAAACGCACCCAAAATAAATAAACATCAACACAGAAACACGGGAGAATCCATTTTTATACATAAACTCGCAAATCAGATAATCCAAATTGGTTTTAGACGCAAACTCAATTTTGACGTTTTACTTTATCGCACCGGGTTGATAAATTGAATGAGATACGACACCGGCTCATGTGGTACTATACTTCGTGATACACATAAATGAACTAGATTGGGAGTCTACTCTCGAATTTTACATTCTTGTGTCTGGTTTTTACTTTATTGTTTTAATAGAATAGTTTCTGTTGCGGCGTTTTTTGGTAACGCCACGTGTTACATTTTGCACGTTGTTATGCAATTAAAAATAAATCCAAAAAGAAATTCTTATTCGAAATAGCAATGAAATTGATTGAAAATGAAGCCGCAATTATTATTGAAATAAAACGAATTTTACGGATTATATCGCGGTTTATTTTACTTTTTTAACCCAACGTTTCGAAGACTTTATAGCATTCGTGGTCACGGGGCAGACTGAGTTGTATGTCAATGTTTCTACCCTCCATATAATAAAAATAAACCGCGATATAATCAGTAAAATTCGTTTTATTTCAATGTAAAATATTCCCGTAAATATAAGAAACCATTATTTAAATATTGTTATGAGCAAAAGCAGCACGCATCTACCATAATTGTATTTGCGGGTGACGTTTGACGTTTACCCTTTCTACCTAATTTGAATAGATTCTAACTTACTGTTGAGCAAATTAATAAGATTATTTTAATAATAGATTTTATTAATTAAAATTGTATCCCACGAGGCGAAAAGCAGGCTGCGGGATGCCGCATAGCTACGCTAAATATACAGGGAGGGATGAGAGATAAGATGGATGAAGTGTGTCAGGTGATGAAAGAAAGGCAGATTGATATTTTGAGTTTGAGTGAGACTAAAAGGAAAGGAAGCGAAATAACGCAACATGGAGATTTAACGGCAGTTTGGTCAGGAGTCCCAGAAACCGAGCGTGCTCGTCAGGGTGTCGGTATTGTCGTTTCCGACCGATTAGCTCACTTTATGAAAGGGTACGAATGTATAAGTCCCAGACTTCTCTGGATTCGACTCAAAATTGGGCTATACCGAATTTTTGTGCTGGCGGTTTACGCGCCAGACATGGGTTGCTCTGAGTCGGAGAGGAAGAATTTTTGGGAAAGTGTGAGAGGAACTCTGAACATTTGCGAAAGTAATGAAAAGATAGTTATGATAGGTGATTTTAACAGTTGGGTCGGAGTGAAAAGAGATGGTTTGGAAGGTGTTTTAGGACAGTATGGTGACGAGAGAATAAATGAGAATGGCATGAGTTTGTTAGAGGTGTGTTTGGAGAAGGACCTTGTAGTGACAAACAGTATGTTTAACCACAAGGAGATCCATAAGTATACATGGGAGAGGAATGGAAGCAGAAGCGTGATCGACTTTGTTATTGTAGACCGTAGGCTCAAAAGGCAAGTTGTCGATACGAGAAGCTTTCGTGGAGTTAGCGTAGGAACGGATCACTATTTAGTTGTAAGCCGAATTAGTGGTCTGTTCAAATGCTGGCGACACAGGCCGCAAACATCGACAACAAGCTTCAGTCGCATCAAAGTCGAAAAGTTAAAAGAGATAGATGTGCAAGAAAGATATTTGGAAGAGTTGCGAGTTAAGACGTCGCACATATGGGAAGATGAATATGAGGGTAGAATGGATGTGGTTTGGGAAACTATGAAGACCAGTCTGGTTGGAGCAGCTACTAAGGTATGTGGAGTAGCAAAGCGGAAGGAAAGATTGATTGATGATAAATGGTGGGATAATGAAGTGAAAGAGGTCGTGGAAGCGAAGAAAAAGGCATGGCTAGATTTACTAGCTATAAAAGCGAAAGGATTCATGAATGTGGTAGGGAACACAGATCCGCAAAGAATAAAAGCAGTGGGCATTTATGCTGAAGCAAAAAAGAGAGTTAAGAATGTAGTTGCTAGAAAGAAAGAAAGTAAGAAAGGAACGCTTGAGAAAAAGCTTTCTGGTGATTTCAAAGCAAATATCAAACTGTTCTGGAAACAGGTACGGTTAGCTAGGGGATCATCAGGGGAGTCTAAGTTAGGCGTGATTAGGAGTGAGGATGGGAGAATGTTGAGCAATGAAAGGGAAGTCTTGCATCGGTGGAAAGAGTATTTTAAAAATCTTTTTGAGTGTAGCGATGAGAGCATAGCTAATAGACAGGATGCTATAGACTCAGCTCACTCAAAAAGCGATGCAGACAAGGTGATTACGGAAGATGAAATAATGAATGCGTTGAACTATATGAAGATAGGCAAGGCTGCAGGGTATGACAGGGTTACTGTCGAAATGTTGAGAAGCGGCAAAAGTATAGTGGCAAAATTGTTGTGGCTACTTTTTAATATATGTTGGAGCAATGGTCGAGTGCCAGAAGACTGGTGTAAAGCCGTCATTGTTCCGCTTTATAAAGGCAAAGGGTCACAGCAAGAATGCAAAAACTATCGAGGCATAAGTCTTCTCAGCGTCGTCGGTAAATTGTATGCAAAGATCTTGATCACACGAGTGATGAATGATAGTGAAGAAAAAATATGGGATGTGCAAGCAGGATTTAGAAGAGGAATGGGTTGCACTGATCAAGTCTTTTCCATAAGGTGCATCGTTGAAAAACACTTGGCCAAGTCCAAAAAGGTGTACTGTGCCTTCGTAGATTTGGAAAAGGCTTATGATCGTGTGCCGAGGGATGAACTGTGGTCAACACTGTCACTAACATATGGGATTGAGAGCCGCCTAGTGAGTGCTTTGAAGTCTTTGTACAAGGACTCCAAAGCATGTATAAGGGTAAATGGAGCGCACTCAGACTGGTTTAACATTTCTAGAGGTGTTAGACAGGGATGTGTTGCGTCTCCATGGCTCTTTAATCTTTATATGGACAGCTGTTTGACAGTTTTGAAAGATATGGAATGTGGACTGGGAATGAATGAGTTGCATGTCAAGTGTCTTCTCTACGCCGATGACCAGGTATTGCTTGCGTCATCGGTGGGGGAGCTACAAGACTTGTTAAATGTAGTGAATGAGTCGTTTAAGGAGAAGGGAATGAAAATTAATGGAAGTAAGACGAAAGTTATGGTGATAGAAAGAGAGGAAGATGTTACGGAATGTAACATAAATATAGATGGTGAGAGAGTGGAACAAGTGAAAGAGTTTGTTTATTTGGGAAGCGTGTTAACCAGAAATGGGAAATATGAGAGGGATATTGAAAGGAGAGTGATGGCAGGTAATAAAGTGAATGGTGCCTTGCACGCGATAATGAGCAGCCAGGCGGTGTCACAAAAGGCGCGAATGGCTGTTTATAATGGTGTGCTGGTACCGACACTTATGTTTGGAAGTGAAAGTTGGGTGTGGCAGAAGAAGCATGAAAGTGGAGTTAATGAGGAATAGTGTGATAAGAGATCGTTGTGAGTTGAAGAATGATGTGGTGACTAAGATAGAAAGAGGTATGCTGAGATGGTTTGGCCACATGGAGATGATGGATGAAAGGCGATTTACGAAAGCTATTTATCGTGCGAATGTGACTGGAAGAGTGGGTAGAGGGCGCCCAAGGAGAACGTTTACGAATCAGATAAACGATCTTCTCCTAAAAGGGCAAATCAGAAGTACCTCCAACCGTCGTAAATGTATGAGAAGATGTATGAATGTGGAAGAGGCGAAAGAAGTGTGTCAGGATCGTAGCTTGTGGCACTCAATAGTCTCTGCCTACCCCCATGGGATACGGGCGTGAGTGTATATGTATGTATGTATGTATGTAATTAAAACATGTTGTCAACTAATCTATTTTAGTTGAAACTACTGTCACTGCTATGTAAAGATTTTGTACAGAAATCTTCCTCCGGCTTATAAAATAGTAGCTTATAAAATATGGCATACCATATAATAAATATGTCAATTATTGATGTATTGATAACAATCCTTAAAAAAATCGTCTACAATTAACTAGTGTTTATTTTCTTATTGCAACTGTTTACTCTTTGCCAATACATTTTGTATTAATGATATTATTATGGAAATACCTTATTAATTCCAACTGACATGCGTTCAGTTAATCGTAACAAAATATTAAAAACCTGACTTATACCACTTTATTGGTGACTCTTCAGCGAGCATTTTTGAAGCACCGGTAGATTTTAATATAAGCCTGACATGTAATAAGGGTCCCAGTAGCCTACTTTCCTAGATAATTGATTTGATTAGATACTTTTTTGTGTACTTACCATAAAATTTTACGATGTGGTTATTGTACCATGGAAGTATAAAAGCAATATATCAGTAAATAATAACCATTAAACCGATTGCTATGGATAATCTAGCTAATCAGCCTAATGCCTTTGTGGACCTATGAAGGGCGAGCTATTGACAATACAGTACATGCCCTTGATATATTCTGACATGATTAACCCTTCTACGTTTATTATTTGTATTCAATCCCAGCCCTAGTGTATGGGTAATTATGTTTCAAGTGGTAATTGTATTTTTCTATAGTATGATGACCACAATAGAACCACTGTTACAGAAAACCATCGTAATATTACAGTAAACTCTAGACCCCGACAAAAACCGGATGTACAAGGGCTGATCCCGGAACTCGACACATTTGCGTGTGCCACTATAGCGTTTTACACCCTGTGAACGGTGGTCGCTATCCGGGCAGATATGAATATCCTACCACCAATTAAATAATGACCATAATAGAACCACTGTTACAGAAAACCATCGTAATATTACAGTAAACTCTAGACCCCGACAAAAACCGGATGTACAAGGGCTGATCCCGGAACTCGACACATTTGCGTGTGCCACTATAGCGTTTTACACCCTGTGAACGGTGGTCGCTATCCGGGCAGATATGAATATCCTACCACCAATTAAATAATGACCATAATAGAACCACTGTTACAGAAAACCATCGTAATATTACAGTAAACTCTAGACCCCGACAAAAACCGGATGTACAAGGGCTGATCCCGGAACTCGACACATTTGCGTGTGCCACTATAGCGTTTTACACCCTGTGAACGGTGGTCGCTATCCGGGCAGATATGAATATCCTACCACCAATTAAATAATGACCATAATAGAACCACTGTTACAGAAAACCATCGTAATATTACAGTAAACTCTAGACCCCGACAAAAACCGGATGTACAAGGGCTGATCCCGGAACTCGACACATTTGCGTGTGCCACTATAGCGTTTTACACCCTGTGAACGGTGGTCGCTATCCGGGCAGATATGAATATCCTACCACCAATTAAATAATGACCATAATAGAACCACTGTTACAGAAAACCATCGTAAAATTACAGTAAACTCTAGACCCCGACGAAAACCGGATGTACAAGGGCTGATCCCGGAACTCGACACATTTGCGTGTGCCACTATAGCGTTTTACACCCTGTGAACGGTGGTCGCTATCCGGGCAGATATGAATATCCTACCACCAATTAAATAATGACCATAATAGAACCACTGTTACAGAAAACCATCGTAAAATTACAGTAAACTCTAGACCCCGACGAAAACCGGATGTACAAGGGCTGATCCCGGAACTCGACACATTTGCGTGTGCCACTATAGCGTTTTACACCCTGTGAACGGTGGTCGCTATCCGGGCAGATATGAATATCCTACCACCAATTAAATAATGACCATAATAGAACCACTGTTACAGAAAACCATCGTAAAATTACAGTAAACTCTAGACCCCGACGAAAACCGGATGTACAAGGGCTGATCCCGGAACTCGACACATTTGCGTGTGCCACTATAGCGTTTTACACCCTGTGAACGGTGGTCGCTATCCGGGCAGATATGAATATCCTACCACCAATTAAATAATGACCATAATAGAACCACTGTTACAGAAAACCATCGTAAAATGACAGCTTGATGTTCCGTTCTATATGGTGTAGTCGAAGGCCTATAAATACAGCCAACAGACACATGGGTGACTTCACATAACCTGTACTGTGGGTAATAAGAACTCAGAGGAACTTATGGTCTCACAACACCTATACTTGGAACAAATATTTGTCACAAACAAACATAGCCTCCGTGGCGCAGTTGGCGAGTAGCCGGCTGGGAAACGGGAGGCCGTGGGTTCGATTCCCACACCGGGACAAATGATTGTGTGACAGGCAGATATTTGTGTCCCGGGTCGGGGTTTTGTGAGACCGAAAGTCTCTCGTAGTCTGTCTCATCTTGTGTTGTGGGTCCCTGATACCCATAACACAAGACTCGTATCTTAGTGTGGGGTCGGGGCTATGTGTGTGTCTGTTTAGGTGTTATTTTCTTACTATTTATAAACATCGGCGTGGAGATCGAATACACGGCTTTATGTTTTACAGCTAATTGGCTACGCCACGTAAGGCAGTCTAATTCAATAATTTCAATATGGATCAAATTTTATTTCTTAACAACAACGTACTTATA
The DNA here is from genome assembly GCA_905220505.1 of Laothoe populi. Classification (NCBI taxonomy): domain Eukaryota; kingdom Metazoa; phylum Arthropoda; class Insecta; order Lepidoptera; family Sphingidae; genus Laothoe; species Laothoe populi. The sequence goes on from HG992151.1 coordinate 22,475,758, forward strand.
TTCTTTATTAAATGGGTGTTGATAAGCGGCGTAAAGAAATTATGATTTATCTACACCGCTTATCAACACTAAAAAAAAGAAAAATTACAATTATTCGTTTTTTTATACTTTCACGGCAAAGTGACCACACTGCACCTGATGGTAAGTGCAGTGCGGTCCAATAAGAGTATAGAGTAGCGAAAAACAATCTATCCCCCGCTACTCAACACAATCATGCCGTCCTGCTTCTTCACACTACGCCATGGGCAAGAAGGTGAAGAAGAGGTCGAGGGTCTATAGTCAGAGTACTCAGAAGGCCGCAAAACGGCCAAACATCGTAACCCCAAACCGGATGTACACTGGCTAATCCCCGAACGCGACACACATACGTGTGCCACTATGGCGGGTTTTACACCCTGTGTACGGTGGTCGCTATCCGGGCGGATATGAATATCCTACCACCAGCAAAATGTATTATTGTCTTTGAATGGATAGTTCATGAACAACTTAAATAATCTTAAAATTTACACTCACGCATGTAATGCCCCAAGGGGTAGGAAGAGTAACCACTACGCCCACTTTTCGCCGAATATCGGTCCCATTATGTGATACGGGGGCGAGCTTGCCGCTATGCCGGCCACAGATTCCAGACTCCGGGCTAATACTGAGAATTTTTAGATAGAAAAACCCAATATCATTTTACCCGACCCGGGTATCGAACCTCAGCGTAGCAGTCGTAACGCATGCAATTACAACTGCGCCACCGAGGCAGTCTAATAATCTTACAAGTAATCAACATATTATCAAATATAGTCTTATCCAACTTTACAACATCGTTGTCTCCGCCCTACTATACTGCTACTGCATTGCTCTACCGTATTGTGAAATCACCATTAATTCTGCAGAACCGTTCGTGAACATTTAATAGCTTCGATACAGTGAATTCAGATTCCTACCGCAGTTACAACCTACCATTTTCGAAATGCGATCACTAAACGATTTAAAAATTACTACCTTTGTTTAGAATGCAATCTTATAGGAACTGGATTTTATTCTTGGTTGAAATGTGGGGTTTGCACATGCAAGGCAGGCAAGTATAGACTACAATGTTTAAGTGAATTTTAAATAAGATTTCTGAAATATAGTGCTTTGCGTTCCGAATAATAAAAATTGGGGTAATGGTTCTTTAGAAATTATTATCATTAATAAAATGATTTTCGTGGACGAACGAAGAAAGATATATTATAGACAATAATTATTTAGCATACTAAATGTTTGTTTTAATTAAAAAATAATAATATTTAATAGTGCAAGTGTGATGAAAATGTGTCTTTATGTGTATTTCATGAATTCAGTGAACCGTATCCGCATCCTTTAATACATAGATAATAAACACTAAATAAAATTCAACCATCAGTGCAGTTTTGCCACGGAAATCTCTAACCGATGTTCCAGTTTGGAAGTTCTAGACAAATTAGAACTATTCTGGCAGAGTAATAAAAATCTTTCAATCTACTAAAACTTAAAAAGCCCGGTCACAACTCGTGTTTTAACTTCAAGTAGATAACTTGCACCAGTAAAGCAGATGCCATGTACATGCCAGAAAATGTGGCGTAAAGAGACTATTTAAAATATAGAATAACAGTGGATATCAAACAAGGAATTACTCTTCAAGTATGAAATGAAAACCAAAAATACCAAAGGAATCAAAAGTGTATTATTATTTTAAGGGTATGGGGTTTGGGATGTAGGATATGTTTTAGGGTATCCAGAAATCTCACTCACGTAACAGCGCGCTATCACTGCACATAAGTTTTTAAACCAACAATGATACTGTCAAATCCTTCCATTCATGCTAAAGACTAAAATGCCTACAACCTGCATAGACTATTATTTTTGAAATCAACATTATACTGACCTAAAATTCCACCAATAAAAGCAAAAGCAGCTGCTAAAGAAACAAAATTTTCCAAAGTTGAAATTGCATTTTTGCCAAGTGTAGCAATTTTCGTACCTCGTTTGTGGATCGAAATCGATTGCGGGGCTCGTCCGTCAGCCGGCGAGTGTATCCCGCTCACGTACTCTGTATCTTCACGGCAACTATTTGAAGATGCTAGCTTGGCCAATTTATTCCGCCGTTCTTTATCAGCCACTGATACTTATTTAGCTTCGTGATTACCTGTTTTTGTTCAGCAATTTTATTTAGTGGAATATTTGGTTCTGTTTATCGTTAATTTTAAGTATCTTCAGTTTAGTTTTTATTAGATATAGAGCTAATACAGCTTAGTAAACTTCATATACATCTGAAATTCTCAGGTTGGCACCTGCCAACACTCTGAGGAATCCTTTCCTCAGAATGTTTTTACTTGCTGTTACATATAGCGATAAGTAACAATGAACACACATAACTTCAAAAAGCCAAAGGTTTGTGCTCTGAGGCTTAGATTCGAACCCGCTACACTGTCTCTGCAATCCGTTCCCCTCTCCGCTAGACTATCGTCATTCACTTCTCTGTAAAAAGTTATTAAAGAGAATTATAGATAATCTAAAGATTTTTCCAAACGGAAGATTGTAATAAAATGCACAAATTGCATTACTTCCCTCTTAGGAGCTGAGTGCACTAACTCTACATTCCAGACTATGGTCTGAACCCCTCCTAGCATTTTGAAAGTTGCTGCGGCATGAACCAAGTTCACATGGCTAAGTTCAAGTAATAGTTTGGCAACACAAAACGACTTTGTGCCACTATCGTCTTATATTTCATGTTGTAGAATTTCCTCGCTGTTGTTGAGTACTGGAACACCTGACTTTACAGTCATACTTTTGTCTTATATAATTCAGTATAATATACGGAGTATATTCTACGGAGTCATAATGTTCATCTTTGAGGTCACCATCTAAAACTATGTACCTCTGCCTTTCAACTATCCACACAAACATTTTATCAGCAACAGAGTGGTCCGAGCGTGGAATGGGCTCCCAGAACACGAAGTCTCGGCCCAAAATACAAATCAGTTCTAGAATTGCCTTGATAATTACCTCTAATGTAAAACCTTAGGAACTAATAACTGTAGTGTAATACTGGATATAGGCACTATCAGTTGCATGACAACTGCCTGCCTGATTAATAAATAAATAAAGATGGTAGTAATGTAGAAATTGCAAAACCATTTGAGAAATATTTTTAGTGCAGTGAAAATTAACATGAGGGCGAAAAGACAAGGTTATCAATTTGTGTGTATATTATTAATCAATCATCAAACATCGACCTATTGTGATAATTCTGCTTGTATTGGATAGGCATAACATCGAGGGTCACTTACTTTGGTTAATATGTAATAACTGCTCTAGATTACACCAGACCCACTGTGATTCCAATTTTGAATCTGTTTATAATTATTTTAACTAATAATTTTGAACCTGTAATTAACACAGCTATTTTTATCTTCACTCTCTGCAATTAATAAACTTAATGATTTTATAATGCCGATAAAGTATATAGTTCTACCAATATTACCTTTCGTTTCAGCTTAAGAATTGATATTACATATAGATAATAATACTAATAAATGCCTAATGTGGATTGGTAGAATTCACATACCTTCGAAATTATGCCATTTGGGTTTCGAACATACGACTTTCGTCTTGACAGTGCTGTTACTAGTTAATGTAGATAGATATTATACATAAAGATGAAAATAAAAATGTAGATAAAAACATAGATGAAATAAATAACTATATCATGCGCGGTTGGATGTATGACCTAGAAAATAATACACCGGTGCAAATCAGATAGTGAAATATATCTCCTTTTAATTTTTCCTCCCGCCCTTGTTCAGGTCAACTGGAATAATTTCGTTATTTTGTAACCTCGTTTCTACAGAGGCAACAAACTATTAGGAAATGTAATCCCAAAGGTCGGTCCGTAATAGGGTTGCCGTATAAAAAACGCGTATAAGCCTGCAAAGGAAATGTTCCTTCTGTTTTTTTTAATTATATTCCTTTTATAAAGTCTTCCGTTCCGTTTCATGTAAGCCCCATTGGATTGTTTGAAACACTAAGATTTGTAATACATGAATATACTGTGTGAAATATTTTTTGCGTAATATAATAATACGACTGACATTTATTCGGCTTTTAATATATACAGATAATACATGGACTTTTGTAATAATTAAAATAGACAAGTAATAATAAATTACTAACTCACTTACCCAATAGCGGGTAATGACAAATCAAGATCTTTCAGGACGTGGTACTTCTTGCTGATCAACGAACGGGGCTCTTGCGACTCTCCAAGACGCACTGGCTAGCGTTTTTTTCTTATTCTGGCACTGCAAAGTGACCACACTGAAACTGATGGTAAGAGCAGTGCCGTCCAATTAAAGTATTGAATAGCGAGAGACAATCTAACCCTCGCTACTCAACACAATCATGCCGACCTGCTTCTTCACACTACCCCATGGGCAAGAAGGTGAAGAAGCGGTCTAGGGTCTAATGGCAGAGTACTCAGAAGGCCGCAACATGGCCAAACGGTAGGCAGCGGCTTTGCTGTGCCCTGGCATTGCAGAAGTCTATGGGTGGCGATGAGTGCTTACTTAGGTGGCCCGTCTGCTCGTCTGCCTATCGAGGCACACGTACATCGTACCCCAAATCTAGACCCTGGACAAAAACTGGATGTACACTGGCTGATCCCGGATCGCGACACACTTGCGTATGCCACTATGGCGGGTTTTACACCTTGTGTACGGTGATCACTATCCGGGGGCATATGAATATCCTACCAACAGCAGCAGTGTTTCAAATTTGTAAAGCCCGTATAAAGTAAACAATAAATATTCATCTATGAACGTAGCTATTTATCATTGATTATAATTATCAGAGCAGTAGTTATCACATACATTATACATTTTAAAAGTTAAAAAAAGGGAAATATCTCAATGGCTATTAATTAATTATTATATGAAGAAAATAAAAGAAGAACTATTCCAATAAACCAAGAAAACCTCAAAATTAAAAGAATAAGACATTAATATGTTCTTATATAATTTATTTTATTCGCAATGAATTTGTTTTTTCAAAATAATAAATTGGTCATAATACTACATATACATACGCACTCAAGATTATAATCTTCGAAGGGGTAGGCACAGGTGTAACCAGCACACCTACATTTCGCTGACCTTATTACCGTCCCATGAAGTGATAAAGGGCGAACCTATCGCCATACCGGGCTATTAGGCATATTTCGTGATATAAAAACCTAATATCACTTTTACTCGACCCGGGGATAGAACCCGAGACAGCTGTTGTACGCAACAAAACTAGGGCACCGAGGCGATTAAATCTGTATATATAAAAGAAGAAGCTGACTGACTGACTGACTGACTGATCGATCAACGCACAGCCAAAACGGCTGGGGTTAGAGACTTGAAATTTTGACAGTAGGTACCTTTTATCACGTAGGTATCCACTAAGGAAGGGTTTTAGGAAATACCGCCCCTAAGGGGGTAAAATAGGGAATGAAAGTTTGTATGAAAATCCGTCATTTTTAAGTTAAACACATTGGTATTTTGTATTGTATACTTTTTCTCCCAAACATTACCTCCACGCGGGCGGAGCCGCGAGCAACAGCTAGTTATAAATATAGCTTTTTAAAACTCGATAAACTCTATCAATAAATACACGAACTTAATAAATTTCATATAAGTTGAATTGGCAACCTTAACCGATATCCACCAAAAAGCCTATTAAACTGAGGGAAACAATAAATTTGGGATAAAAGTGGGCAAATCCTCCTGTGCGACGGCGATTCTTTGACCTCGGCTAAGACAAGCTGAGATAAGAATCAAAAGGTCCGCTTCAAAGGGGACGGAAGTTTGGCGGTCCTTTTATTAAACTACTATTGCAGAAACCCGGCTTTGCTCAAATATATTATAGTTTTATGAAGGAAACTATGTTTAATGGTGAAATGTATAATTTTTATTTGCAAATCTGAATTCAATCAAAATACCCTTTTTCTATTATCAATCAGGCAGGCATTTCCTAATGAGAAAGGTTAGACGTCAACCACGCTGATATAATGTCAATTGGCAGAATTTACATGCCTTCAAAAGTCTTTGGGCTGGTTTCGAACCTGTGATATTTATCTCTACAGCGTTGTACTTTACCTTTGAAATTTTTATAGATGATGCTCAAGTAAATATGCAAGTTACCTTACGATGTTTTCATTCAGCGTTCAAATGAGCGATATTAAAATACACACGGTTCTGGAAATTCTGGTCGACCTGGTCCAATTGGGTCTAAATCCCACCAGTTTATACATAAATGACACCAAATATAGTTATTTGTGTCGTAGAGAACTACGAGATATTTTCTGTCTCGAAACACCCAGATCATGTCGGTTACACAAACACTTGTCTCGGTGCGGGAATCAAACCCACGGTCTCTCCCCTCACCGCCGGCTATCCGACACGGCGCCACGCAGTCTACCTAATATATCTATCTATACTTATAATAAATCTGTAGAGAGGTCAATTCTGTACATGAAATATATTTCCAAAATAACTATCAGCGGGTGATTAGTGATCGATACTGACGCCAAAAATGCAACCAGTAAAATTTTTGTCTGTCTGTCTGTCTGTCTGTATGTTCGTTATAGAAACAAAAACCACTCGACGGATTTCAACAAAACTTGGTACAATTGTTCTTCATACTCCTGGGCAGGTTATAGTATACTTTTCATCACGCTACGATCAATAGGAGCAGAGCAGTGAAGGGAAATGTTGGGAAAACAGGAGAACTTACTCCATTTTTTAAGCTTCCGTCGCGTGTGCAGCCTTAATAGTTAAAGCTACACAGAAATCATGTATGACGGAAATGTTCTCCTTAAAATTATATAAAAAATATTCCATGAAAGCAAATGTCTATATTTTATGGTTGACTCACAATAACACGTGTAACTCCCGATAGCTTAGCAGTTCAGAGATTTCTGATTATATTTGTCTACTCTTACGTTTATAACACTCTCAATCATCCCTAATTAATAAATGTTAATCCCTAATTAATAAATGTTAACATTATTACCTATTTAATTAATTTAATAAAAATACATATTTCAGGGTTTTTGGAAATTCCAGCCCTAAGGGGGTTAAATAGGGTAAGAAAGTTTGTATGAAAATCCTTCATTTTTGAAGTTAAATGCATGAAAATTGGTATTTTTTAGTGTATACTTTTTGTCTCATACATGACCTCCACGCGGGCGGAGCCGCGAGCAACAGCTAGTTATTAATACATTATTTCACAAATATCTATAAAAATCGTATTCAAACAAATAAATCCAAACAAAACCTACCTGATTATCTCCGACAAACAGAATTCATAAGCGAGATCTAGAAAAACGAACGCAAATATCAGAAGCACTCATTTATTCACATCGGACCCTTAAGGGAGCGGCGTCAAGCTTGGAAAGGCCCGCCGAAAAGATGGCAGCTCTCCGGGGCGAAGGGCCAACACAGATTTGACTATTACGTTCATGAATAACAAAATAGATGGCTCTAGACATGAAATCTCTCTTTGTTTTTGACTTATTGTTATTTATTCTAATATTGTAAATATGTTGTTTGCTTATCATCCGTATCGTGGCACGTGTAAGATATAGCTTTTTATGTGGTACTTATGTGGCCCAAACCACAGTAATAATAATTATAGCAAGCTGTCGCTTCTAGAAGATTTTCTATGATATGATACACAGGCCGGCAGTTATTGAGTACCTACCGAGGGATAGATTGTCTCTCGCTACTTGATACTCTAACTGGACGGCACTGGACTTACCACCAGGTGCAGTGTGGTCACTTTGCCGTGCCAGGATGAAAAAAATACTACTATTGAACTGATATATTCATGCTGGTGACAAATACAAAGTGGTTCTACCACTTTAATATGTTTCAGTTTAACTTCAAGGTAGATAAGTTTGGAGCGCTGCTCGGAAGGTTTGTGAAAAATTAAAAGAACTACTTTACTGTATGGAAGTTTAATTAATACTAAATTACATGATACAACATGATTTAACGGTAGGCAGCGGCTTTGCTGTGCCCTGGCATTGCAGAAGTCTATGGGCGGCTGTGACTACTTACCATCAGGTAGCCCGTCTGCTCGTCTGCCTATCAAGGCACTAAAAAAAATACAAGAATATTCTATACAGACAATTATATCGTCCGTTACAGTGGTTTATGCGTATGCATATCTTACTATATATTAAGTAACCGGTAAACATTTCAAAGAGTTAAAAGTGTTAGGTTACCGGTGCCCTCACACGATGGTTCGCAAGAACTCGCTAGCGTGTTGTGAAATGTACCGCTAGGGGTGGTGCACTATTCATAACGAGGTATTCTTAATATTATTCTGAATAAACATTCACATTTTTTGGCAAGAAATTTTGGTAATAAGATATAACGACAGCCTCCGTGGCGCAGCGGGCGACTAGTCGGTTGTGGAACGAGAGGTTGTGGGTTCGATTCCGGCACCGGGACAAATTTTTGTGTGACAGACAGATATTTGTTTTGGGTCTTAGTCTTAGTTAGTGGGACCTTAGTCCCTCGTATTTCTTGATACCCACGATACAGGTTTTACCTAGTGTGGGTTCAGAACTATGCGTGTGACTGTTGGGTGTATTTAATTTATTGAAGGTAATTTTTGATTCGGAAATATCCCGATATTTGAATTTGCAATTTTAATTACACTATACAACCTGGTGGTTCAATCTTTATTACTTATTTATACTCTTTGTGGGGTTATAATTTACTAATTTTAGATCTAGTTAATTATTGTACATAACCAAAACAAATATTAAATTAAACAATTTGTTTATGAATAAATGTACGATAAAGGTAGATAAGCACTTAAATTTCTTCATTCTTTTTTGAATTTCGTATCCCGAAACTTGGTTTTTAATTGGAGTTTGGCTTAGATTTTTATCTTTTGCGGACATATTCCCTGTTGTTCCATAGTTATTAAAATAATGCATAATTTTCATTGTGAAAACCACCACTCCGCTGATTATAAATACAGGCACAGTTCGCAAGAGGTAACAGGAAAAATGCGTCGCCAACAGCGCATTAGTTCCTCATTGTCTGCCAGAATATCATGATTATGATTCTACCCGACACGGAAAAGCGGCGGGCAACAAAAGGGAAACACTGTAACAATACGACGGGGGAAAATAAATAATACGCGCCGCGTACCGGAAATTTCACGTCTGTAAAAGTCAACGTTTCCGCCCAAGACGATTATTGGTGTCGTAATGTTTTACACGAACAAGTGTTCAAACTTTGGTATGTATAATCATTTGTGATGGAAATGTGTATAATAAATATCACCAAACTCATCTATAGTTCTAATCCCACACTAAGGCCCATATTACAGAACGATACTCAGTCATGAATCTGGTTTTAAATCTGTACTTGAGTATTTCTTTTATTATAGAACTATAGTTAAAACTAGATTCATCAATCAAAACTTAGCTGAGCGGCTCGTGTGGACTGGTCTGCTCGGTCTGTTTTAGTAAGGACCAACTGCTTTAAGAAATCGAGATTTTCATCACTCTCACGACGATCATGTGCGGCACTAGGTCTTGTAATGAGTTCTATTTCACAATATTTCAATAAGGCAACTTAACATACATTGAGCTGCTCTAATCTAAGGTAAATAAACTTAAATCGTGTATTATAATTATATGACCAAATATTGTTAACCGATGTGAAAAGAGCAACGCTATAGTTTCTTGCCCGTTCTTCTCTAGCGAAACTGCATTTCGAACTGGCGGTAGAGTGAAAAAATTGACTGAATATAAATGATGTACAACATTTTATGGATTCAATAAATATTTGTTTTTTTTTGAGTATTTTTTTTATTTTTGATCGATACTTGTACGAGATTTGTTGCTTGAGTTTTGATCTGTACTTATAACTAGTTTTGGATACGACGCTACTTGAGTATTGTCCTGTAATATGGGCCTAAGACCTTGTCTCCTGTATATTTGTGTCGGAACATAGCGCGTGCTCTGCACCAATAGCAAACGCTGCCCTGAATTGCGGTAGTTGAGTTTGCGCGACGCGTAGCTCCGAATATTAACAGTTGGAGGGGCTGCGGCCGGTCGGGCATAACACCCGCCTGACTTGAGATGCCCCTTCGATAAAGGAACACTGTCACCCGTTCCTCTTCATATTTAATTACCCAACAGTCACACAGTCCTGATCCCTCAGATATGAAAATGTGTCGTTGATATGGGGAACCACGAAAGAATTTCGGTCTCACAACACCCACCAAACCCTAAATAAAAAATTGTGGATCAATTAAATAATTGTCTCCGTCCGGAATCGAACCCGCGGTGTCTTTTCACAGTCGGCTACTCACTCACTGGAACACGGAGGCTGTCAAAATACTGTACATATTTACACCAAGTCACATCTATAGTATGGACTTGCTGTTGTCTGCGGCTCCGTCCGCGTGGAAGTTATTTTATACTATTAATAAAATCATTTCATCTCTCACAACTACTCTACACAGATCTATACAGATATTCGTTCAAACAGGTATAACTTTTGATTGAGTGCACCGATTTACATGAAATAAAGACTAAATGTTATCTCGAGATTACACTCACACACATACACTCACGCCTGTAATCCCCGAAGGGGTAGGCAGAGGTGTAACTAGTACACCCACTTTTCGCCGAATTTCGGTCCCATAATGTGATAGGGGGCGAGCCTATCGCCATACCGGGCACATTTTCCAGACTCCGGGCTAATACTGAAGAATTTCTAGATAGAAAAACCCAATATCACTTTACCCGACCCGGGGATCGAACCCGAGACCTCAGCACAGCAGTCGTAACGCATGCGCAATTACAACTGCGCCACCGAGGCAGTGGCATTACACTCTATGATTTTATTTATTTTATCTTTCTAGGTTTTATTTTATCTAAGCACGGCTAAATGACCACACTGGTAAGCGCAGTCCGATCCACTTAGAGTATCGAGAGACAGTAAAGTTACAAACTACTGGCACTGCACTGTCCACATAATCCTGAGATATAAGATTAAATCGCATAATGTCCTGTCATTTAATTGGCTAGGCTGGACCACCAAATGCTATTATCTGGAGCACTCAGTCGCATAGACCCCACGGTAAGATATTTCAGTCTCCCAACACCTGGACTAGTACAAATATTTGTCTATCAAACAAATATTTGTCCTAGATGTGGGAATCGAATCCATGACCTCTCGTTTGACAGGCTACTTGCCAATTGCGCTGTGAGATCTGTTATTACATTGACTTCAGTGTCCTTCAAATCACAACACTAAGAGCTTGAACACTGTAGCTTGATGGTAGAAAAATTTTTACCTACCTAGACGGTGCACAACAGGCGCCTTTCATAATATAAAATCCAGCGTGGTGCCACAAATTATACTCGCTGTAATTTATGAACTTTATACCACATAGTTTAATGCAATGTTTCCACTTATTTTTAGATTATACATTGCAAGTGTCATTAGCCTATTAAAATGGCCGAGCCAAACGAGCGGTTGCAACTAAAAATTAAATAACCGAGTGAATAGACCAGCGTACGGAACTCCGCTCCAAGTGTATAATTAAGAAAATTACAGATGAAAACTAAAACAAAAACGCGCCGTTGACAGCGGGCGGTGAAAAGACCCTTTATATTTACCCATTTAGATTTACACTCGAATGGATTCCCGACGCTTTTAATTTTACTTCCGATGGATTTTTAATGGTTAAAGATGTCGGTTTTGAGTATTTATAAGGTGTGGAAATTATTACAGGTGCAGGCTTATCTCTAAGTCTCTATTTATTAAGACAATACTACATAAGATATTGACTGTTAATTGAAACTCATCACACTCGAAACCTATGAAGTTGTGGATAAACATTCAATTAAAGATTGAAATGACTGATATATGATACATAACTGAATATTAAATACATATGCATTAATCCATATATTGATACAATATGTTTATAAATTTATTATAATGAGAAGAAAAAAATATGTATGTTACAATTGATGACGAAAAAAATAAGCCCGGAGTTTCTTTCTGCCTTTCTTCTTCGGGTCGTCATCGCTTAGATAGTTAGTGAAAGGCTGGTAGGTTAGCTAGACTAGGGTTTACTTTCCTTCCAAATCCGTCCTGTTTCCTTTCAACTTCTCCCCTCCCATTCCTGTCCTGATCATCATCATCTCCCGTCAGTTCCTTTACCGACGATTATGATTCCTTTCATTTTCCGGTCATCCTCTTTTCTCCTTTTCCAGTCCTATCCTCGACGTTGTATCCCTGCCTACCAGCCCTTGATGGTAGATTCCAAGTTCCTACGCCACTAACCATAATTACTCATTCCCGTATGGAGAATTTCCATTTGTATTTTGACCTGTCATAAGTGCCTTTTATATGCCTACATGATGAATAAAGATTTTTATTTTATTTATTTATTTTATTTTATATAATTGCCATGTTTATGTACGGCAAGAGATTTTGCAATTACATTTTTATTATATTACAATAACTCTCAATTAACTTTCGTCGAGACGCTCCGCTCCAATACAATCTTATACAATTTAAATTATATTTTATTTAGTGTGCAATCGAGTTTTTGCAAAGGTCGAGTGTCTTACCCTTTCTTTTCTAGCGAAATTGGATTTGGAATTGACGTAAGAGTAAAACGATTGACGGAATATCAATAATGTATATCATTTTATTAACTGGATGTCATTGAATTGTCTTATTATTGAACTGATTGTAGTTTTAATAGTGTAAAGTCATCGTTATATAGTATTTGAACAGCTAAGAGTAATATAGCAAAGGCTGGTAATTGAGCAAGTGGGCATTTTAATAGAAAATTTTGTCCAGAAATACCAGAAGAATCACGAATAAGTTAATGCTTATAAGAAAGCAATCCGCGAAATGAAAGCAGCTACTTTTCGTCAGTTTAATGTGACACTGTTTTTTTATCCTGGCAAAGTATCCACACTGCATCTGATGGTGAGCGCAGTGCCACAGAACCGGCAAACATCGTACCCGAACTCTAGGCCCCCGACAAAAACCGGATGTACACTGGCTGATCTCGGAACGCAACACATTTGCGTGTGCCATTATGGCAGGTTTTACACCCTGTGTACCGTGGTCGCTATCTGGGCAGATATGAATATCCTACCATCAGCAAAATACTATGATACTAATCCAGTTGAGCTGGGACATCAAGCTGTCTTACCACATCGAAATCTTCAAGCTAGTATTTAATATTGACGTTGGAAACCTAAAACTAGTCTAACACAGCGCGCGGATTAGGCCTTGACCTGTTAGAGGAAGGAAAAAGGAATAAGTTATGTGGAGCCGCCTGCGATCAATACCGAGTGCCAACTACTTAGAAACATTTATTTCACTTATATTACATATATTGAGCAATTTAATCGACGCACAAACGACTGCTAGACAAAGATCCAAGTTCTATCCAATTTTAAAATATATACACACTCGCCTATAATCCCCGAAGAGGTAGGCAGACGGGTAACCCACTTTTCGCCGAATTTATTACGGTCCCATAATATGATAGGGGGCGACTCTATCACCATACAGGGCACAATTCCAGACTTCGGGCTGATACTGAGTATTTCTAAAACCCAATATTACTTTACCCGACCCGGGGATCGAACCTGAAACACAGCACAGCAGTCGGAACGCATGCGAATTTCAACTAAGCCACTGTGGCAGGCAGTTTGAAAACTATTTACTATCTTTTATTTTTTTGTACTACAATTGTATACAGTGCATCCAAATATAATATCCAGCAATGATAAGGCCCCCTAGATGGTCACCAGAATTATGCAAACATGAAGTGACTGACACGAGTGTAAGACCTTGGAACATGACTCGCTGGAACGAACCATAAGATCAGGGTTTCCCTGAACGTACAAATGGTGCTGCCTTGGTATTCATATATTACACAATAGATGATGCCCGCGGCTCCGCCCGCGTGGAGGTTATTTTTGGAAGAAAATGTATATAGTTCATGGAGGTATCTTAAGCTAATACACTTTTCTATATTTTAATCGTCCATCCATCCAAACGTTCACATTTATAATATTAGTAGGATTAACTTCACGAATTGTGAACTATGGTTTGGATTTTATCAAAAAAACCAATGTCCATCCTCGGATTAAAATTGTCCTGCGTCTGCTAACATAGCATAACAAATATTGAAGCAGCAAATTTAAATGGAATTTTGATTTGATTTCTTTGCGGCAAATATTATAATTTCAAATAACTTTCGAGATGAAAAATCCGCGATCCCACCATCAAAGTTACGGGGCTGCGTGATGAGGGGAGACGAGGGGAATGGAGGGTTGGGGGCTGTTTCGGAGGGGAACGAGCGAAAGCTCCGCCGACGGATCGCTTTATCCAAACTGACTTTTAATGTGGGTAATGTTGAAAGTTCTTGTATTAAACATATTTTTATTTTTCTTCAGCGCCATTTTTGTAATAGCTAAGTGATAGAAAGTTCCACTGAATTCTGTTTAATCCAAGTTATTTTGTCGTGGGAGGATTTAGAGAAAGCCTATATATCTGGGTGCTTTGATTGGATAAAAATATAAAATTTTAAAGTGTGTAGGCATTTAATGTTAGAACGTATAAGTTTATACGAATAATTATATGTTATAGAATATTCATACAATCCCCTAGTAGCGCGGTAAAAAAATTGTGACACTTGCATATTTTATAGTATAACTTTGACTACTCCACCTTTGAATATACCAAAGTGAATAAGTGAGTGTATTTGTAGTAGATACAGTAAATACGTTGTTAGTTCTGTATAATTTTAGTTTTCATTTAGTTTTTAAACAATTTTAAACTGTCGTTGCTTTAAATTTTTCTAAACGAAGAATTTAGAAACAAAGAAAGAGTTTATTTGGATTCATATTATAAAATTAGGAACGGGTCTTAATCGCGCAATATTTTAATGGTATAAATACCACAATTATTTCCCGACGTTTCGACCGAGTATTGTATTCAAATCGCGAGAGTCTAAAAACATTTATTTGGATTTTCACTAAAACAAAAAATGTATACAAAAACACTTAAAAACGAAAAACCAAAAGGGATCAAACTCAGCTTAATGCTGTAGCATATGATACAGCGCTGATTTTCAGTTTGACCTATTATATAAGCTAATTATTAGGTAACTCAAAAATTTTAATTGATACGAATTTATACAAGCAAATTAAAAATACTCATAGATCACGAAGACGAATAAAAAAATTGTTAACCTTTGAAACCACGTGGCAAGAAGAGCATATAATAGATAACACCGGAAGGGTATGGGGGAATCCTTTACCCAGCAGTGGGACAGAAGAGGAGAAAAAAAGATAACGAGATTTTACCAGTCTTATCAACTATTGGTCAGTCTATATGGAAATAAAAAAACCCGATATGAGATAAAAGCTCAACTGAATGATCACTACCCCACCTTAAAAAGCCAGTACTCCCGGGGCAGCAGCGGCAGCGGCTTTGCTTTGCCCTGACATTGCAGAAGTCTATGAGCAGCGGTGACTACTTACCATCAGATGGCCCGTCTGCTCGTCTGCCTAAAATCAGTGGGTTAATTTGTAAATCACCCTTTACATGATCATGTCACTGTTAGACAGTCAACAGATAATAGTGTTCCTTCTGTCTACAATTTGAAAGTACAATCTCTGGATAAACCAGTTCAAATACCCAACCATCAAGCCAGAGTCATTCTAGTTCATATCGTTTCAATGGCGCATTAAATCGACTCAAATACCGCCAACGAATTACACTTTGACTTTTGGAAGTTTGCAAATCGGAATTGACTCCGGCGGCCCCGGGGCGAACCCATTAGATTCTTTGAAACAATTTTGCGAAATCGCCGAATTTAGCTCAAAATTGCTGCTAATCAATTAAGATCGAGTGACGTTAATTGGTTCGTGCGGTTAGCCTCGTCTAGCCCTTTGCCGACAGATCCGTGAAGTGCCTTTGCGAAATTATTTTGTAATTATACAATCACGGTTTCGATGCTCGCTGGAATGTGGCTGGTTAGTACCCAGCTATATTTAATAAGCTCTATTGAATTTACGTGATAAGGTCGATTGAATTTAAATGTCATGTTGGTTTTGGCAATTATCGACCTCGGGGTAAAGGTTTCTGTTGCTTATTAAATAATAAAGTAGCTGCCTGAACAAATCTTAGAGAGTAACAACCAGCAACTACAAGTAACTTATCTCGAGTCGCGACCATATTGGAAAGTCGGTGTTAAACCTAATTAAGCTATTGTGCGATACTAGAAGTATCAGGTGTAGGGTTCCAATGATGGTCACTAATTTCATAAGAAGATTTCAAATGTAGTATGTGTCTTAAACCATTATAATTCTAGTAAACTGCAGTTTAGCTACAATAGTATCATACCTAAATAGCTACAGCATCCATATCAACTTGCAAAACAAATATCATACATTTTTGCTATTCATTTTTAAAAATCGCATAATGCCCATGTGGTTACAAAACAAAATATGCAGATAAAACATTTGTGTAACCTCCGTTGCGCGAAGGCGAGTAGCCGGCTGTGAAACAAGAGGCAGTGGTTTCGATTCCCGCACCGAGACAAATGTTTATGTGACAGACATATATTTGTTGTGGGACCCTAGTCGTAGTACTTAATACCGACGATACAGATTTTACGTAGTGACTTTTGAGAGTATTTATTTTTATTATAATTTTCAGAAATCTCACAAACAGATACACGTACTATGTTTAACTAATTAAATAAAAGTAATACCATGAATTGCTAAGAAGAGTTTCCGCGTTTTTGTTTACAAACCCTAAGTCTAATATTAGAAGTATATAATAGATGAATATAATATAATAAATATATTCCAAACAAATAAAACAATTTAC
Organism: Laothoe populi; assembly: GCA_905220505.1. NCBI lineage: Eukaryota > Metazoa > Arthropoda > Insecta > Lepidoptera > Sphingidae > Laothoe > Laothoe populi. The sequence goes on from HG992151.1 coordinate 22,492,722, forward strand.
TTGGTTGATCTACATCCAATATCGTGATTAAATTTAAGTCTGTATTACAACTTAGACTTTCGTTTTCAAATACGTTTAAAACTGCCTCTGTGGCGCAGTTATGATTGCGCATGCGTAACGACTTCTGTGCTGAGGTCTCGAGTTCGATCTCCAGGTCGGGTAAAGTGATATTGGTTTTTTCTATCTAGAAATACTCAGTATTAGCCCGGATTCCGGAACCTGTGCCCGGTATGGCGATATGGCCTCTATCACATTATAAGACCGAAATTCTGTGAAAAGTAGTTGTACTGGTTGCACTTCTGCCTAACCTTTCGGGGATTACAGGCGTGAGTGTATATGTATGTAGAATAAGTTTAATCGTTTACGTTTAAAACGTTGGATCCTTATTCTAATCTATTTTGGGGGTATTCTGGCAGCTAGCATTAATGTCACCGTTCCAATCACCACAGGCGCTCTTTTCGCTCACAATAACGAGACGTGACGTCACCTGTACACAACTTGCTGATTTTGCTGTTTACGGGAAAACATCATTTTTACTTCTTATAAAACCTTTGAATCAAATTATTCTAAATACATTTCCATAGGCCGGCTACTGAAAAAACAATTACATTATGGAAGATTAAAATTGACAACAAATACAATAATTCTTATTTTTATAAAAAGAGTGGAAATTTTAAGAGTATTTTAGTGTCTTGTGTTTAACCATTTTGCGTAACAGAATAAAACAGTATACATCCGGTTTTTGTCGGGGGTATAGAGTTAGGGTACAATGTTTGGCCGCTAGGAAAGGAAGGAAGCTTCTTCACCTTCTTGCCAAAGGCGGTAACTGTAATATACTATACTATACTAACGGTAATGTAACGGTAGGCAGCGGCTTGGCTGTGCCCTGGTATTGCAGAAGTCTATGGGCGGCAGTGATTACTTACCATCAGGTGGCCCGTCTGCTCGTCTGTCTATCGAGGCCCTAAAAAAATGGCGTAGTGTAAAGAAGATTGTGTTGATTGGCGGGGAACAGATTGTCTCTTACTGCACGATACTCTAATTGGACGGCACTGCGCTTGCCATCGGGTGCAGTGTGGTAAAATTGCTGTGCCAAAAAAAGATCAGAAAATGGTGCAGTTATTATTTTAAATATTGGTATGAGCAAAATTGAGTGCGTAATGAAAACATATTACTATCTCCCTCGCACGCTTACACCGTAATACCTATTCGGAGCGGTGACATTATGAATCATATCATGCATCCTTTTTTGTTATTTGATAATTACCCCTATGAACTGATTTAAAAGGCTTCCAACGTACTCATTAATGAGTAAATTTAAAACATTATTTTGATATTAGGTAATATTCAACTTCATCAATAAATATGCATCAATATATATTAAATAATCGTGTCTAATATTATATCCAAACATTCTTACTGACCATATGAAAAATAAACCTGCCATTAATTAAAATTTTTGTAGACTAGATCTACACAAACTTTAAATGAATTCCAGCAAAAAATAGGCCAACTTACGTTGTTTTGAATTTAAAATAATTTTACCATTAAAATTATGAAACACTTTGAAACAAACTTTGTATTCATATCTCGTTGAAGGTTGGGGCATAAGTTATAACCACTTTAGGTCTCCACACCTCTCCGCGATGCATGAAATGACTTCAAAGTTAACTCATCAATTTTAATCAAGGCTGGTTACGCAGCCGTAGTTAGCAGCTGCCTTTCCGAGAATAGTTTTTATTAAACGTTCAGTTCTGTCTACGTTCTCATAATCTGAATTTGCTATAATTGGTTATTTGGATTGTATATTTTAATTTCCATTAACAGAGATATATCACAGTTTATTCTTACAAATAATGAATTATTATCACAAAGGTTTTGTAGCGGTGGTAGCCTAGCGAGAAAATCAAAGACTTCGACTTAAATTGCAAGAGACACAATTTTATCTCTTCTATATGATGCATGTATTCATTGTAAATTATAGCTTGCTTTAACAGCGAAGGAAAACATTGTAAGGAAATCTGCATATCTGATAGTTCTTCTGAGAATTTCAAATGTATGCTAAATCTAAAGACGTGCATTAGATTAGCATGGTAGACTAAAACCTATCCCCTCTTTAAAGTAAAGTTGGTCCGTACCCAGCAGTAAGATACTTTAATATCGGCTGATATTATTAATTAATGTTTTTTATTCAATCGATTTAAATTTCGATGCAATGAAATAATATAAATCATAGCCCATGGTCTGCGGTGCAAATAGTTAAATTAATCTAGTCTTAGAGTTTCTTGGTGAAGAATTTGCTGAAGTTTTAGGTTCAGATTACAGATTGTAAAATCTCAATTTGTGTTTCAGTTTACTGATTATAAACTTGATAAATAACAATTATTACCTGTTCTGACCGGGATTTTAGTCCCCATAAACATATGTGTATTTTTCAGTCAGTTTTGACTCCCCGTGGTGAAAAGCGGGAGATCTATTTATAGCGGTATCCCACTGAGCGACAAATAACCTTAGAAATAAAGGTGAATGTAAACAACAAATAAAAATGAAGAAAGTAATTGAACCTCTACATTTTATTAAGGGGATATAGACGTAAGATTATAATATAGAAAAAATCGGTTTAACATAAAATGTAACAATACTGCCGGCTGTTTTGGAATCTAGCAGGTTCTACTGAGCTGATTTATACATGTATTTGTGTTTATATGTAGAGGCTTTAATTGACAATAAAAATGTTTTATTTTTGATTATGTTACTAGTCCGTAACCTTCTGTAAAATAAATAGATACGTACTACAAAAAATTCGTAACCATTCGTAGCATTCTCGTAGCAGTCGTAGCCAGTCACGTAGCACTCTAATCACATTGTTATAGGACAAAACTAATGTTCAACAGTCTGGGCACTTGATAGTCGATAACGTCCGTAAAAGGTAGTTGACCCAGTTATCAAAATAACTTCCCAATCTTCAAGCGTGTCCATAATGGCAGTAGGTGTAAATAGCACGCGCGTGCCTCGTTCCTATACAAGCTTAGTCCTTGAGCCCACCTCAATAACACCTAATAAACCTGCCCCTGCGATGAAACTTCGTATTATTACGATTTATTGACGTTATTAGGCTCTCTGCAAAACATTCGTGATGGGAATACTTGTGTACACGCTTGTATGAGGGTTTATGAAATGAGATTATCACTGAAGATTTTGTTGTTGTGTTTAAGTGTCGTGTCATTATGAAATTAAATTAGACAGTTGTCTACCATATAAAAGGACCAGCTGGTAAGTAGACAGTGTGGTCCATCATATGGTCGTTTCTAAAACATGCCACGTCTTTTAAATACCGATGGTCCTTATCAAACCCATTAAAAATATATTTTAATTTGATTTGTATTTCCTATGTGTAGTGGACTGTATATAAATAAATATAAATATGTACTGGGGGTGTTTAATACTGATGACTCGCAGTACTTCTTCTACTTCGATATATTTTGATAACGTAATGAAACACAGGAGAACTCCGAACAACTACAATTTATTCAACAAATCTATTTACATATATACAATATTTCAGTCTCGCAACTGGCACATGGTGCGAGAACGTTCACTAGGCCGTTGGCCAATCACAGGCCGACTGTGCGTCTTCTCTCTCCCTCGCACATGGCCCGACGCGTTGACCAATCCCGTGGCGGTCCGTCGGTGCGAGGAACGATCCTCCGTCTCGCTCGCACACCGCCCGAGGCTCGCAACTCCACACGGGTGCCAGTCTATGCGACAGTCTCCTCGGCGTCCTCAACACTATGTAATATTAAAAATTTAAAAATAATTAATAAAGTAATTGCTAGTGTATTGATGATGCTATTGTGTGTTATGCATACATAAGCTGATATGTTTTTTAATGTACTGACTTGTCATAAGAGCTACGTAAGTGCCTACATGATTAATAAACGATTTCATTCCATTTAATTTCATATGAATGGATCGATTCAATTGGGGTAGCATTAACATATTGTAGACAGTTTTGTCTACAATATGAATTAACCGTCTTGACTGGGGTAGCATCAAGTTTTCGTAAGTAGACAGTTTGTCTACCATATGCATGGACTGACTCGAATGGGGTAGCATCATGTTTTGGTAAGTAGATAGTTTGTCTACAATATGAATTAACCGTCTTAACTGGGGTAGCATCAAGTTTTCGTAAGTAGACAGTTTGTCTACCATATGCATGGACTGACTCGACTGGGGTAGCATCATGTTTTGGTAAGTAGATAGTTTGTCTACAATATGAATTAACCGTCTTGACTGGGGTAGCATCAAGTTTTCGTAAGAAGACAGTTTGTCTACCATATGCATGGACTGACTCGACTGGGGTAGCATCATGTTTCGGTAAGTAGATAGTTTGTCTACCATTTGAGTGGACCAATTCGACTGGGTTGACTCGATCAGTGTCTCACAAAACCAATACCATATGCGTTACTGTTAGATTAAATAAGTTGGTAAAGTTTTGTCCATTAACGGCCAATCCGTATGTACAAAAGCTGAACAATTTTAAATAATAATAGTGACTCAACTTAAATTGTATGTTTATAAAGCGATAAACTTGACATTTAACTGAAATTAAACAAGCAAACGATTGCAACTACATTCAAAGACTAAACAATTACGCGCCGAAATAGTCCGTATTCCATCGAGTTAAAAGCTACAATTAAACCACAAAATTCTACATCAGATATGGAGTAGAAGCTAGTTATTAGCTACGACGTTTGTAACAAGCCCTTGATAATTACAACACAATTACTATAATTTAATAACAGTTTTAATAAGTGGCGGTAATAAGTGGCTCATTATACCTCTGCCTATCCCTTCGGGGTTAAAATCAAGGGATATATTTATTTCGTTTATTATTTCAGGTCTATGGATCAATATGCTCTAGACTGCCTTGGTGGCGTAGTTGTAATTTCGCATGCGTTACGACTGATGTGCTGATCTCGGGTTCCGATCCCCGGGTCGGGTAAAGTGATATTAGGTTTTTTTATTTAGAAATACTCATTATCAGCCCGAAGTTTGGAATTGTGCCCGGTATGGCAATAGGCTCGTCTCCTATCACATTATGAGACCGTAATAAATTCGGCAAAAAGTGGGTGTACCTTCGGTTACACCCGTGCCTACCCCTTCGGAAATTAGAAGCGTGAGTGTATATGTATGCTCTAGATAAATATTTTTTATGATTCAACAAACACATTGATGACTAAAATAGAATCGTATCATATCCTCCCACTTATGCAAATATAGAAAGTCGATAGGTGAGTGGGATTCAAATAAATGTCATTAGTAGGATCATTTTGCCCATTGTGTGATGAGAAACCGCCCACGATATTGCGACCTCTTTTTACCGAATTTGGTTCCAATTAGCAATATTTTATAGAAGTTCAGACCAGGCCACGCACGTTTTCAGTGAGTCAATCTTAGGATATATGCCATCGCGGCCTTTTCTACGGACCTTTTTATATACACAATCCCAAATTAAATTATTTATCCTTGCGCAATCCAAACCAATTTGACAATTTCGAATTTGACGACAAGATTAAAAATCATTTTTTCTGCGTTATAAATAGATAAAAAAACCTGATTGATATTTTTTTTAGTGTCTCGATAGGTCGGCGAGCAGACGGTCCATCTGATGGTAAGTAGTCTCCGTCGCCCATAGACTTCTGCAATGCCGAGACACAGTAAAGCTGCTTCCTACCGTTAAAATTCTTTGCATGTTTTAGATGAAGTAAGGGCACCTACAGACACGCAAAAATAGCACCTTTATTTTACACTATACATACATATCATATACTCACGCCAGTAATCCCCGAAGGGGTAGGCAGAGGTGTATCCAAAATACCCACTTTTCGCTGAATCCGGTCCCATAATGTTATAGGGAGCGAGCCTATCGCTATATCGTGCACAGATTCCAGACTTCGGGCTAATACTGAGAATTTCTAGATAGAAAAACCCAATATCAATCAATCATGATTCCGAACCGGGGATCGAACCCGAGACCTCAGCACAGCATTCGTAACGCATGCGCAATTACAACTGCGCCATCGAGGCTGTCAGTATTTTACACTATTTAGTGATATTTTTAGGATGGAGAGTTATAATAATAGAACTATCCCTGCATAAAATAATTTTAAGTATTATTATATACTCCGCAGAGGGCGCTGCTAAGCATAACATTTGTCTCGCAGTTAAATACAGTTTAAAATTATATTTCGGAGTTTAATACGCTTGAAATACCCAAATCCTTAAAAAAGTTTACTTCATCTCTAAGTGTTATCGTTTGCAAAATAAATAACCTATCTTGAGACCCAAAAATCGTGATAAATAGACTGGAATTTGTGATCTTCAGTGACTCAGTGATGTGATGAAAAACCTTAGTAAAGTGCTTTGTGAACATTATATACACGCATAACTTCGAGTGTACTTCATTAGATGAACACAATTGCTATAAATTAATCATTTTTGTAATCAGTGTTAGTTTAAAGAAAGTTGTGACGGTTAATATAACTCAACTACCGACACATATCTAATACAACTTTTTTAAATACGACTGCTTTAAAATTAGACTGCTAATTTTGACAACTAGTGATAGACAAGAGTTAGCGCTGCAATCAACCTATTATATGCAGATTGGAGTATACCCGAGTTCAAATCCTACACGCACGGCACGACTCTTTTTTGAATGTTAAACTTCAATTTTCGAGCCTGACAATCAAGCAAAAATATTGCGAGATTTAAATTTAAACTAATAAGTTTACTCATTCTCAAATTACCCAATAAAAAAATAAAAAAAGTATAAAAAAAAAAACTGTCATAGTAAACTAGCAACATCTACAGTTTAAGAGCATAACTACGAAGAAACTAAATCTCGTTACCGAATCCTATCTATTCGAAACGCCATCTACCTGAAAGTAGCTGAACTAGATTAACGCTAGTCGATATCTCACATCGTCGCATTCAATTTCCACAACACTAGTATTATCTCCACAAGAGGTCACTACTTGTATTACAAAATAAACGCCTGTTAACAACTTTATTTTATTTTTGCAATAAAAATGGAAGAGGTAATGGCAACACTTCGTGCAATTCAAAGAGAACTTGAAGAACAAAAGAAAATGATCTTTAAAAGTGGAGAAGACGTGACAGAGAAGGTAACAATAAACATAAATAATATTTTGGAAGAAAAATTTTCTATTTTAGAAGAAAAACATGAAATTCTCCAGTCTAGAGTGGAAAACCAGGAACAAAGATTATACTACTTAGAAAAACAAGCAAGACAACGCAACCTTGTAATTTTCGGTTTAGAGGAACGGGAAAATTCCTATTCTAATATGGAAAACATAATAATAGACTTCGTGCATAAATATTTCCCGGTAAAAATGGATTGCAGAGACTTACAAGCTATAAGAAGAATAGGAAAAAAAGCCAATAACCCACGACCGGTTGTCATTACTTTTACAACACTCGGCAAGAAGATTGAAATTCTGAAAAATAAAGGAGCTCTAAAAGACACCACGTACTACATAAAGGAAGACTATCCCCAGTCAGTTTTTAGAAACAAGAAGAGAGTTACAAAAACAAGTACAAGCCGAAAGAGAGAAAGGAAACACAGCCATAATCAAATATGATAAACTTGTCATACTAAAAAACACATTTGCATATAAAAACAAAAAAAGAACCCTTTCAAAATCACCAGAGAATAATTCAAACACTTATACCGAGCCGAGATCTCAAACAAACAAAAAGAACAAAACTATAACCACCAACACAACTCAGAGATCTTCTAGTTTTTCGGAAGGCGTAGTAAAACCTGGAATGCTAAACTTTCTTATAAATAAAAAAAGTAATAATAAGATCAGTACATCCGACAGCACAAAGAACGCATAGCAACCATCACACCAGCCCCTCCCAGAGAACCATAAACAACCAGAAGAAGAAAATGAATCATATGAAACACATCTTCCAAGCCGGCTGGTCACCGTGGAAGATTACGACCATAACCCTCCAGAGAAACTAAAAAACAAGAAAAAACAAAACAACATTCAAATCAATCAACAAATCCACAACAAAAAAAATGATAATATATTAGTCGCTACCTATAATGTCAGAACATTATCAACATACGACAGACTTATGGAATTAACAGAAGCTCTAAACAATGTTAAGATTGACATTTTAGGCCTATCAGAAGTCAGACGACTAGGAAACAAAATAGAAGACTACGGTGATATAATACTATGCTACACTGGAGAAACAGCCGGACATCATGGAGTCGGTTTTTTAGTTAGGAAACACCTAAAAAACCACGTAGAGAGCTATATTGGTCTATCAGAAAGAGTAGCTATATTAAATCTGAACATATACAACTACAAAATAACATTAATACAAGTCTACGCACCAACTGAATCAGCCAGCGACGATGATATTGATCATTTTTATACGACCCTCAACGAAGCCATGAAAATAGCCCATAAAGAAATCTTAGTCATGGGTGACTTTAATGCAAAAATAGGACAACCTCGGACTGATGAAAATATAATAATGAAAACAAACGGATATGGAACACGAAATGCACGAGGAGAAAAACTTATTGAATTTGCCTTAGAACATAAATTATCAATTATGAACACTTTCTTTAAGAAAAGACCTGGACGTAAATGGACATGGCAATCACCAAACGGGCAATATAAAAATGAAATAGACTTTGTTCTATCAAATCAACCTAACTCCTTCCAAAACCTAGAAGTATTAAATATAAACTACCCTTCTGACCACAGAATGATAAGGTCGACCATAACAGTAACTAATCAAAAAAAAAGTAGAGCAAACTACACTAGCAGGAGCAGTAAAAATTTACAAAATGAGAATGAAATAAAGCAATTTAAAGATAATCTATATCAAAACATTATATTATTAGAAAAATCAAAAGCCTCAGACACAATTCAAAACTTCTACGACAGACTACTCAACGCTATTAACACAAGTCTACAGCAAATAAGCCCCACAACCAGAAACCACAAAAATACAAAAATATCAGAGCGCTCAAAAACACTCCTTAAGAGAAGACAGCAAATTCAAAAAACAGAATTTAAAACTAGAGCTATGAAAAATGAGTTAAAAGCACTATATAAGCTTACCAGTAAATATATAAGAAACGACTACCTGAATTATAGAAAAGACACCTTACAAAGACATCTAAAAATCACTGGAAGCTTAAAGAAGGCTCGTAAAGAACTGGCAACACACAGGACTTGGATTGACAGCTTGGACAACCTAGGGAAAACATCTCAAAACAGGAAAGAAATCATAACAATAGCTACCGAATTTTATGCAAACCTATACGACACCCCAGCAGCATCCAGTAAAGTACAACAAACGGCTGATGAAAACACCAAAAACTATAATACTTCCAAAATTACACCTATAGAAGAAATAGAGATACTAAACAACATAAAGAACCTAAAAACAGACAAAAGCCCTGGACCCGACGGCATAACAAACGAGGTATTAAAACACGGAGCATCAATATTAAGCCACCCACTGTCGTTTCTATTTAACCGTATACTTGATACAGCTACCACACCATCACAATGGTCAAACTCCAATATAATATTAATATATAAAAAGGGAAATCCCCGTAACATCTCAAACTACAGGCCTATTAGTCTACTGCCAAGTCTCTACAAATTATTTTCATCAATTATTGAAAAAAGAATAAGCGCTACCATACAAAAACATCAACCAGTTGAACAAGCAGGCTTCCGCAAGGGGTTCTCTACAGTCGACCACATACATACATTAGAACTTCTGATAGAGAAATACCAAGAACAGCAGAGACCTCTATATGTCGCCTTTATCGACTATCAAAAAGCTTTTGACACATTATTACACCCGAGCATCTGGGAAGCGCTTAGACGACAAGGAGTGGAGAGACATTATATTGAAGCTGTAAAGAATATCTACAAAAAATGCACAAGCAAAGTAAAATTAGAAACCTCAGGCCCACAAATAGCAATAAAAAGAGGGGTTCGACAGGGAGACCCACTATCCCCAACACTTTTCATTTCTGTGTTAGAAAATGTTTTTAGGCAGTTAGATTGGAATCGATGTGGCATATTTATAAAAGATACCTATTTTAATCACCTAAGGTTCGCAGACGATATAGTAATAGTATCTGAGAGCTCTAGCCAATTACAACACATGATTACTACACTTCACTCTGCAAGTCTACGGGTGGGCCTCGAAATGAACTCGTCGAAAACAAAAATTATAACCAACAGTACGCAGAAACCTATAAATGCTAATAACATACCGCTCGAATATGTGAAGGATTATATATATTTAGGAAAACAAATTTCATTTGCCAAAAATAGCAACCTATTGGAAGTTGAACGAAGAGTCAAACAAACATGGAATAAATACTGGAATCTTAAAGAAGTATTCAAAAGCGACCTCCCGGTAAAATTGAAGAAAAAGGTAATGGATTCAAACCTCCTCCCATGCCTAACATATGCATGCCAAACATGGAAATTTAACTATACTGTTAAAAACAGAATTATTTCATGCCAAAGAGGATTGGAGCGCAGCATGCTTAACATAAAAAAAACAACATAGAATCCGCCACTCAAAAATCAGACTTAAATCAAAAGCAATCGATGCCGTTTCACACGCACTTAGACTAAAGTGGAAATGGGCAGGTCATGTAGCAAGACTACAAGACAATAGATGGGCCAAAAAGTTAACTTCTTGGATGGGGCCGATGGGTAAAAGGAAGCGAGGAAGACCACAAACACGTTGGGAGGACGAGATCGTGCGTCTGGCTGGATCACGCTGGTTAGAAATAGCGAAAGACCGAGAAAAATGGCACTCTCTGGAGGAGGCCTTCACCTCAGGGGTTCCCTCAAAAAACTAACACAATTTTTTTTTTATATTTTATTTCTCTTTATTTAATAATTACTATTATTTAATAATACTAACACTTAGTGTAAAATTTGGGAAATATAAGGCTTTTTTATTTTTATTTTTATTTTTATTTATTTTATATAGAGCGAAAGATTATGAACCTCGTATACTAGTAAAATGTGTAAACAAAAGGAACGACCCCAACATCGAAGAGAGTGATGTATGTAACACGTGTTGGACACGCAACGCTCTTCGCCACAAATAATTCAAGACATTGTAAATGAGGCATCTCACGAATGGCGCACAATGCGTTAGTTTTTTTTGTTTGTTCTATAGAATCGATAGCACTTGTGAAGTTGTTTGAACAACTATCCCATTATACTACAGCTGTACTGGCCTACTCCGCTAATGAGGTTAGGTTTCTAGTGGTAGGATATTCATATCCGCCCGGATAGCGACCACCGTACACAGGTTGTAAAACCCGCCATAGTGCCACACGCAAGTGTGTCGCGTTCCGGGATCAGCCAGTGTACATCCGGGTTTGTCGGGGTCTAGAGTTAGGGTACGATGTTTGGCCGTTTTGCGCTCTTCTGAGTACTCTGACACTAGGCCCTCGACCGCTACTTCACCTTTTTTCCCATGGCGTGGTATGAAGAAGCAGGCTGGCATGATTGTTTTGAGTAATGGGGGATAGCCGATAGATAGAAAAAAAGGCCTTAGTCCACGACCCAGGCCGGCTTAGAAAGCTACATATAATTTTGAAATTCTTATCGAGTATTCTTAGGTGCAAAGCCAGCGACAGAGTTACAAAGAATAGCGTAGTGCAGTACCGTAGTCCCTCGTAGGTCTTGATACCCACGATACAGGCTTTACCTATTGTGGGATCAGAACTATGTACGTGACTGTTGGGTGTTTTTTTTTTTTAGTGCCTAGTTAGGCAGACGAGCAGACCACCTGATGGTAAGTAGTCACCGTCGCTCATAGACTTCTGCAATGCCAGGGTACAGCAAAGCCGCTGCCTACCGTTGACTTGCTTTCGACCTACGACTTTCGTTTTGATATTCCGTAACAATCCCTACTAGGCGATTGGTGCTTATTTATTGTTAAGTTTGTATGACCGATAAATGAGTAATCGATTAACTAGTGGTAAGTAATCTCCACAGCTTATAACCACCCACAATACCAGCAGAACCATGAGAACATCGGCTTTGAAGAAAAGGAACTGTGGTTGAGATGACTCTTTGGAAATCATACTCACCAACAGTTTCTGTTCTGTCTATCTGATCGTGTTGCCCACTGATACAGCGAGCCCATTCATACTGTGGAAAAACTGTCTAAAGTGGCTGTGCTTCTTTATGAAGTTAAATAAACCTCCAATAAACATATATGCTACTAAATTGCGTTAAAATATCACGCAGAGACGTAGACGCTTCTCTGGAAAATTCGTAAGTCCCATTGGAAGTATTTGTTTTTCATCCAAGGATAGTATATAATAAGTATACACAACAGTCACATCTATAATTAGGTCACTCTAGGATACTTGGTCTAAGCAACTACGAAGTATTTAAGGCCCTACAAGCCTAGACGGTATGGTTGAGTTGAGTAGCAAAGGATGATAAATTGTCTCTCGCTACTCCGTACTCTAATTGGACGTCACTGCGCTTACCATCAGGTGCAGTATGGTCAAATCTCCGTGTCAGGATAAAAAAAATTGCTTGAAACAAATATTTACGTGATCATATGTTAACTTAGTAACAACTTTTCCAGTTAATAACAGAGTGGCATACATTTTTTATACCCAACATACATTAAAGCTTGGAATCGACTTAGTGTAGACTAGACCTGCATAATTTAGACCCTGTTTGAGCAGGTCGTATAAATACTGTCTAGGTTATGCTTACATTACGGGATTACTTCAGAGTTGAAGAAATACTATGAAATTATAAAACGCTAGATTTAAGTATTAGCTTTTACCCGTGAATCTTGGACTCCTTTTTTCTGACTTATTAAAAAATCTGAAGTAAGTTTATTATTTCATATATTCCAGCTTTAATTTATTTGGTAAACACAAATATCAATGTTATTATTTGTCATATATAATTCTTATTTAAAAAATATATATAAATTTAATTTAAAATGAAAACATATTTTATTGTCCAGAATCTTTAATACCAATACATATATCCAGTTTATCATTCTCTTCTGATAAAATAAACATAAAACCGAATATTTAAAAAGGCAAACGTTAAAATATAGAGACTACCAGAGCCAAAGAAAAACATCATGTTCCATAGCAGATTGGCAGGCTGAAAGGCGCGTGGGCCCATGGAGCCGTCGAATCGCCGGATTAATTAGGGGCCAGCCTATTCATTTCACGTGAATAATACGTATCGATGGCGCCTGCCGCCAGGCCCCGTACTGTTTCGTTTAATTAAAGCTCGTCACAGACTCTACTACGTGATCTCGATGTCCTCCCGAGTTTGCTGCGTCGGTTATGTCGAGTGTACTTGAAGGCGTTGGCATATGGAGGGTCCTTAGAAGCCTATGCTTTTAATGCAATATTCTTCTCCATTGTTTTTATAAGATAAAGGAGCTAGTGTTTCACCTAATAGTAATTGATCGCATGAAGACTTACAATTCCAAAAGAATCATGAAAGCCATGCTGGCTTTAGAGATAAAGATCGAGGATTGAAAAAGTGAAGTAGATATTATTCTCTGGAAATTTCAATGACCGAAACCGACTTCAAGTGAAACAGTGATAAGAACCCGCTCAAGTCGGTCGAGCCGGCCCATTGATACTGTTTGTAAGACTGTCTACAGAGTGGCTCTACCTTTTAAAAACAACTTATCACTATATTTTTCTTATGCTACTAATCATTTCGACTATATTTCATCTTTGTTACAGATTTATATGTAAAATTTTCACATTCGACAACCCTCGATAGGATACTGAAAATTGATTAATATTCATAAAGCTTCACATATATTAGTACATTTTTTGAGATTGAGTTTAGTTTACGCAAAGTAAATTATCAATTTAGCTGTAAGATCATCAGAGCATCAATCAATGTAGATATGGAATTGATAGGAAGGTATATTTTTATGATCTATAATCACACACAGAGTCTTGGCTGACAGGATCAGATAAAGTATAAAGAACAAGGGTCTATTCCACAACACCCAGATCCGAAAAAAAATAGTGAATCATACTAATATTTATTGCAATGCGCGGAACAAACCCGATGCTTCAAATCAGTCTAGGCTCATGGTCTAGAGGGAAAGAAAGTAGACTCGTGGTAGGGGAGCCACCGTGCCTTTGGCGTTATGTCCAACACATTAGAGCGGGCCACTATCTCAGCGGGTAAATGACGTGTATCCGCCTCGACAACGCTGCCCTCCCGCTGGCCGATCGAGCTAGTGATGCGCTGCACCTATGGTGTATGTCAATAATTTATCGATAGTATTATCATTGCCTCAACTATGTTATCTCGACGTGATCATAAAATTTAATATACAATGTATTTAAATAATTTGGAGCTGACTTCACCATAGATATTGAAAGGGCTGGATATATTAATATTAAATTAAAAAACAAAAATATTTTTTTGTGAGATGTTTCCTAATCAAGGCTGACGTGAAAATCGTAAAAATTACATCCTAATATATTAACACAAATTTTTAAAACAGTTTATCAAGCTGTGTGAAAAATATATGAATGACTTCGTCATATAGCCCGTTAGTTAGGACTAATCATTTGTCATGTCTTATATTATGTAAACTAAAAGTTATAGAAGAGAGAATCTCCTAATATAAGCAAATCCTTTCTTAAAAGGAGACTTCAAACTCGGGAATGTAAACATTTATGAGTTCTTTCAAAAATCCTGCAATATATATTTTTTATTTTTAACTAAAAGGCCAAATACCAATTTTGATGCGTTTAACTTTAGAAATGACGGATTTTCATACAAACATGTATTTCCAAAAACCCTTCATTCGATAACTACTGTCAAAATTTCAAGTCTCTAACCCCAGCCGTTTAGGCTGTGCGTTGATCGATCAGTCAGTCAGCTTCTTCTTTTATATATACAGATTTAAATAAATTTATATTTTTTAATTTTTTTTTTTGCAACATTTTCTGTCTTAATAACCATTTCTATAAGTATTCTTATTAAAAGGAAAAGAAAGAAATTTAAAGAAGTGGATCATAATTGATATTAACGCATATTGTCTTTAAAATTAATAATTCTATTTACGCGTGTCATATAAGTTATGCAGTGCGACAATCAAAATCGAATGTATGTATGAACTTATTTCTAATTAGAATTTATAACCAAAATATAACATTAAAAGCACAATTAACACCAATTAAGAAACTTCAAACATTTTTTTCTTTCATGAGATTCTGTTTATTCCAATATAAGTTTCTCACAAAGTTTTTTTCCAAAAACTCATTATCACGTGCCTGCGAAAACTGATATTTTAGGAATTTGTTAATTGCTAAACTTACTTGCTTTAGTATTTAAAGAATTTTCGATACTTATAATGGGTTTTACGCGTTAAATACGTAAGCCTTTGTTCATCGTACTTTGTGTGCTTCTGAAGGCAACTTAAGGGAATTGGGATTGGAAAATTAATTATATTGTACTATTTTTTCTGTATCTGAATAAGTTATATAACAATATAAATATAATCGCATTGAGTTTACCAGTAATATTATATTTAATAAACATATTTAAGGATTTGGTTTAAAAAACGGTATTTATTGGTATTGCAGAAGTCTATGGGCGGCGGTGACTACTTACCATCAGGTGGCCCGTCTGTTCGTCTGCCTATCGAGGCACTAAAAAAAAAAAATAAAAAAAAAAAAAAAAAAAAAAAATGAAAGATTTCATACATACATACATATACACTCACGCCTGTAATCTCCGAAGGGGTAGGCAGAGGTGTAACCAGTACTCCCACTTTTCGTCGAATTTCGGTCCCATAATGTGATAGGAGGCCAGACTCCTGGATAATACTGAGAATTTCTAGATAGAAAAACCCAATATTACTTTACTCGACCCGGGGATCGAACCCAAGACCTCAGCACAGCAGCAACTACGCCACCGAGGCAGTCGGTCAGTGATAGATTTCAATACTTATTTATATACTTTATCTCTTATTAAAGACAGATAATAGTCCGACTAAATCAGTTGATTTTGTTTCCTCTAATAATATCCAGAGGACGTCTTGAACTACTGCCATGTCAGTTTACAATTTTGCCATCATCTTATTTATGTTTAAATATCAGTATTTCATAAACATTACAATGACTTTAACTTTACAGTGCTGTTTTATATTAGCACTTAACACGATACATTGCATTCCTTAAAAATCATCAGAATAGGGTAGTTGACAGTAAGTGAAAACCTCATAGAAGTTTGTTTTTTATAATAGATTTTAGTCTAAAAATATCGTAAATTAAACCAATTTGTTAATTTATGTGTGATTATTTAATATTTTCAAGAAACAAATATGCAAAATTAAAGCATTTTGTCACGTGACATGAAACACCCATGGATGGTCACATCACACAAGAGGCCGTGACAGTTGGTACCGTTTTGGTTGAAAAAATAAAGTAAATTTATAAAAATGCAAATTAAATCTTGAAAACTTTTGTTCTATGTTTATTAATGATAATATTTTAATAATATAGACCACCAGAATAAAATAAAACGGTTTCCCAAAAACTAGTCTATTATGGCGGTTTATCCAGTTGTACACCAGCGGAACTCCAAATGAAACTAGCCTTGAACAGACTCAATATGTATAGTATCTATGGCTACGGCAGTCATTGTCTTGTATATTATAGGTTACCATATACAGATGTGAGAAGATTCGCGAAACCCATAAACAAAAATAAATAAAAACCCGTAAAACAATGAACCAAGCATCGCAGACGATCTCAAAGTGAAACGGAAAACATTTAGTTACAAAAAAACGCATGAATACAAAACGATCATGTAAAGCGTATCTAACAATGAGTGCACGATCCTTTATATTCACACGTCGGTGGACAAGTGAGAGGAGATCAAACGGCTGACGGGTGGATGGTTGGGGGGGGGGTGTTGTGGGGGACAAAGAGCACTTCAGACAAATGTATGGATTGACGGCTGTCCGACACAAATAATATCAGTGTCGCGATGGCTTTGTGCTCATTCGCTTGTTGACTTTGATGGAATTTTTTGCATTTAAATATTATGGATTAAAATAATGAAGATTTTGTGGATCACATTTAAAACCTGACATTAAATTTAATTCTAATTAGTCTAATAAAACCAATTAGAAGGAATGCTGATATTCTTATCGTAGGTCGTTATATCTATTTTCAACTGAAAATACACTTGAAAAAGAGGTTATTAATTTATCTGCATTTATATGTTACGCGATATCTCTGACAAAAGTGGACCAATTTTCTAATATTCAACAGGGTTAAACGTATAGATGTTTAATATCAATTTGATTGATATCTGAAAACACACACACACATACACTCACGCCTTTAATCTCGCAGGGGTAGGCAGAGATGTAACCAGTACACCCACTTTTCACCTAATTTCGGTCCCATAATGTGTTAGGGGTGAGCCTATCTCCATACCAGGCACAAATTCCAGACTCCAGCTAATTCTGAGAATTTCTAACCCGAAGATCGAACACGAGACCTCAGCATTGCAGTCGTAACGCAATTACAACTGCGCCACCGAGGCGTTGCTAATTTCATAGTCAAAAACTCTACGACACAAAACAATCTAAACAGTTATAAAATATCGATAAAATCACATCCCTAGCCTGCCGATTTTGCATACAGTGCTGCGCTATTATTCACGCCGGCCGTGTAAAACGGCGGCGAGTTTACTTGCGACATAAACTAGCGTGCTAACTTACATCAGTCGGTAGCATGCGAACACGTGCATTGCAGCGTCACGCTGTTTGCTCGCGAGCCGAATGTTTCCGCACCACTGTTTCTGAATATGGATTTGCGATTATGATTTTGGCTGTGTGCCATTGTATGAATTTAGGCTACAGTCCTGCAACCAGTTTTGTCTACAGGAATGCCTGCTTGTTTGTCTGGTGACACTGACTTAAGTGTTAGTTTGCTGTTGCATTGTAAGGTCCTAATTACTGTCTTCCTGTAACGTAGGGTTACCAATTCCGGAATTCAAATACTAGCATTTGAAGTTACAAAATCCAGGACAATCCAGTTTAAAAACAGGGCGCATCTTTGTTTTAAAATAGCGTGAACACTTGCGAGCCGCCCCTAAAGTAAGGATTGCAGAAGTGGTGTGCGAATTTTAAAATACAGGACTTTATCAGGACACTTTAAAAACCCAGGACGCTGCTTAAAAACTATCCAGGACACTCTAAAACCAGGACATGTCCTGGGAAAACAGGACGGTTGGCAACTCTACTGTAACGTAACCATGTTTATTTTGGGATTGTGTTTTTGGGCGGTCACTTAGCCAGTATAACGAGACTATCCCATCCTCCATTCTAACGCCTGTATGCCAGGATCGACAATGGCACCCAGTTTCTCGACAGCACTGAAGCTCGGTGAGTTTCTGGGAATGTTTACTGTCACTATCCCGCACCAGTATTAACCTAATAGGAGAGAGGAGAAGAGAGAGGAGAGGAGGGAGGAGTAGGTAAGCAAACGGCAGCGGCGTTGCTGTGCCCTGGTATTGCAGAAGTCTATCGGCGGCGGTGACTTCTTACCATCAGGTGGCCCGTCTGCTCGTCTGCCTATCGAGGCACTGAAAAAATAGTAGAAAATATTAATTACTTTTCCTTCCATAGAAAAGAAGGAGACAAAATAAGGAACCAAAGAGGTATTTACCACTAACATTAGGACATTTCATCTGGAGAAGCCAAACGTAAAGCACCACGAATGTTTCTATATGGATCATACCACGCAATAACAGCTCGCATCTCAGCTTTATTCTTATAACGAAAAATCCTCCTGGTCTACACTTAATCAGTGTTAACCTTTCTAATGTCCATTTTTATGGTAAAAAATGTTTATTTTGATACAATAAATAAAATAAAAGTCGATCAAAGCTTTGAATGGAAAAAATTTAAATTTAAATTTTAATGATTGCTGAATTTAGTATGAGTTAAAAATTTCAATCAACAAGGACACGAATATTACATTTTAAATCGAAACTGACAGAAATGTTTATTGTCCTAGCGATTAAAACAAAGCTCTCACTAAAACAATAAACGAAAAAATATGTGGGTAAATCATATTACCTTTATAAAGAAACAAAAAACAGACTGCGGTAAAAGCTTCTACACAAACGAAATTCAAAAAGAGTAACGCCATGAAATGCCCGTGTCCTAACTGGACTCCCTTGCCATTTCACCAAACAGCGGCCCAAACATTAAAAAGACGATTCATGCATTTACAACCGGCCCATCCATTTCCGCACCGCGTCGGTATGAGAGCGGACAGTGAAGAAATGCGCACGTCGACCTTAAAACAACCGAAGATAATGTTATAAAACAATACACACCGTCAATAAACCTCCACCCTATTTTGTAAACACTGAACCACCATACACGAAGTTTTGTATCTATGCAAGATTTTTCATTATCCATTGCCGATTTACTTCAGCGTACCTTAACATTTTTCTAGACTATAGCTTCATTGTAAAATATCAACCCAAATTTTTACCTACTGTTTTGTCTGGCACCGTATCCAAGGCTGGCTAAGTAGGGCGCGTTTTAACACGTCCGTGTACTAAGCCGTCGATGTAGAACCACTTAGTTGAGCTTCGTTAAGTGTAGTAGCTCAGTTAATGCCGGCGGAAATTTATTCATGGCGATAATAAAGTTTGTCGTCCAGAGACATGGGTTTTTTGGCATGCCTTGGTATTCAGTACAGTGTAATTTTCATCAAATGTAAATTCTTGCATTTATTCCTAAAGTTTATGTAGTCTTACGCTCGGTTGCAACATTGTTCTCTAAACTTGGGAACTGGGAAACACACAAACATTTTCTACAGGCTTTCTTCTTCTGACTGACGATTTAGGGGGTCAATTGAGTGGAGGAAGATAGCGGAAAACTGGATATTAGTTTTTTTTATTGCATAGTCCGACTAACGAGCCTGTGGGTCAATATACCGAATGTCACGTGTCGCAATACCGAAAGTATCATGTATGCGCTGTCAGCCTTAAAGGACAGGAATAGGGATTAGGGAGGGGAAGGGGGAATCTGGGCCTCCGGATATTTCACTTACCATACGTAACGCGACAGTAAACTGTCACTTTACGTTGGTTCTCTGTGAGACAGTGGTACTACCCCGGTCGAGCCGGCCCATTCATGCTGCAGACAAATATGTCTACATGTTATGTTAATATCTATCTAGTAGTCTATAATTTGTGTCTTTTGACTTGTAGTTCTCTTGTCGGGCTAGACGCCCAAAATAAAACGTGATAAATAACGTCCAAAGTAGAGATAATACAAATGTTTACTTTGCTGTGGTGTTTTGTCTTTGATCTCAGACATGACGTAATTCTGTAGAATTGTTGTACTTACGTACATTATATTCTTTTTTCTTGGAAAGTACAAATATTTCTAATACCAAAATTATCCTTGATTACTCTCTGAAAATGTTTCAAAAAACACCGTCAATGTCAATTGCTGTTTCAGAGATTAAGCCAAACAAAGAGGCAGACAATCAAAGAATAAAAAATGTATGAATAAGTTATAGTAACGTACAAATAACTAAGTATATTCGCTGAAGAAAAACCTTTTATTTCAGAATTACAGACACTTCAATATTATTTAATTAGCCATAGAAAATGTATTATACTACTATCTTAGAAGTAAAGTAATCAAAACACATTCAAAACTATAATTAAAAAACACAAAATCCCGAATCATCTTAAGATCACGAAAGTTAGAACAAAATGGGACAACTAGACCCATCTGATTGTACCAAATTTTTGCACTATTTTCATCAAACTCGTGAGGTTCAAAGCACTTTGGAAACTTAATTTCGTGATTTAAGTTTACACAGTTAAAAGTCGAAGTGAAACTAAATTAATAAGCGTCGGTTACGTCGTGGGCCGCTTAACTTCGGACGTTTTAATGGGATTAGGCAGTAATTAGTGCTGTTCTTGTAATGTTAATTCGGTTGAAATTATTCAGTACCCACGTAACCGTCGCGTGTGTGACTTTGTACTTAGGATGAGTAATTTGAGACACTACTACTGTCTGAGAAAAGTTGGCGCTATATATCGCAATGGTATTATTAAAAAGACTACCTGTATAATGTAAGATCTGAATGAATACATGTACGATTGTAAAATATCCGAATAACTTTAAAACTTAATTTATGTAAATTTTTTGCTGATATGTATGCGTATCCGAATTGCGTGTTAGTGTTCGAGAGAGAGTGAGGAAGTGTATGATGGTAATACGAAACTGTACGAAAACGAAGCGGTGACGTTGTGTATTAATTATATATATATATATATATATTTTAAATTGTAATATACGTACATAACTTAAAAATAAATTTATTTTTCTATTCTTCACCCTCACAGAATGTTATACACTGTATGATTCAAGAAACTACTCCTATTGGTTGCAGTAACAATACGGATTTAGAAGTGGATACTTATTATATTTTAGCGGTTACTCGGTTTCACATTAATGTGACTCAACGTATAAACAATTTTTTTTTATTTATTTATTTCATACACACAAAAATTATACTAATGTATACACTTACAATTATGCATAAATGAGAAACTACAAGATAAATAATATTTATTATACATACTGTTCTGTTGACTGTTCTATATGTCTTTAAGTTGCTAATATATTTTACTTTTGAACAACCTATTTTGGCAACTAGCCGTACACACTGGTCCCTTATTCAAAAACAGCATTGTAGTGCTGCTCAGATTGTGCTGCATGTCGCTGAATGAGATGAAGCAACATATTTCTAGCATTTAATTTAATTTTTATTTGATATTATACTTTGTTCTAACCTTTTTTCTTTTTAGTTTAAAAATACCTCCTTTTTTATATACCTCAATGATTTCTTAGTGATATTATCACTTTTTTCACAATTCCTATATTCTATGGCATAAAGTGATAATGTAGTGTAATGTAATGTAGTGTTAGTGTACATCCGGTTTTTATCGGAGGTCTAGTGTGCGGTGCGGTGTTTGGCCGTTTTGCGGCCTTCTGAATACTTTGACAGTAGACCCGCAACCGCTTCTTCACCTTCTTGCCCATATCATAATGTGAAGAGTAGGCCGGCATTATTGTGATGAGTAGCGGATAGATTGTCTCTCGCTACTCTATACTCTAATTGGACGGCACTGCTCTTACCATTAGGTGCAGTGTGGTCACTTTGCCGTGCCAAAATAAAAAAAGCTTTCATTCTGTATATATCGTGTACATGCATGTGATTTGTGTATTATACCTTTTTCTAAATAGTTGACTTCTATGCTATGATAACGATAATATCCCTTATATAATAATAATAATAATAAAGCTTTTTTTTATTTCCATAACCTTAACCAATATTTTACAAAATAAATGTGTGTTAGTGTTTTTCTTATATTCTACGGGTTAGTTTTCAATAATTTATTTGATTTTTGCATATTGTATTGGGTATGGATCCCTTAAGGGTAAAAGCCTCCTCCAATTTTCGCCAGTTTTCTCTGTCTTGTGCAATGGTTGTCCAGTTGCACCCGACAATTTCTACTATATCATACATAATGCCTTGCTTACATAATGCCTTACATAATAATCACCTTTAAAACAATACAGCTCAATTACCACGTAGCGCGACTTTTCCGTGTATTTAAAGAAATGCGGATCACAAAAATGGCATTTAATTACACAACATTAAAAATTCACGTGCAAAATGAATTTGCCGAGATAAAAGCCATTTGATGAGTTAAACCATTTTTTATAATGACCGTTAAAATATTGGAATGAACGCCCACCCATTAATTGCTATTTCAGACCGTTATTCTGACGCAAAAATAAGACTTTTATGGGCGGAAGTTATAAGGACAAATATTTTCGTGAAATACTGTACGAGTTTCAGTTAAATTATAATGGTGAAATGTGAGGTTTTTAATTTGTAAGTCATTTTAGCAATTCCAAAATGGAGACAGTACCGATACTTAACTGATCGTGGCGAAATATTTGAGGTATAATTTCTGTTTGATTAAAATTTGTTGAAAGATATTTTGAAATTATATTGCGTTATTTGAACAGGGGAAATTAATTTGAAAAGAATCTGGAAATATGCGTAATTGAACATGCTTGTAGTAAAACAAAAATGTTTTTTATTCATCATCATCATCATCATCATCATCAGCCGGTGTCAGTCCACTGTTGGACGTAGGCCTCTCCCAAGATGCGCCACTGAGCCCGATCTTCAGCTCTTCTTTTCCAGTGACTGCCCACCGCTTTGCGTATGTCGTCGCTCCACCTGGTCACAGGACGTCCTACGCTACGTTTGCCGATTCGTGGTCTCCACTCTAGGACAAGTCTACCCCAACGGTTATCAGTCCTGCGGCAGATATGACCGGCCCACTGCCACTTCAACTTGCCAATCCGTTGAGCTATGTCGATAACGTTAGTTCTCTGGCGAATAACTTCGTTCCGGATTCGATCCCGCAGAGAAACACCGAGCATAGCTCTCTCCATAGCTCGTTGAGTGACTTTGAATTGGTGGACCAGTCGAGCTGTGAGTGTCCACGTCTCGGCTCCGTATGTCAACACGGGTAGAACGCACTGGTCAAAGACTTTCGTCTTTAGACACTGCGGTATAGGCGACGAGAAGACTCGACGGAGTTTTCCGAATGCTGCCCAGCCCAGCTGAATTCTTCTCTGGATTTCCTTCTCGAAGTTGTGTTTACCTAGTTGGAGCGTCTGCCCTAGGTAAACATACTGCGTAACAACTTCGAGTGGGATTCCATCTAAGGCAATCGGTTCCGGAACAACGTGCTCGTTGTACATGACTTTGGTTTTATCCAAATTCATCCGGAGACCGATGCGACGAGAAGAATCAGCTAGGCCATTCAACATCCTTTGCAGGTCCTGCAGCGTCTCTGCCATGATAACGATATCATCTGCGAATCGCAAGTGAGAGATGTACTTGCCGTTGATGTTAATGCCACAATCTTTCCAGTCCAGCGTCTTAAACATATCTTCCAAGGCGTTAGTGAACAGTTTCGGGGATATGACATCCCCCTGTCTCACTCCTCGACGCAGGTTGATATGTTTAGTACGCCGGTTCTGTACTTGTACAGTCATCGTTGCGGCATTGTACAGACATCTCATCACTTCGATATATCGCCAGTCAACTTGGCAGCGCTGCAGGGACTCCAGAACAGACCAGGTTTCGATTGAGTCAAAGGCCTTCTCATAGTCCACAAATGCTAAGCACAGGGGCCGATTGTACTCTTCGGTCTTCTGTACAATCTGCCGCACTGTGTGGATGTGGTCTATGGTGCCGTAACCGCTTCGAAACCCGGCTTGTTCCGGTGGTTGGAACTCGTCAAGTCTTCGCGCAAGACGGTTCGTGATGACCCTTGAAAACAGCTTGTAGACATGACTCAGAAGCGAAATCGGGCGGTAGGTTTTCAAGAGGGTTTTGTCTCCTTTTTTGAAAAACAGAACCACCATGCTTCTGTTCCATGCCTGTGGAGTTCTCCCAGTGAGAAGAACGGAATTAAAGAGCTGTTGAAGATGTTGAACAGCTGGAGCTCCCCCGGCTGTTAAAAGCTCTGTTGTGATTCCGTCTTCTCCTGGGGCTTTTCCACTTTTGAGCTGTTTAAGGGCCATCACGATCTCGTCTCGGCTAATTTCGGGCAGATCTTCTGAGAAGTGGCGGGTTAAGGTGGCTCTAAGATCCTCAGTATCGGGTACGGGCCTTGAAGCATGCGATGCGTAGAGCTTGCCGTAGAAGTCTTCAACTTACGACAGGATCTCCGACTTGGATGCGACGACTAGTCCAGTTGATGTTGTCAGCTTTGTTAGGTGGCTTCTACCCAGAGGCTGGAAGAACACCTTAGACCCCCGATTTTGCTCGATTGATTTTTTAATCAAGAGCGTGTTAGAGGATCGGAGGTCGCGTCGTACCAGCTTCCTTATGGTTTTATTGCGCACCTGGTTTGCTGACAAAGCTGACAAAGGGTCTGTTCGTCTCTCTTCCATTAGCCGAAGTGTTTCTGCCGAAAGTTTGGACTTTTTTCCCATACGCTTGGCCTCGCAAAACTTCGTCCCTTCATCCCTGAGGATTTCCACCACTTCTTCGAGTTTCCGGTCTACGTCATCTGTGGTTTCCAAGGCAGCGAATCGATTTTCCAATTTTAATTGGAATGTTTCGGACCCAACGACGGTTTGGAGTAGGTTTGGTCTGAGCGTGGACTTCATCAATCGGAATCTCTCGGCTTTGAAGTCGATATCCAGAGAGCCTCGCACAAGTCGGTGATCACTTCCAGTATTAAACCTAGTGATCACTGAGACGTCTCTGAATATGCGCCGTTTGTCCGTAATGATGAAGTCAATCTCGTTTTTTATCACAGTGTCGGGGCTTTGCCACGTCCACTTCCTTTGGAGCTTTTTCTTGAAGAACGAGTTCATCAAGAAAAGCCCCTCTTTCTCGAGGAAATTGACGAGCATTTGCCCCCTATGATTCCTACTCCCAAATCCGTTTGGTCCTATTGTCGATTCTCTGCATGCCTGTACTCCCACTTTGGCGTTGAAGTCCCCCATGACAACGTTGTAGTGAACCTTGGAGGTGGTGTGTAAAGCTCTGGAGATATCTTCAAACATACTCTCCACCTCATCATCCAAGTGTGTCGAGGTCGGTGCGTAGACCTGGATAACCTTGAGGCTGTACCTCTCGGTTAACTTTATTATGAGGTACGCTACCCTGCTCGACACACTGGAGATTTCTACAACATTGTCACTGAGAGCCTTGTTGATCAGAAACCCGACGCCGCCTTGGGATGGCTGATCTCCTTCTCTATAGTACATAAGATGGCCTGATTCTAAGGTTATGGTGTCCTCTCCCTGTCTTCGGACTTCACATAACCCCAGGATGTGCCATCTTATGTGTTTCAACTCCTCTTCCAGCTGCGCCAGATGATCGTCCAGCCGAATCGTTCGTCCATTATACGTTGCGAGGGTCAGTTTATTTTGGCGGCCTACCGTAGCCCGGGGATTCTTAGCACCCCCTGCCCTGCCGTTACCGTGACCGCCACCGTGGTCAGGAATAGCAGGGAACTGGGGGCCTTGGCATTGTGGGACTTTTCATGGGAGGGTTTGCCCTAATCGCCACGCTGGGCAGGCGGGTTGGCGATCGCAGGACGTAGCTTCTCGCACCGGTGACGCTGCTGCCCGTCACCGGCCTGTAAGATTTAGCTACGTCATAATTGTAAAATGGTTATACCGCCATTTGTCGGTCGCCAGAGCCTCGTTCGTTAGTCAGCAGGATGCACCACGGGCAGGTGAGGTTGGCTGGGAGCACTGAGGTGGTATTTGTGCTCCCTTACATCCCTTGTTGTTGTACATGTTTTTTATTCACAACAGAATAAATAATATTCAACATATAATAATCATAATAATAAATAAAAGTAGAAATAACAGAGTAACAGCTAAAGCTGCGTAGGGATATTTCCTCAACCGTGTTCAACCGTCGCTATCATGGCGAATGCTGTAAGGAATTGTTTGGTCTTATCCCATTGTCTCCCTTCCACACCAGAACCACGCATACTGGCTTGCGGAGCCACAGTTTCGTGGTGTCTACTAACCCGGCCCGAACCAAGAGGTTCGCAAATTCGTATTTTTGTCGCACCATCAAGCTGTGGAACAGTTTGCCAGCTACCGCGTTCCCTCCTTCTTATTATCCTGGGTCCTTTAGGCGTAGCGTGAAGAAACTACACAGCAGGCCGGCATAATTGTGTTGAGTAGCGAGGGATAGATTGTCTCTCGGTACTCTTACTGGACGGCACTTCATTTACCACAGTGTGGTCAATTTTCAGTGACAGGATAAAAAAAAGTAATTCAAAGATTATTAATTAAATCTCGCTGGCACTTGTAGCATTACCCCCATAAAAACCATTTGATTTGTTCCAGTACTTGATATTGTAATATTAGATAGCTTATAACCTTCGATAACAGCTCATAAAATTCAATAAGAATTGGAATCTAATTGGTAGTTCCAGAAATTAGCGCATTCATACCAACAATCTATTTATAGCAGTATCTAACGAGACATTCTATTACAGTGAGGATCGAGCGATGATACGACAATTGCTGAGGAGTCGGGTGCGGCATCACAACGGACACACGTGACCGCGCCCCGTCGCCATGGCGCCGCACGTGGCACTATTCCTCATACTCTGCCTGGTCCACGGCGACACCAAGACCGTCATCCAGGACAAACTTGGTAAGTGATAAATCTAATATGTAAAATTTACGGAATTGAGGGTAACGAGGCTTTTGGTCTCTCTCAGAATTTGACACAACTTTTTTGTTTTTATTGCCTCGATAGGCAGACGAGCAGACGGGCCACCTGGTAAGTAGTCACCGCCGCCCATAGACTTCTGCATTGCCAGGGTACAGCAAAGCCGCTGACTATCGTTATTTCTTCTTCAGAACATATTTAATTTTTTTATCATTATTCTTATAGATGGAGAATCCTTAGAAATTGACGGTACACAAGAATTATCCGCTATTATGAAATAAGACTAGAAAAAACTCTAGAACTTGTAAATAATTTGATTACCATGTTAAGATACTTTAAAACCGATTTTATTAATATTCTTCCTCAACCATGGGCGTATATAAGGGGGGGGTTCAGGGGGTCCGGACACCCCCCTTAGCATACGACATAATAAAAAATCGCGGACTATTGATAGCGGATAATATAGACGGTTAGCAGGCTATTTGATTTAAGTGTCAATTTTTGCAGCGTTCAGC
Source organism: Laothoe populi (assembly GCA_905220505.1). Lineage (NCBI taxonomy): Eukaryota > Metazoa > Arthropoda > Insecta > Lepidoptera > Sphingidae > Laothoe > Laothoe populi. The sequence continues at coordinate 22,520,664 of HG992151.1, forward strand.
TATATGCATATTTGGAATTAACAGATTTTTCTACGACTTTTGAGCCTAGTTTAATTTTTTTCGTGTACTTTTTGTAGCGCTTAAATCAACTGGTAAAACAAGACTGCTCTTTTTCAGGGCACATCTATTTAAAAAAATACGACCGAGTCTTAAGTAGTGACTACTTAGTAGTGATGAGTGTGATAGTATATGATGTACCATAAGTAACTGGAGGGCAATTATCCTTTCATTCAAAATCATTTCATACTCGAATCTACAGTTCGAATCACTTCTCTATTACGTAATTTCGAACTACGAAGTTATTTTTTCGAATGTTGCATCCATATCCATTTGAATTCGAGTCTTTACTATTTATTAAAAAATTTGAATTTCGACCTAAAAATCTATAAGTATTTTAATATCCATAGTGTCTCGGGCCTCATCAAATGTGCATCCACTATCCAGTTCTTGGACATGTTTTTGGACTCTTCCAAGTATTTTATCTTTCTAAGACTTTTAGTTCAATCATAATAAAAACACGAGATTGAGTCTTTTTATGGGTAAACACATCAGCATATGGCATCATATACGCAGTAAGTAAGGACCAAAATAAAACAATATCTTTGGGTGTCTAGAGGCCTTCATACGTCCAACATTACCGCACCACCTCCAAGAGCATAGACTCTATGCCGCTTAGCTATAAACGTTGCAAAATATTAATGTTAAGGAAACAATCTTACCACTTTATCTGAAGAATTCACCTGATACAGTTCATATGAAATTTGTCAAGACGCCATATGGTTTAGGCGCCATTAGGTTTCAGTGGTTTAAGGCAAAGTCGGTCAAGAATGGCGTAAGCCTGGATGTCATTTTCTACCTACTACAATATCATCAAGCGTTACTTAGCATCTTGCGGCGTACCCTGCGACTGCTGGGAAGAACTTTCGTGTCACTAGACCGAATGGCGTGGCTCAGTACGAAAATCATGTGCACATTTTGAGGAAACATGTATGAATCCAATGCCTTGACGCCCAGCGTGAGCTGCAATAAATAAGACCTAAAACTGTGTACACTTAGGGTTGGCCCTAAGTGTACACGACGCGCGTCGCCATGCACTGTAGGTGAAAAATAGTGACGCGACGTTTCGACTCTGCGCCAGTTTGAGTTGACTCTTACAGCTACTCTTCTAGACAACTGTTCTGTACGTCCTGTGACAGGGCTTTTAAAACAAAATTAGGGCTAGCTAGTCACATTGGCGAAAAAAACTTATTCCAAAAGTGCAAGGTTCGCCGTCGAAGGATACTTCTTGGAGGACATCATCATCAAGTTAGGACACAATATTGAATGGTTCGAATTCGAGATGTACGTCTCGGACGGTCTGTACCAGTCGAAGCAGTTCGAGCGATAACCTTCGAGAAATGTTCGAATGGTAATTGTCAGAATAGCTCAAATATTTTGATTTCGAATTCTATTTTTAAAATAGTTTATTTATGAACATTTTACATTGTACACTGACAATCAAAACCTTCGAGAAACACCGGACTCGACATTTCGAGAATAGCTTAACTTTACATTCACTCGAAAAAAGTTCGAATTTGAATTATTTTCGTATACGAAGTTGATTCGAGTGCTTGAGAATTGCCCCCTATATTCTTACCATCAAGACCTTCGAGAAACACCGGACTCGACATTTCCATAATAGCTTAACTTTACATTCACTTGAAAAAGTTCGAATTTGAATTAATTTTCTCCCTGAGTTCTAACATCTCATCTTGGTAATAAGCAACATTAAAATAGTTATTTACCAAAAATAAATTGACTTCACTTGACATTTGATATTTTGACAGTTGTTATGTAAACAATAAAACAAAAATGAATGAAAATCTGCGGCAGATTTTCATCCATCCAAAGTCCAAATCCAAATAGCAAGTAGCAATTTTTTATTAACTAGCGTTTTCCCATTCTATGTTTAAGTAATTTCTAAATAACTATGATTTGAGCGGTTAGATTTTTAGCTTTTATCCGCGGACCCCCCCCATGTAAAAGCTATAGCTACGTCACTGTCCTCAACGTATTCTTCGGCGACATCTCGTCTATTATTTCAGCCTATACACAAACATGACTAGTGAATTGTAATTGCGCATGTGTTACGACTGCTGTGCTGAGGTCTCGGGTTCGATCGCCGGGTCGGGTAAAGCTATATTGGGTTTTTCTGTTTAAAAATACTCAGTATCAGCCCTGAGTCTGGAATTGAGAGCGGTATGGCGATGGGCTCGCCCCCTTTCACATTATGGGACCTTAATAGATTCGACGAAGTGTGGGTGTACTGGTTACACCTCTGCCTACCCCTTTGGGGATTGCAGGCGTAATAGTATATTTATTATGAAAGATACTACGATCCATTGAAAGCAATTTTAACTATTCCTCAAACGGTCCTGGCACTCTAAAAATGTTAAAATAAACGGAATAATCGTTTGGAGCTGCTCGTCGTGTTCTATCGAAAATAAGAGTAAGTCAGTCAGACAGCCATTGCAAAGGACTAACCGCCTTTGCGCGGCTTAATGACCTCCTTTTGTGGATTATTTTTCTTTTGCCCTCTCTCTGTAGATTTTCTACTTTAAAACCGTCAATGCTGTTTCATATGAATTTTTTAATACTTTTTTGTCGCTTTTAATGAATGGGAGGAACTTTAGAGTAAAAAAGTATTATTAAATGTTGAAATGAATTAAGAATGTGTGTCAAATGCCTATTCAAAATAAATGGTTACTATCGTGGGCCATAAATTCAAGGTTTGAAAATTCTAGTAACTGAAAATATTAATGTTTCGTTTCATTATTATAAGCGTAATAAGCAGTGTTAGACTATCGGGGTACAAAACGCCGGGCCGGATTTTATGGGTTCTAATCAGCCTCCATGCATGAATCTCTGAGTTTTAGGAAATTATAAGTATTGAGATGAAGGAACATATCTTGAGGAAGTTTGCATAAGTAAGATTTACAGTCTTGAACTAAACTAGCGTAGTGGTCTTAGGATAATAGCTCTTATTTCTAAAAGATCATTAACTGCCAAGCACTGCGCTTACCATCGGTTGCAGTGTGGTCACTTTGCATTGCCAGGATAAAAAGAAGATCAAATACCAAACATTTCCCGAACAGAAATAGAATAGCAATAAATCAAATTCTTCAAAAATCGGTATACAAGAACACGTTTTGAATGGAAAGCTAGCTGTGGCAAACAATAGCAAACGTTGAATGCAGCTAGCTCCGCTCTCAAATCTCATTTGGACAAACGAATTTATGTAGTCCGCCGTAATGGCCCATTTTGAGCTGATGCATCTCCGAACCAAATGGGATGGCCAAATTGACTCTTTAAAAGGTTGTTTTAAAAACGAATTGTTTTGTTATTTACGATATTTCATTTGAAAATAATTCTGGTGAAATTAACGAGCTTTGTATTTTTGTTTTATTTGTGTAATAGGTAAATGTGTTTTCGTACATAATTATCCACACATGTTTGTAATCCCCGAAGGGAGATAGGACACACACCAGTACACCTACATTTTGCTAATTACCGTTCTAAAATGTGATAGGGGTACTCGCCATATCGGGCGTAATTAAGATTCCGGGCTGATATTGAGTATTAGACATACAATTTTATGGTCGAAAATATCACTTTTACCCGACCCGGAGATCGAACCCGAGACCTTAAAAAGAAATCGTACCACGTTCGCAATTACAACTGCGTCATCTAGGCATGTTTTCGTTTAATGTTTTTTTTTTGAATATGAATTACTTTCCAGAATTTGATATCGCTGTATTGAATGGCCAGTAAATTCTTGCCTGAATATATTATGATCTAAAAAGCTCCCTTTGTGTATTTATCTTATATAAATAAGTAGATTCCGTTTGATTTATAACAAAAATAGTTATGTTCTTTTCCTGAAGTAGGTCGAACAGGCTGTTTACACTAAATTTAATTACATATACACTCACGTCTGTAATCCCCAAAGGGGTAGGTAGAGGTACACCCACTTATCATCGAATCCATAATGTGATAGGGGGCGAGCCTATCGCCGTACCGGGCACAGAGTCCAGACTCCAGGCTAATACTGAGAATTTTTAGATAGAAAAACCCAATATCACTTTACCCGACCCGGGGATCCAACCCGAGACCTCAGCACAGAATTCAGAATGAATGCGCAATTATCATTTACTATCATTATTCAATAACGAACGTAGAAGTTTTAATTGTAGAACATTATTACAAAAATGTTGCTCGCAGAAACTTTATTGTAATTATTTTGGACATGGATGAAACATACAGATATTGAAAATATTATATATATCAATAAATATAATTATTACATAGATATCTTTATTTATCTCTAACGACGCCAGGCGCTTATTTGACCATCAAAAAATTGGAACGTTTTTTGTTGGCGGTCAATCTAGTCCAGAATTTGCAATACAGAATTTTCGACTAGGCTTTGGGCGATAATTTCGCTTTAAAATAAAAATAAAACCGCCTTAAAAAAATCAGACAACTAAAAAGCAAAGAATAATTGGTTACATTTACATCAATTAATTACATACAATTTAAATCAATTATTTTTGGAGACGGTGCCGGTGTTGTTTTCTTTACTTTTAGATTCATAAAAACCAAGTCTATTTTATATTTTTTTGTATGCCTGATTATTCTGTTTTTTCCATGTTTTGGATAGCACCGACTCCAAATAATTGATTTAAATTGTATGTAATCCATTGATGTATATGTAACCAATTATTCTTTGCTTTTTAGTTGTGTCTGGGTTTTTTTGAAGGCGGTTTTATTTTTATTTAGAAAGTAATAATTAATTTTTTGCTTTTTAGTCGTACAAATATAAGATAGGTAAGTTGGATAGAGTACCAAAAGAAAACACCACTGAAAAAGTCAGAGAAAAGCAAAATTCGCAGTTTCGTATATTCGGACAACATATTTAGTTATTTTGGTTTTAAAACCAAACTACTCAACCGATTTTGATAAAAATTGTATGGGACCAATCTGGAAGCATATTCTCTGTAATAAAAGATTATTTTTCCAAATTGGTCAGTAAATGACGGAGTTCTGAGGTAACAAACATAAAAAACACGTCGAATTGAGAACCTCCTCCTTTTTTTTGAAGTCGGCTAAAAAGACAAAAATATAATTGTTTTTGGTCCTGTTCGTTAAAAACGTAAATTGCACTCACTTTGCTTATATCAAAAATCATGTTACCCTTTTTAAGAGACTTCCGTAAAACGAAGTGTACAGCAGTAAGAAAAAGGAATGAAAGATATAATATATTGATATCATTACACAAATAGATAGTACCAAACTCGTATCCGAAGCTAAATTTATGTTCATAGCTTGTAGTTTGTACATTTTTAATTGATAAAAGTTTTATAAGCAGCGATAGTCTAGTTGGCAGTGGTGAGGACTTTGGAGACGGAAGTTGTAGGAAATCAGCTCATACATTTCTAGCTATTCTAAAGTTACGTGTGTATTTATTGTTAATTATAGCTTGCTTTAATGGTGAAGGACGATGTCGTTGGGAATCCTGCATACCTGGGAATTAATAAATACTTGAAAGGCATATGAGTCTAGCAATCTGCATTAGGCCAGCGTAGTGGACTAAGGTCTAACCCCTCTCTTTAGTAGAGAAGGCCCGTGCCCAGCAGTGGGACAGTGTTTAATACAAGTCCAGTATTATTATTATAGGTCAGTTTGTGTGCATAAAACAACCAATTTTCTGTCCATTCACCCGTTTTACCGTAAAAATGAAAAATAATGCGCTAATTCTTAACCTAGCGAAACTGTGTCACCGTTCCCGAGTTATACCATTATATTAACGAGTTTTTAAATAAAGGGACACCGTTGTAAATGGCAGTGGCAGTTTGATCGTTTCACTGCCGTTTCTAATAATAAAAAAGTTGCTTGGTCCTGGGCGAGGGCGTTTAAAACACATAAAAAGAGGCTCGGAGGAGGGTTCCGTCCGCGTGATCAAAGGCGGCCACATAGACAAACTGTTCTTATAGGGTTACGGAGTGGTTGGGTTTTTATACCTATCGATGGTGATTTTTGGTTGCGAACGTAATAAACATTTTAGAAGGAGTGTAATTTGGAATTAGAATTAATTATTAACAATAAGGTTTGCGTTGAGGTGTGCTTCCTACTTTCATACAGACATATGCAGACGCCTGTGTCTCAAAAGGGATAAGCTATGGTGAAAGTACAACTAGAACTCTATCTCCGTGGCGCATAGGACGAGTAGCCTGCTATAAAACGAAAGGCTGCGATTCCCACACCCGGACAAGTGTTTGTGTGACAGACAGGAATTTGTGTCGAGTCTGGTTGTTGTGCCGAAAGTCTCTCGTAATCCCTGACACAAAACTTGTATCTTATAGTGGGTTCGGGGCTATGTGTGTGACTGTTGGGTGTTATTTATTTTATCTACATTTTATATACAAATTCGAATACCTTGGAAATCATGTGTGATTTTTAGATTGAGTTCTCGATGAAATCGACCTATGTTTGTCCAACCTGTTATTTAAACCTCACTGATTTCTCAGCTGGATACGCCACTATGCCAATGACTTCATAAGTATTGTGGTATAGCATAACGAAATTATCTCTGTAACAAATTCTGACAGCGTGGTTCCACTTAAGAACTGATTTAAATTAACATTCTCTCAACCTGAAGTATTATGCTTCTTAACCTATTTACTCATACATATGTATAGGGTAGTACGTTCGAATCCGGGTCACGTCAAACCACGGGACAAAGCGTATTGAGACCGCCGGTATACGGTCCCTGCCCTCTCGGAGTGACAGATTACTCGCATCCATTTACAGCTGCCGAGTGGATTTGTCCATTTGGAGCATGATTATTTCTCTGCTAAATTAGGGAAGGAGTGTTGAACGGTGGTCGGGCACCAGCCTGTTTGCTTTTGTTTATGGTGTCGTATTAATAAAGGGTTGTGTGTGTTTTGTTGTTTGTATAAGTGTTTTTAACATTTTACGGTAAATGCTTTTGATGTAAGGTTTGTTTTTGTTCGCATTTCGTTTTATTTTATTTTTTTAATTAATAATGTGTTGTAAAATTAAAGATATTTGCAATCTCAATATTAGAGTTCTATGTGCACACGATCAACTCAGTATAAAATTACATAAGGCACATCACTAGTATCCAATCAAAAAAGATTAATTTTAAAATAAATTGTAGCCTTAATTTAAAATTGGAAGACGTGAATTAAAACCAGATGTCTCTGGTGTGCTATAAACGCCGAATTCAAACTTACCCGGCAATGTTGCCAACTTTTATTGCAATTTAAATACGTCTGTGGCAATAAATCGATCGTTTTACGATCGTACGTTGTGCTCAAAAATTGTATTTTTTTACTTCACTCATGTAGACATAAAATGGCTTTTATTACTTTACAATGAACGTCAATTTTTTATTGGTTCGTTTATCATGTGATGGAGGGTTGCCAACATTATGAGACGAAGACGCAGAATTGGCTGGTTTTAAGTATCTTGCTCATAAAACATAGTTACATGTTTAAAAGTTTGTTTTAAAATGAGTGATAGTAATTTTTTCAGGTGGCGGACATCGATAAATGCTTCCAAAATTATTATAAGACAGGCTATTGTTTGTATAAAAAAATATTTTTTTTTTATATTCAAAATTGACATAAAAGTGAAGTGAACTACATGGGATGTTATTTTAAATACAATTTTAACATACCGCCATCTCGCGGTACATGAAGGAATCATTTTTATTTCTAAATACATGATAACTGAATCCACGATTTCAAATGTAAACAGAAGGGTTCTGCAATAATCCAAGCGCAATACATGTAATGTTCATATCGCGTGCTACGTATTTTTAATAGCACACTTTATACCAGATAGGCCATTTATCACGACTTAGGGAGGCTTTGTTTGGATAATATACACCTACTGAAATATTTTTATGATAATGTAAATTTTTAATTGATGTTAATATTTATTTTCTGTTATTTGTATAACAACACATTCGGAGAAAATTTTCTTTGACACATAGACTTGATAGCCCAATAAAAGTTGGGGTTTTTCAACGAGAACATAAATCGAAAAGTAACACAAAGTATACCTGATAGTTTCTTATGTTTATGCGTCTATTGTACAGTCTATTTTAATACTATTTTTGTCGTGGTTTATTTAAATTACTTTTTAGTCGAGGGGTCAGACTGAGTTGTGTTTACGCATCAAAATATATTCAAATCGATTTATTTAAAAACTATATCCAAAAATATATTCACGTTTAATTTAGAACAGCCATGTCAAACATGCGGCCCACTGAGAATTTTCTTGTGGCCCGAATATATTTTGAAAAAAAAAAACAGATAATGCTTGAACTTGTTAAAAACCATTTTGAAAGCGCGCTACAACGTACTTTTTTGTAATGTACTTTTTATTGGAAAATTGATAAATATACTTTTCCTATAATCGTATTTTTTTCGTTAAGAACTTCAGTAGTTTGACTTCTTTAAGTTTAGGTTTTTCGCCCCACCTAGTCTAAGACCTTCATGCTTTTGGCCCACCAGTGACTTTGAGTTTGACATGGCTGATTTAAAAACTCCCAATTATTACGTTGGTTAAACAGACATAATTACAAGCTATATCATCAGCTTTAAAGCCTAAACATAAAAGTGATTTACATAATGATTTCAGTACTCATAACAATTATTTTATATCCTGTTATTGATACCGGCTTTGGCCGGTTATAGCCGGTTCGGGGCGGTAAAGAGATTTTTGAAATAACGCCGTTTTTATTGGATCATAAAATTTTCCCGTTTGCCAACATTTTTATGTTGTTATGGTTGTAACGAAATGGCTGGTTTCGATTTTTCCTTGTATACTTTTAATTTATGTCGTAAATAATATTGTTTTGATAATTAGAAGGGTTAATCCCAACAAAAGAAGTTGTATTTCAAAGTATTTTGTTAACCGTCACACAAAATGAGTATGTTATAAGATTTACCACTTCCTGTGTGTATTGTATAGCCTAAATTAATGGTGGTGGATGCGGATAGTTTGACCTGAAAGATAAGGTAGTCAACAGAGGATGCTTAGGCGGTAGGTACTGTAACATGTTGCTGCGTGAGGTCACTCATGTTGGAGCAAATCGTCTAATATGTAGTTTTAAGATATAATTTGATTTTCTTGTGTTTGTTCTACTCTCTCTTTCTTTACTTCTTTCAAGATTATATTTTCAGAAGTTATGTGCGTATTTATTGTTGATTATCTCTCTTAATGATGAAGAAAAACATCATTCATCAGGTCTGATGTTATTATTTAGTTATAAAGAACGGATCTTAATCACGCGAAACTGAATCGTATAAATACAAAATTATTTCCCAATTTGGTATTTATACCATTTATCTGGTTTATTTGAGAAATAATTTGGTATTTATACCCCTATATATTGCGCTATTAAGACATGTTTAATGTTATTAGTTAATTTTATAATATTAATTCAAATCGCGAGATTCTAAAAACAATTATTATTTTACATAGTTCATAATTAAAAGTTTTTAATTCATAAAAAGTACACCGACTTCAATGAAAAACAAATTATGCGTCACTATAAAATTTGAGGGTTGCCCTTGATTTTTCGGAGATCCCATCATCTGATCCTGACTTGGTTCCAATGGGACCACCTGGGAAGTAAACCCTTTTAAACAAAAAAGAATTTCTCGAATCGGTCCAGGCGTCTTCGAGTAAACGGGGAACATACATAAAAAAAAGATTCCGACGAATTATTAACCTCCTCATTTTTTTAAGTCGGTTACTAATATTAATAACGATATATTTATAGATTAACGTGCAGTAACTCAAGTTTGTTATTGTAATATTGATTAAGTATTACATTTAATATCCATTAGAGTTTCTGGGTAAGATATTAATTGAAGATTAAAGTTCAAGTTTCTTGGTTGATGAACTTCAGTTCTAATTGTGGTTTGAATTTCTAGAAATTTCATATTGCTATAATAAACTCCATTTTGTACGAAAAACATAATTATTGAAATTAAGTTCTGTAAATCAATTAAAGATAACAGTACTATGGATGTGACGTTTTTATTTTGTTACACTTTTTTTTAAAGTGGAAAACCCCTTGTCGTGTCTAACGTTGTTTGATCTTATTAGATACTAGCTGCACCCGGCATGCCACGTAAAGTAAATTTGATTAATTGCTAACGGTTGAACGGTACAGAACTTGATGTTCTGCAGCGCCATGTAGCGAGTTCTTTTTGGGTCAGAAACCATCACGGGCGTATACAAAACAACTCACCAAAGTTTCATCATAATCGGATGAATAGTTTAGAAGTCCATATACAACAAACATACTTACATTGATTTTTATTAATATAGATATATATGAAGAAGAATGTAGATATGATTGTGTCAAGTAGCAAGGAATAATTGCCTGAACGCCACTGAGTTTATATAAGAGATACAAAAAAAATTATATGCTTTCTCTACTTACTTGTTATAAAAGTTAAATTGCCTGATCAATAAACCATTTGATTTGAATTCAAAGAACAGTACGTATGTTAAAACAAAACTATCTAAAAAGTATTGTCTAACGAACGCAAACAGCCGCAGGCTACGTCCAATGACATCCGTACCGATAAAAGTTACAAGCTCGTCAAATCGGCTCCATCATTCCAATAAAACATTGATCTCAATAAAAATGGACATCACAGTCGGCTCTAATCAAAATAAAATTAGACTGATGTTGGCAAGGACCCGCGGGGACTCCAATGGGCGGTGACATCGCGGGACCGTATGGCGACGGCTGAATTTTTCGCTCACTCAACAAAACTGTGAAGTCGATTTGCAGTAAAATTGACCGGTTTGTTGGAATCTGTCGGATGGCTATAATAATGCCATTCAGCCGTTTAGCACTGATGCGATCTGTATTTCGTCTATTGAGTTGGTATTCGTGAGCGCCGCTGGCGATGTAATGCTATTGGCATACGTTGCACATTCTATGATTTCAACCTCAGTTTGTTTGGCTGAGCTATGCTAGTCAGTTTTATTTAAAGCGGCTATTCTAGGGTGATCGTACTACGACAGAAAACCGACTTGACAGATTGACTGTTTTTTTGGTAAAATTATCTTCAATATATTTGTATTACAATCGATAATGTCAAACACGCCTTAGAGGTTCGTTACAGTAAGTCCTATTTCGAGGTTAAGGATCTAGTAAATCAAGTTGGTATAATTCTGCAAATTTTCGAAGGCCGATACAACTCTTGATGGTAACTATATTTGGACTTGATAAAAACTATAAACCTCAAACGTCGACAGTGAATTCACGATTCATTTGATATTTTGAGTCACATTATTGTTTGCTTCCTCTACCATCGTAGTCCGAAGAATTTCAGTTAAGATTCCTTTGCCAATTACTAAAGACATCTTGAATAAATCCTATATAGTTTTCACGGTATAAAAATCGTTAGTTGTACTCGAGTAATACTCAAAGACTCAAGTTGGTGTTACTCGACTGGCGAGCTAAGCGGTCTAGCGCTGGAATTTTTGACTATCCCGCCCACACACCCGCCATTGTAACTCCTGTTTAGCCAGGATCAACAATGGCACGCATTTTTTCGACACCGAGTAATGACACTCGGCGATTCTCTGGGAATGCTTCATAACTGTCTTTTATCCCGCAACGAAATTAATCAAATAGAAATATAGATTGTCCACTTCCCTCCATAGCAAAGCAGGAGACAAATACTGAACTAAAGAGGTATTAACCTCAATAAAGGACATTTACGTCTGGAGAAGCCAGACGTAAAGCACCACGGAATTTACTTAACGGGTCCTATCATGCGAGCTGTTACGCTTGATTCCAATAATAGGTATGGCAAAAACGCCGGAATGCACGGAAATTCCTCCTAGTCTCCACAAGGTCCATATAGTATACAACTCCAGATGTTATCTGCATACTGTCAAGCATAATGTTGCGCTCATTTTGCCAGAGACTACACTCCCAAAGAACATGATGCGCGGACTGTTCGTACTCACAGTTTGGTGTAGAACATGGGCACGCAGGCGAATCAACCAACCTAAATGAGAATAGTTTGCTCTTAAAGTTGCCATGACCGGTGAGAAATTGTGGCACACAGTGATCAATTTCCAGCCAAGTTTTTGTTAGACGATCGCGAACCAAAGGAAAATACTGATATAAATGCCGCCCTTTAATTGAATTATCCCATCGACATTGCCATTCGTTTAGCAGTTCGTTGCATATTTCGGAACGCTGTTTAAAAAGTCTACCGATTCTCGAGAGTTCACGCGACGTAACAAAGTTCTTGTCCATATCCTCTCTCGTGGAGTAATACATAGCGGCGCGACGCTGTGCCTCCAGATCGACTGGAAGTACACCCGCAAGGACAGGTAAAGCTTCAGTACTAACGGTTCTATACGCCTTACACAAGAATATCAACGCCAAACGCTGACTCTGGATAAATTTTCTTCGCACGGCACCGATAGTAGCCCTATCAGCCCATACAGGTGATCCATAGCAAATACTGCTCAAGTAAGTCTAGCGCTGGAATATGTACGATCAATAAACTAGCTGGCTTGTATAACAAGGACAAATAACACCCGACAGTCACCGGTAACATATAATTATCTTGAGTGGAATCGGGAACTAAGAGATAATTCGTTCTCACAACATCCAGACTCGCATCAAATATTTATCTGTCACACAATATTTGTCACGATCTGGAAATAGTACCCACGTCCTTTGATTTTACAGCCGGCTACTAGCACATTATGCCACGGAGGCTGTTTAATACGAGCAAGTCTTACAAATGACCTGAAAAGTGAAAATTTCTCGTCAGTCGATAAAATCTCTTATACCAGAGCATAGATATTATAGGGATCTGTTACCACGTCTCCACCTTTGTTATATACGCTATATTATAGAGACTTTTCTTCGGTAACTAAGTGACGGAAGGGATTAACATTGCTCTATAAACTACGATGTCATTGTCAGGTTGGCATGGCTATTGGTAGTCTGCATTAACAATATTCACACACACATACATACACTCACGCCTGTAATCCGTGAAGGGGTAGGCAGAGGTGTAACCAGTACACCCACTTTTCACCGAATTTGTTACGGTCCTATAATGTTATAGGGAGCGAGTCTATCGCCATACCGGGCTCAATTCCATACTCCGGGCTGATACTGAGCATTCCTATATAGAAAACCCAATATCATTATACCGACCCGGGGAACGAGCCCGGGACCTCAGCATAGCAGTCGTAACGCATGCGCAATAACAACTGCGCCACCGAGGCAGTCATATAGTCAGTCAGCAATATTCATAATTTCAAAATATTTGTCATTAGTTACGTAAACAGGTTTACAGTATGTTTGTTCGCAATACACTAAATCCAACTAATGGATTGTATTATGTGCGTCATTTGTTAGCATTTCATGTGTAACAAAACGAACTGTGCACTTTTATTCAGTGGTGTTATTGTAGTTTCATTAAATGGTGTAATAAAATAAACCTGGTAAAAAGGGATAAAATAACTAAAACTTCAATACCGACTATACACATTTCCATGTGTTACTTTTAAAATCTGTCCTAATTTTAATTAAACGTATTTTTGTTTTAAAGTTAATGTTAATTATCGCATGCTTTAACGGTGAAGGAAAACATCGTGAGGAAACCTGCATACCTGAGAATTGTCATAAGAGTTTTCGAAGGTATATGAAGTCTACAACCCGCATTAGGCCAGCGTGGAGGACTAAGGCCTAACCCCTCTCGTTAGTAGAGGAGGCCCGTGCCCAGCTGTGGGCCAATGTTTAATACAGAGCTAGTATTACTATTATTATTTTTGTTTTAACTTATTTTAGTAGGTACGGCTGGTGTATCTTAACTTATATAGCTGTATACCGTAAGCAAAAACTTATTGAACAGAAAATGTTATATCACATTATGTTTGCACTCGACTCAATTAATGTATACCCACACATAAGAACAAAAATGTGCATCGACTTGAAAACTTTTTGCTCCGTTAACAATCGATTAAAATACATGAAGTCAATTAACAATAAATCGCAATCACTATGTGGGCCAGAAAGCAACTAGGTAAACTTATTTAGATCTGAATATTACTGATATGAATCCTGAAGAACTCTTTAAACAAATGCGCAGATACTTTGTCTACAGAATCGGAATCATCAGGATCGTACCTCAATGTAAATGACTATATTTGCTGTAGCATTCCGTAATAACAGTGAAAGTGACAGATGTCCAACGAATCTGGGGTAAATTTCTCAACACTTCATTTCAAACTGAAATTAATCTTGGTTCTGGACATAGTGAGTGAAAATCGGTCAAGTGAGCAAAGTCTCTTTATTAAATAGACTCAAAAATTCCAGCACTAATGGAATTTCCTACACAATCTATCCATTAGTCACAAAATTACTCAAATGAATTAATTAGTTACTGAAAAAAATATCATAATAATTTTTCATAAAAAAGCCTGTAAAATAAATACTAATGAACACAATTAATGTGCTTCATCTGGAAACTTTATTAATTATTTGTTCGAACAGAATATTCTTAGAAGCAGACACTTAAGTTCATTAATAAGTAAGATACTTTAAATGAGAAGCACTTTTGCTGATAATATCAAAGAAAATCACAGTTTATAAGTTATACTACTTTATTATAAGTCCCAATGTTACTACGGGCGAATCTACATTAATTATGGATTGATTTAACCTATGCCATGTGCCAAGTTATTGATTGTTAATTATTATTTTATCGTCAAAAAGAAACTTTTTTAATTCATAAAAGTACACCGACTTCAATAAAAACAAATTATGCGTCTATAAAATTTGAAGGTTGCCTCGATGTTTCTGAGATCACCGAAAGTCTCCCGTAGTCCCTAAAACTCACAACATATGACTTGTATCTTAGTGTGAGATCAGGGCTATGCGTGTGACTGTTCGGTGTTATTTATTTAGGTTTTAAGTCTTCAATAACGCAATTTTAACGTAATTCCCCACTTTTGGCCAACCACCATTCTTTCAATTTAAAACTGGCGACATACACAGCCTTTTCAGCTACTGTGAGTGCATATGGTCAGTGCAAATCACATATTAGGTAAGTGACAAGCTCGAATGCCGTCCCCACGATAAAAAAACACTATACTGTATCATAAACGCCATAATGCAGAAGTGTCGTCTTAACGGAGTGATAGTTAATGTTCTTTGTCTCTAATATTTGCGCTTATGAGCGGTGATAACTAGCCATCACATGACCCTTGCTTGTATCCCTACTTCTCCACCTTCTAAAAAAAGACACAAACTGTAAAATTTCTCGACTAATACGACGTACCTAAACTTGCGTTGTCATTATATACTATACCTCTGCTGGGCACGGCGTTCTCCAATAATTAAAGGTATTATTTCTTAGTCTACCACGCTAGCATAATGCGGGATTGCAGACTTTCCTTTCTTCGAAATCCCTATGAAGAATTCTCAATTAAGCATCTTGCTTCGTTGTATTTTTCTTCTGTCAAAGCGATTGATATTTAAAAATGAATATACTTTGAAAACTATCGTGGTCTCACGGGGATTGCGATAGAACCAACGACTAGTGTGTTGACAGATGGCATCTGCCATACTATAATTATTTTTGAATTAGTATATTTTAAATCAAAACATTACCTCATCGCTAAGCACCGAGTAGATTAGAGACGCACTCGATTACAGTCCTAATTGCCGGCACCACCGAACCATTACGCTTACAGTGTAATCTTTTAATCTGTTCGTCTCCCGGTTTGCAGCTGATTGCTGTTTAGAACCCTGGCAAATGGTACACTTTCGAAACAAAGAGGTTAATGGAGCTTATAGATTGATTAACATGTAAAGTTTGTGAGTGTGTTGGAGATGCCTCACTTAATGATCTATGCTTTGTGTTGCCACGCATTTAGTAATACAAACACAACTCAAAATAGACTCACACGAGGTCAATCCTGCATCGTGGGTATTGGGACAAATACAGTTACATATAGACAATTTAGTTCTCATATTTTTCTAGATATGGAATCCTTATTTCCTTACTAGTAACGTCATTTGTTAGAATAGTGCGCTCTCTGTCTTGCATGACATTAAAAAGTCTATATCTCGACTAATTTTAAACGTATTTCAACTTCGCTTTAATCATCGTCTCTATTTATGGTTAAATTTGTTATGAGGCAGTAAAAAAATTATTCATCAGCTCAAGTAGTTCAGAGCTTCAGTTCCAGCACATGCTCTTAGTGAAAATTGAGACATTGGACCTTCGACCGCTTCTTCACCTCCTTGCCCCATGGCGTAGTGTGAAGAAACTACACAGAAGGCTGGCCTGATTATGTTGAGTAACGGGAAATACATTGTCTCTCGCTACTCTCGCTATTGATACTCTAATTGAACGGCATTGCGCTTACCAGCAGGAGCTGTGTAGTCACTTTGCCGTGCCAGAATAAAAAAAAACTACTAACATTATATTTCTCAACATCCATTTTTGCTTAAAACCAACTCACTAAGACCCTTATTAAAATGTCTCAAAATATAATACCAGTAAATTCAAATCTGGGAAATATTTTAAATACAAGCAGACAATGGCACGAAGAGCGCTTCAATCATTCGTTCAACAATTAGAAGCGGAGCGGAATACGTATTTCCCGCTAAAATTCAACAAAAATCTGTACAGATTTAAATGAAAATATAAAAAAGTGGGACAAAAGCGGTAAGAGTACGAAATTGTCCCGGACAATGCATATTGCCGCTGTTGGGAGACGCCTGACGTCCGTCGACCGCAAGCGAAATTCGTTCACCGCGACCCCAGTGCAACAAGAATGGCTGTACAATTCCGTAAGGTTCCTCACAAACTTGGCTTAAAATACACGTCTACGTATTTTAAATATTACTATCTGTTATTGTCATACACTGCCTCAGTGAAGCAGTTGTAATTGCGTATGCATTACGACTGCTGCGCTGAGGTCTCGGGATCGATCCCCTGGTAAAGTGATATGGAGTTTCTTATTTAGAAATACTCAGTATCAGACCGGTAGGCAGCTGCTCTGCTGTGCCCTGGATTTGCAGAGGTCTATGGGTGGCGGTGACTACTTACCATCAGGTGGCCCGTGTGCTCGTCTGCCTATTCAGAATTAAAAGTCTGGAATTGTGCCCGGTATGGCGATAGGCTTTTTATCTTTTTATTTTTTTATTCTGGCACGGCACAGTGTCCACACTGCCCCTGATGGTAAGCGCAGTGCCGTCCAATTAGAGTATCATGTAGCTAGAGACAATCTATCCCTCGCTATTCAAGACAATCATGCCGGCCTGTAGCTTCTTCACTCTACGCCATGGGGCAAGAAGGTGAAAAAGCGGTCGAGGGTTTAGAGTCAGAGTATTCAGAAGGCCGCAAAACAGCCAAACATCGTACCCCAACTCTAGACCCTCGACAAAACCCGATGTACACTGGCTGATCCCGGAATGCGACACACTTGCGTGTGCACCGTGGCGGGTTTTACACCCTGTGTAAGGTGATCGCTATCCGGATATTAATATCCTCCCACCAGCGAAACCTACATGTTATATATACCAAATATAACCCATATGTGCGTTAATGGTATGATATATCTCTGAAGGCATGCGTCAAGGTAAGGTTTAAGAGAAAAGCTGTATCGTTCGAATATGAAAATTGTTAAAAGCCCTCTTTCGCTAAAGTTTGATTGAATTTCATAAAGTCGTAATTTTATTACTATCACTGAATTGCGCGAGAATTCTCAAACGGATTTCCTCTAGGTTTGCGCCAGCAGTTTGCCCTTATTATTCTGAGACAGACTCGATTTAATTTTGCATTGTATGTATGAGTGCAAACATTGTTACAGGTATAAATTACTCACAATATCTGGTATTTATATACTTGTACTTGGTATATATATAAATATATACTTGTTTTATCCTGGCACGGCAAAGTGACCATACTGCACCTGATGGTAAGCGCAGTGCTGTCCAATTAGAGTAGCGAGAGACAGTCTATCCCCCGCTACTGAACACAATCATGCTGGCCTGATTCTTTACACTACGCCATGGGCAACTAGGTGAAGAAGCGGTCGAGGGTCTAGTGTCAGAGTACTCAGAACCGTCTGTATTCTGAACTAGCAGAGACGGAGTGACGTCACCTCGCAGACCTCGCTCGCCTAACGAAATTGCATTTTGATTGTACTCAAGCGATTTACACGCGGTTGGACACAATTTGACAATATTACTTTTTACAACAAAGGAAATATCATCTCGATGACTACACGCTCGAGAAGATATCGAGTTTCCTTCTCGTTTCGAGATATGATATATGGATGGGATTTTCATGTTACAATAATATATTAAGAAACATTTGTAGATGTATTCGATTAAAGGAAATATGTAGTTATATTGTTGGTATAATTGGTGTTTTCTCTAACATTTCCAATATGAACCTTAGTAAATATAATATAAGGCTAAATTTTGTAATTATGTCTATCATTGAAATAAAACCAATTTCACGGAATTTATTGCGGATAATTTTTACTTTTTAGTCCCGAAGTTTTGAAAATTTCATGGTCACGGGGTTGTACATCGTCACGAAAGCATAATATAACGTTTCTACCTTTAATTAAGTTGATTTTAAATATTACCTATTGTTAGTCCGATCTACGCAGAAACAGCTCACAGTATTTTTTTTATCCTGTCACTGCAAGGTGATCACACTGCACCTGGTGGTAAGCGAAGTGCACATCACTGTTAGAGTATCAAGTAGCGAGAGACAATATATCCCTCGCTACTCAACACAGTCATGCCGGCTTGCTGTGTAGCTTCTTCACACTACGCCATGGGAGAAAGAGGTGAAGAATCGGTCGAGGATCTAATGTCAGAGTACTCAGAAGACCGCAACACGGCCAAACATCGTACCCTAAGTCTAGACTGACAAAAACTGGATGTACACTGGCTGATCCCAGAACGTGACACATTTGCGTGTGCCACTACGGCCTGTTAATGAATGTTGTTACATCGTGTGTTAAGTATAAGTATAAGTCTGGCAGTTGGTCTTTTTGGTTTCGATTTAATTAAATGTATACGAGTTTTACATCGTGTGTAAAGTATCTTGAGGTCTGGCAGTTGGTCTTTTTGGTATTGATATAATTGGATCCCAGGCTTGTGCTAGCTTTCGACCATCATCTCTATTAAAATTTGATTTTTTTTTCTATAGCCTCGCGATAGATATAGCGATTGAGTCAATAAACTTCTTAGGAATTCCAAGGTAGTCAATATAATTTTGACGACTTGTGGTACGTCCATAAACAATGAAAAATCAATAGTCATTTCAAAAAGGTTTTTAATATAAACAAAGATATTTAACATACCCATTTTTCAATGGATCGAAAAGCCATTATACTGCTGCTAGCGTTTATAACAGCGTTAAATTAAATTCCAATACAATAGCCCGTAACCGATGGCTAATGCAGGTCCGTTAATTTTGTTTGACTGGATCCATGTATGAAATTTAACGTATTACTCGTCTATATGTATGCACTACATTCATTTTTTTTATCACACATCAAATCTCAACCCCACATTGTATCGGTATCAAGGTCTTAGAAGGACTACAGTAACAAATATTCCATCACAAGTTTTGTCTCGTATGTGATCAAACCCATGGACTCTCTTTTCGCTGCTGATTGAAAATGAAAAAAAAAATTGAACATCAGACATACACGCGACTTGAAAATACAGTCGTTAAATCATACAAAATAAAACATTTAACTAATCAAGATTCAAACAGGGGTCCCCAAACGAGGCAAAGCCTGGGTCTTGGGATACCAAATGTTTGTTGAGTTACATTTCTTTTTTTATCTATGACAGACATATATACATAGATATACACTCATACCTGTAATCCCCGAAGGGGGTAGACAGAGGTGTAACCAGTACAACCCCTTTTCGCCAAATTTCAGTCCCATAATGTGATAGGGGGCGAGCCTATCGCCATACCGGGCACAGGTTCCAGACTCCTGGCTAATACTGAGAATTTCTAGATATATAAACCCAATATCACTTTACCCGACCCGGGGATCAAACCCGAGACCTCAGCAGAGGCAGTCAATATATTTTTATCTATGATATAGTATGTAACAATAACAACAAGTAATTTACAGTCTATACTTAGTGCATAAAATTTAAAGTAAAATTAATTAACCTCTCGTGTTACATCATATCACATGTCATGTCATATCATATAAGACGAGTAGTGAGTAAGTTTTTTTTATTCTGGCGCGGCAAAGTGATCACACTGCACCTGATGGTAAGCGCAGTGCCGTCCAGATAGAGTATCAAGTAGCGAGAGACAGTCTATCCCCCGCTACTCAACACAATCATGCCGGCCTGCTGTTTAGCTTCTTCACGTTACGCCTAAAGGACCCAGGATCATAGGAGGGAAGGGAAGGGGAGGGAAGTAAGTAGTGAGTAAAAATACAAGATAAAATTAACTTTATTCCCCTAAACATTAATGTTACAAATACGCTTTACACTCACGTGAATAAGGACGAGTATTGCCAGTTCGGCGTGGCCAAATATGCCCAGATGATACTTGAGCGGTTAAAACAGTGAAAACAACTTAAAATCTTAAATCAACCTGTTCCTATAATCGTAGCATCGGCTCAGTATAGACTCAAGATAATACTCCTCCACTACGCTACTGACGTATGTGTATTACCACTAACTATTTTATTAACCGACTTCAAAAAAGGAGGAGGTTAACAATTCGTCGGAATCTTTTTTTTTATGTATGTTACCCGATTACTCGAAGACGCCTGGACCGATTCGAGATATTATTTTTTTGTTTAAAAGGGTATACTTCCCAGGTGGTCCCATTGGCACCAAGTCAGGATCTGATGATGGGATCTCAGAAAAATCAAGGAAAAGCAAATTTTATAGTGACGCATAATTTGTTTTTTATCCTAAAACTGAAGTTGCCTCATAATTTGCGCATCGCCATAATTTATTTTAAATGAATGGTTATCGGAAAAGTAATTTCAGCAAGCTGTAATAAAAAGTTGAACAACACCTTCGGATGGGTTCGATATTCTCACAACTCGTTTACCCATGTCCCTCGGAGACACAATTAGGACAAATCATGCACCGAGTATCAGAGTAGAGCAAGTGTTATATTTAGAAATTTCTGCTCTGTATCATTTAACAGATTGACATGATACTTTTTGTTTTTTTTTTATACTACGTTGGTGGCAAACAAGCTTACGCCTGATGGTAAGCGGTTACCGTAGCCTATGGACGCCTGCAACACCAGGAGTATCACATGCGCGTTGCCGACCCTTCAAAAACCTATTTACTCCCTTCTTGAAGAACCCCATACTGTAATCCCCTTCGAAAACCTTGGCAGGGAGCTCATTCCACATTCGGAGCGTTCGCGGGAGGAAAATCCTCTGAAACCGCGCTGTACGCGACCATTTAGGTTCCAAAGTGTGAGGATGAACTCCCTGTCGATGGCGAGCGGTGCGATGGTAGAAAGTGTTTATCCTCAATGTAGGTAAATGAGCAAGTCTATTTGATAACCTTGCTCATTTACCTACATTGAGGTCTTTTACACATCGTCATCTTCTCTCATTTCCTCTTATGTTTCGTTTGAAACACATATAAGTACATTATGCTGCCATATCTTACAAGTTTTAACCGACTTCATTTTAATACGTAAACCTTTTTTTTGTATTTTTTCCATAACAATAAAATTTTGACACAGCGCACTAGTATAATTTCACTTAAAAAATGTCCCAAAAATACTGAGTTAGAACTGATGTAACAGATTTTTTAAAATTTCCTTTTGAAAATAATAATAAGGTAGTTAGGCCACTCTGATTCGAGGCTTCATAATATATTTACTTAATGGCTTTTTCAACTCATTTTCTTTTTTACGTGGAAATCCGTTCATCGGTTCTGCAAACTTGTTTGTCAGATAATGGGAGGTTTACGGAGATTTTTGTTTATTTTCACGAATAATGTAAGGTATGTTAACTGGTATCAAATATAGAATTTGCAATGACCCATTAAAATTGATATTATATAAATGAAGTTAATGTGTGATAAAAGTTTTAAGATGACACTTTTATCGGTAGCGTACAAGGCTGAAAACCCACACACAAGATTTTTCACTTTTTTCTCGGAAATTTCACTCTATACTCTATATATTTTAGAAGATAAGTACATGTAAAATACAATACGGCCCATCAAGGGGTTTAAAGCGTCTTTCAACAATTAGCGGAATTATGCCAGTCTGAAGTGACTGGTTGTACACAGATATGTACAGTTTATTTAATGGCAAATATTAAAGAAGTTTATAGGGTTTATTATAACTCAGAAGACTTTGACCCAGTTGAAGCCACTAACAAAAGCTAGCTAGTAAAAGCATATTGAGTTGAACGAACTAATCCTTGAACAAAAACTATTTTCGAGGAACATAAACCCTTGTTCCCTTATATTACCTTGTGAAACCCAAGCCGTAGAGATTATAGTTGTTCTAATAACACGTGTTCGAAGGAAGCCTTTACATTTTAATAGGTATTAAAAATATTTCACATAAAGCCAATTAGGAACGGAAGGTAAGCACGCGACGTCGCTAATTATATTCTTGCTTTAGAACACCGGCTATACTGTTACCTGAATACTACAGCAAATATTTATGATGTTGAGCAATTTGTAAAAATTGAATCTGGATAATGAAGTGCTTATGATGATGGAGTAACGTAGACAATTTTTTAAAAGTGGTAAGTTCAGTTGTAAATAGTTTTTATGCACTATGAATATGCTTGGTCTACTGGTTTAGCGCCTCTGTCTCACAGAAAATTGAAGTAAAGAGTTTTCCCTGGCGTTTTGTTAAGTGATACGACAACTCATATCACCTCATATGAGCCGGCTCGACCGGGGTAGTACCACTGTCTCACAGAAAACCAACGTAAAGTGACAGTTTACTGTCGCGTTTCGTATGGTAAGTGAGATATCTGGAGGCCCAGATTCCCCCTTCCCTTCCCTAAACCCTATTCCTGTCCTTCAAGGCCGACAGCGCATACATGATACTTTCGGTATTGTGGATGTTCATAGGCGGTGGAGATCACTTAACATCAGGTGACCCACTGGCTCGTTTGTCGGACTATGCTATATTATATAAAACTTACTGATCTATTCCTTTTCTTCAAGGTCCACATCTTGGCCATAATTCTTCTGTGTCATGGGTATTTATGGATGATCAAGATAACTTACAATTACTTAACTTACAAATGAAAATGACATTTGACCACGGGATGACAATATCTTCATCTCAGTTTTACTTTCTTTGTATTAACTTTGATTGCCCTTGCTAGAGCCTTGATGTTATAAAACACAGTAAATTACGGATTAGTTAAATTATACATTACGTGAAAACAATAGTCTGATGCCAATAATTACCTCCCCTAACTAATAGCTTAAAGTATTAATAGTTGACCCAAATATTCCGGATTTGTTAGTTCTGCAGTAGATATCTAGGGCACTGGTATGCTTAGATAGAAAATACTACTCACTAAACACCAGTAGTAATGACTCACCTTTGAGATCTTGGAGTAAACAGTACCTAGTTAAGAGTGGTAGACACTGCCGAGACGACAGCTGTGGGTTCGAAATCAGCCCAAACGGCATACCTTTAACTTTTCTAAGTTATGTGTGTATTCATTGTTAATTATTGCTAACTTTAACGAAGGAAATCATCGTGAGGAAACCTGAGTTTACCATAAAAAATTCAAATGCATGTGAAGTCTGCTAACCCGAAATATGTTGTTTTGAGATAGGTGAGCCCGAAAATCTTCGGTAGTTCATACTCATGACATGAGATAATCATATGTAATTAATTGTAATCTTCTCATTAGATTGTAACAATGCGAATAAAAGCAAAATACTTACGAGGTAATTTAAGAAACGTCCTCGGAAATCAAAATGACTAGTTGGAATTCGGCAGTAGGTCCATTAGTGTGTAGGAATCTACTAAGAGAAGATTTAATGTTAATCCAGTATTAAAAGGGTGTCTGGAAGAGATCGCAGTTAGCGATAAGACCGCCGTTTGTACATTCTATTTTAAGTTTATTGCAATGTACTGTTAATATTTGTATTCACGGACACATATATCTGTGTATATATGTATATTGTACACCAGTACAATAAAGCATAAATAAATAAATAAAAGATCCTAGGAGCGACATGCGGACGGATTCCAGAGCACAGATTGACAATACATTTTTGACACCTTAAAGTATGAAACAGTCTTTTGTTTGTGTAGTTACTTCATTCTTGTAAATTGCATGAATATTGATGTGGTATTCATCATAATTTAAAATATTCTTTATATGATATTAACAAACGCAAACCAGCGGCGAGTCATTAGCAAATATAATAATATAAAATAATACCTAGCCGTGTATTAAAATTGTCCCACTGCTAGGCACGGGCCTCCTCTACTAATGATAGGGGTTAGGCCTTAGTCCACCACGCTGGCCTAATGCGGGTTGGTAGACTTCACATACCTTCGAAATTCTTATGAGAATTCTCTGGTATGTAGGTTTCTCACGATGTTTTCTATTATCGTTAAAGCAAGCGATATTTAACTATGAATAGGCACGTAACTTTAGAAAAGTCAGAGATATATGCCATTTGGGTATCGAACATAAGACTTTCGTCTTGACAGTCCGTACCGCAACCGACTAGGCTATCGCTGCTTAAAATGTTATTAACAGAATTTTCAATTCCCGTTATCATTTTATGTGATTTATATAAAAATATACTTGGACCTTTAACCAACAAAAGCTATTAAATATTGCATATTTAGTTCAAACCGAGTACCGAACTGTATCTAAGTTAGCTTATGCTAATTTGTATTAACTTTTATTACTTATACACTTTTAAATTGCTTATATTTGGAGTTTTTAAATAAAAGTTGTGTCTGAGAATTCAGTACGAAGTTTTACTTGGGAATGTAGGGTTGCCAAGCGACCTGAAAATACAAGACATAGTTAGGATTTTTGAGCGTTTATCCGACGAAAACTCGGTAGTGGCCGCTCTTTTGTCTTTATTATTTTTAGGTAGCCACTTTGATTGAAATAGATTTATCAACATGATGCACATTAATCCCTCTTCCCCCCGGACCACCGTGAGGTGATAACGTGTCTGCAAACTGTATTTCATTTTATTTTAAATTTTAATGAGAAATTTTAGAAACTTAAATCCGTCTATAAAAATAGGAGTGCATAAAACTGAAGAGATATTACGTCGACGATTGACAGCCACAAGCAATCTCCTTACATCTATGTGCGCCTGGTACATCGCTGCTCGACAGAATAACTCCGCCTACACAAAAACAAGTAAGACACCTAAGAAACCCTACGTGTGCTTATGCGTAGAGCACATTATCGAGTTACGCATAAACCACACCCTCCTAGAAACGTCACACCCCCTCATTAGGAACATTTTATCGAAGGCAACAAATCGGCGCGTGCGATTTTTGGCGCCATATTTAAACTAGCCTCTAAAACCCCCCGCTCACTTCTGATACCCTAGTACTCATGGATGCACAAAGAGATAGATCAGTATCAGATACCGAAATTAATTTGGGTGAAAATTTAAATATACAGAAGACGCCTCCTAGCTATGTATTCCAAAGAATTAAAAGAAGCAGGGAAGATATGGATATTTCTAAACAGCTGGATGATTTTAAAGATGAGATGAGAAAAATGATGTCACAATTCACGACTTCGCAAAGTAAAGAACTTCAGCGTCTCACGAAGACCTTGAATGACATACAACAATCAAATTGTAATATTGTGGACTCGATTGTTAATCTATCAGCGCAAAATGAGGATTTTAAAAAGAAAATTTTCCAGTTAGAAAATGAAATCAAAGACGATAAAAAATACATCACTACTTTAGAGAATAAAATAGAGGACTTGCAAATGGGATGTCGTAAAACCAATATAGAAATTAAAAATGTTCCCAAACGAATTGGGGAAACCAAAGAGGACCTCATCGACATGTTCATTAATCTTTCTCAAAACATAGACTGTACTGTCAATAAAACAGACATCAAGGACATATACAGGGTTCAAGGGAAACACACCAACAAGCCAAATACTCCAATAATTATTGAAACTGGATCAACAATTCTTAAAACCGAAATTATAAAAAAAGTTAAAGCTTTTAACTTAAAACACAAATCAAAAATATGCTGCAAACACCTGGGTTTTAAAACGCAAGAGGATACGCCAGTTTTCTTATCGGAGCATCTTACAGCCAAAGGGAACCGCTTACATTTCCTTGCCCGCGACTTAACAAAGTCAAAGGGCTACAAATTCTGCTGGACGGCGTATGGCAAGGTCTACGTCAGGAAGGATGAACAATCACCCATCATAACAATCAGGAATGAAGAGCAAGTACACCAGCTATTACAAAAAATATGACTATCTAACCTGTATTATTATAGTTTTATAAGAAAATTGTCATTTAACATTATGCCATTAATTTTTGTTACACATATTATGTCATCCTTCAATCACACGCAATTTCACATTATAATACTTAAATACCAACATCACAAAAATAACACAACTACTTCACACAACTGTCATCCTACTGTAACACCCGTAACACTTTACTTTAACCCATCGCATTTTAAAACACACACTTTTAACCAACTACATATTATATTATTTAATAGAATACACACCGATATAGTACTCCGCCAAAATCATTATATTATAACTGAGTTTACATTGATGTTCATCAACGCTTTTTCACTAGCAAATTCTGGCCAAAACCATGTGAAACTGTGCAAAATTCTCATAGTAGAAAAAAATGGATGAAGCTTTACACACGATAACCGAGATTGATAATTTTGAGATCGCAAAGTCTATTGAATGCGATATATCGGAGCTTGAAAAACATTTTCAGATTAATAAAAGTGACCTTACAATTTTCTCCCAAAATATAAGGAGTATATACCGTAATTTTGACGATTTCATGGTTACATTATCAAATTTCAACTTTGAAACGGACGTTATTATTTTAACAGAATGTCGAATTAACATAAATAAACCGATTCCACAGCTTCTTAACTACTGTTCTTATTCGACGACGAATCATTTGAACCAAAACGACGGGGTAGTTGTCTATGTCAAAGAAAAGCTAAAGCCTGTAATAACCGAGATAAAGTTGACTAATGCATCATGTCTTCAAATAGATGTATTAGATAATATTATTATATGTATTTACCGCTCCCCTTCCAACACAAACATTGACTCCTTCCTAAATTCTCTTAGTGTTCATCTTGATACATTAACTTCTAGAAAAAATATCATACTCGCCGGGGATATAAATATAAACATTATACCTAAAACTACAGAGTTATCTCATGAATGCAATAATAGAATCAACTATCTAAACACTTTATCGACATATAGCATTTTACCCGGACATATAATACCCACTAGGGAAAATAATTGTCTAGACCACTTTATGTTAAAAATAAATACAAAGAAAATCACTGCTACGATTGCCATACTTCACACCTCTATAACGGACCATTACACAACATTTCTTTCCCTGTCGAAAATTAAAAGTCGTCAAACGGTTGTCAAAACTAAAACTAATTTCAACTATGACGAAGGGTTGAGGTACCTACAGGAAAGTAACATTGAATATCTACTTTTTTGCAATGACCCTAGACTATTAACTGACTTACTGATACACAGGCTGCAAGAATCCATGAATATGAATACTACCACATCATATATCACAAATAATAAACGAATAATTAAGCCCTGGATTACCCCAGGTATTTTAAAATGTATTAAAAACCGCAATATTCTACAAAAAAAGACTAAAAGAGATCCACATAATGAAATTTTTAAAGTCACTTATACCCGATATAGAAATTTTTGTAACAATCTTATTAAAAAACTTAAAAGAAAATACGAGAGAGAATTATTATCTAAATCTATTACTAACAATAAACTGCTTTGGAAAAACATAAAAAACATTACCTACTTAAACAAACAAAGAATACAAAACATGCAATTAATGAATACCGCAACATCTCCAACTGATTCAGCGAATCATATTAACAATTATTATGCTAATATAGGCAAGGAACTAGCTCAAAAAATTAAACCTAAATTTGACGATCCCATTCCCTACACTGAATATCGTGACCTCCCCACGCAACTTAATTCCTTTGTGCTTTTGGAGACTGATATAGGCGAGGTAGATAGAATTTTGATGAGTTTGAAAACTGATAGCTCTCCCGGGTGGGATAACATTACAACTAGATATTTAAAGCATGCAAGGCATCTGGTTGTACCAGTTCTGACCCATCTAATCAATTTGTGCTTTCGTGAGAGCGTCTTCCCAGCACCACTTAAACAATCCACTATAACACCCATATACAAAAGTGGGGACCGAGACGATGTTAGCAACTATAGGCCCATATCTATATTACCTGCTATATCTAAGATATTCGAAAAGATAATCAATATTCAACTACTTAATTTTTTGGATAAATATAATATATTGTCTGACTCACAGCTAGGTTTTAGAAAAGGAAAATCGACGGAGGATGCCGTTATCGCTTTGAGTTCAAGCATAGTAGAAAAATTGGACAAGAGGAACAAATGTTTGGCAGTATTTCTAGACTTAAAAAAAGCATTCGACACAGTCTCTGTCCAAATCCTTCTAAATAAATTAGAAAAAGTTGGGATACGCGGAGCACCTCTCCGCTTATTTAAAGACTATTTGAAGAAAAGGACACAGAGAGTCAAACTGGGCCAACACATGAGTAACGAGGCTGAAGTATTATATGGTGTTCCTCAAGGAAGCGTCTTGGGCCCTACACTATTTTTAATCTACATCAATGACCTCTGCAATATGCGAGTCCATAATGCTAAAATATTCTCATATGCCGATGACACTGCTGTGATATTTTCTGGAAATTCTTGGCAAGAGGTACAATATAGTGCAGAGCTTGGAATTGCTCAAATAGCTAAGTGGCTGAAACGAAACCTGCTGACGCTAAATACCTCTAAAACAAATTTTGTGTGTTTCAGTATAACAAAAAGGACACAGCCAAGCGAGGACTTTAGTATCGCAGTTCACACATGCAACGATCCCAATCATGGCTCTTGTATTTGTCCAAAAATTGACCGAGTTAAACAAACAAAATACTTGGGTATTATAATAGACCAAAGATTATCCTGGAACCCGCACATTGGTCAAGTTGCGAGCCGTATTAGAAAATTAATTTGGATTTTTAAAACACTACGACACGTTGTTCCTACTACCAAGATCAATGAAAATAATCCATCAAGAAACCTTTTAAATGAAATATATGTTGCACTTGTCCAATCTGTGTTAGTCTATTGCATTCCTGTATGGGGTGGCGCAGCAAAAACAAAATTCATTGAACTTGAACGCGCCCAACGCGCCTTGATAAAAATAATGTACTTTAAAAATACCCGTTACCCGACACATAATCTATATAAAATAAGTAATATACTGTCTGTTAGAAAATTATATATTCAGCAAACTGTTTTAAGAAAACACAAAACTATAGATCATGGACAAGAAATAAGAACTAAAAGAAGGAAACACACTGTTGCAAAAACACCAAAATCAAATACAACATTTGCGGATATGCAATTTGATAAACGTTCAGCCCAGTTATACAATAAAATCCACAAAGAGTTGGATATAAACGGTAAAGTTTACTACAATTGTAAAAAGTGTTTAAAAAATTGGATTATCGCACTCAATTATGAGGAGACAGAAGCACTATTGCGATGATTAAACAAACACAACATAAAACACACACACACACACATACACACCCACACTCACACATAATAATCACGGCATAATATTAAATATTACTGTGTTGGTTTTTTTTATTTTTTATTTTTATTTAATTTTTTATTTTTAAATTACTCATACTGCATTTAAAATTGTTAAAACTTTTAATTTAATTTATATAGAGCAAAAAAAAAAAAAAAAAGTTTATATCTAGTTTTAGTTATGGAAGAGCGGAGTTTCCTAACACAGGCACTAATGCTTAAAAGGAGGCTCCAGCGACCATTTATTGTTAACAAAAAAGTTTTTAAAGATAAATAAATGTTATTATTATTATTATTATTATTATTAATGTGGATATATACACATGTATGTATGTGTGTACATATGTATACACATACATATACGTTCCCTTTCTTGTTTTATGCTTACCACGGTCTTGCTAAAATGGATAAATTGATCCTAAATAATTGTTTAAGCACTGCTATTTTGAAGTTAAATTGTCTAATGAATAGATTTATCGATGAATCCTACCTAACCTTCGTGATTGAATAAAAATCCCGTACGTAATTTGCTTTCATTGTTAAAAATAAGTGAAGCAAGAAGATAATCATTATGAAATCTGCTATTCTTTTGTAATTTCAACAACTGTAGAAAGACGAGGCTATCAAGGGTTTTTAAATTAAACAAAGTAATTCGTTTTAAATGTATTTAAAATATCCCTGTATTCAACTGCATCCTGTTTTTTTATGTTAACATTTTAACCAACATCAGAATGTCATTTGAAATTATTCTACTTTATGTATACGTTTTAGTTTAAGATGGTTCGTGGTTTGGGATTTGTAATTTCACTATAATCATCTTATTAGTTCAGTGATAGCGCATTATAAAACATTTACATTTGAAAAGTTTATGTAAATTTCTAAATATATTTCTTTTCCCGTTCTTATAAAAACACCAATTTTAAACAACCTTATTGTTAATGTAACAAGACAAGTAAAGTATTACATGTAAAATATCTTCCATGACCTGGGTAAAACCTTCGTTAATACACAGGTTTAAATATAGCTCTTGTGAATAGCATTACGTGAATGGCTTGATGCAGGAAAAATGCAAGCGATGTGGCGTCCCAGTAGGGCATGAGATCCGAAATATATTCCGGTAACGTCGCCGTTTCTACATTTAGAATACACGTTGCTAGTTTGGGTAGTCTTTTAATTCTTAATTTGGTTGCGTGCTTGTTTTTAGTAGATCTAATTTTTAACCGACTTCAAAAAAGGTGGAGGTTAACAATTCGTCGGAATCATTTTTTTATGATGTCACCCGATTACTTGAAGACGCCTGGACCGATTCGAGAAATTCTTTTTTTGTTTAAAAGGGTATACTTCCATGGATCCTGACTTGGTGCCAATGGGTGGTCCCTGATGATGGGATCTCAGAAAAATCGAGGGCAACCTTCTAATTTTTTAGGGACGCATAATTTGTTTTTTATTGAAGTCGGTGTACTTTTTATGAATTAAAAAACGTTTATGTTTTTAGCATACGATGCAAATGTACATATAGTCAGAAGCCTTTATCTGCTCGTCTATAAAGACCAATTTCAATACGGTTTTTAAAATTTTGCCTTTAACGAAATTATCCATCCATTTTGTCCAAGAAAAATTTCAACTATTAATTCGGGCTGTGGGCCAAATTTAATGCAATTACAATGCTAATCAAATAAAAAAAGGAGACGTACTAAATTTGGCAGTACGTTCACAGAAACATTCGTCATTGAACACGCAATTGTCTTCGTGGTGGAATTAGTCAGCTATGATAGATAGATTGATTATATCTGTAGATCGTGAAAAATAAAGTAATACACAGTAAAACAGACTGACTTAAATTTCTTCTTTATAACAGTTAATAAACAATTTAATAAATATGTATATAGGTATAATAGAATGACGAAACTACCGAAAGATGGCGTAAACTTTTTTATCTTCTATTTTGTTATATAAAACCTTTATAAAACTAATAGGTTCAATGCTCATACTGATAGTGTTTGTGGAAATCTCAAATATATGTTTCAGGTCTGTGTGTATTGAGAACGAGAGTCTTATTGTTGGTTCACGACTATGTAGTTGATGTTAGATACTTCTTCTGGGTGAGAGCACTCAGGCTCGGAATAAATATCTATGGCACACACAAATACTTATCTCGGTTCAGGGGTCGAACCCGCGGCTAATAGTTCGAAAACCAGCTAATCGCTGACTTATAGACACGGAGGCTGTCATGCTTCATATCTAGTTTATCTACTCACTAAAACCTCCAGCAAAATTTTTCATAAATATTCCGATTAGACTGAATAAACAACAATCGCACGGCTCATAACGTTTATGTTTGCGTTAAAAATAAATTCATTACCCGGCAAGGGTACGAGGCCCAATAAATCATATTTTAAACCAAACCGTACGGCAATAAAATTGGCAAGGAATTCGGAAGAGCGAGCTCTGAACAATAATTTATTCGCGTGGGCAACAAGGTCTGCGATGAAATATAGCGAACGTGGCGACATATTTACACTGTGTACATTTGTTTAAGTTAAACGGCGTGTTTACCTGTGAAACATTAAAATATGAAAATGCTGATATTGTAAGAGTAAACCAAATACAAATGTTTGGTTCTCAAAAGAAAATAATCAAAAATGAAACATGTAAATACTCGGATCGGTATCATGTTGAATCTATAGATATTTTAATCCATCTGCAAATTATATGACGTTAACATTATTCCAATTTTTTTTTATCCTAGCACGGCAAAGTGACCGCACTTCACCTGATGGTAAGCGCAGTACAGTCCAATTATAGTATCGAGTAGCGAGAGACGATCTATCCCCCGCTACTCAACACAATCATGCCGGCCTACTCCTTCACACTACGCCATGGGCAAGAAGGTGAAGAAGCGGTCGAGGATCTATTGTCAGAGTACTTAGAAGGCCGCAAAATGGCCAACATTGTACCCCAACTCTAGACCCCCAAAAAAATATATTTGGAGAAACAAAACAAAGACAAATATTTGGAGTTGATGGCCAATCTTCAGTAATTAGAGAGGCACCTGAAGAAGAAGAACATTATTCCATTACACTATATCATCTATATACTACCCAAATTACCTAGTAGTGGCTGTGACGGACGACAGATTGACCTAAAAAACACATTTACATGACGAAATTGAAAGTGTCTGTTTTTATTTCGCTTAAGAATCCTAAAGATTTTTCAAACATAATATAAAAATCAGGCGCATCGGATTGGAACAAGACGTCATGCAGAATGTAAGCGGGTGAAATCTCAGGTGATGTGCACTTTGTGAATAAAAATACATGACAGCAGTATTGTAGTCTCGATGCGCACTGTAGGACAGTAACTGGGGCCAGTGGGTTGAGCAACGGAGAGGGTGACAAGGAGACAGTTGCAAGTGAGGATTTTTTAGTCTGTATTTGGCTACTCAATTAATAGTAAGTGACGAAGTAATTCAGATTAAAGCATACTTGCGTATAAAGTACCAATTCAATCTAGATTTGAAGAAATCTAGATACTAAATTATAATAAGAACTGGAAAAGTGGGTAGAGGGCGCCCAAGGAGAACGTTTACGAATCAGATAAACGATATTCTCCTAAAAGGGCAAATCAGAAGTACCTCCAACCGTCGGAAATGTATGAGAAGATGTATGAATGTGGAAGAGGCGAAAGAAGTGTCAGGATCGTATCTTGTGGTACTCAATAGTCTCTGCCTAGCCCCATGGGATACGGGCGTGAGTGTATATGTATGTATGTATAAATTATAATAATCAATCCAAAACGCCGGTAGGTATGAATTAGGATAGCGGAGTTTTGATGAAGCTAATTTATTATTCTATTAATACCGTTGGAAATTGTTTACCTCACACATATCTGTAGGTCGTAAAAGTGTTTTTTTAATCTTTGTTTCAGAATTTAATTCTGTTTCACAGTATCACGTGTACTCTGAAGGAATTATATTTCATTTGTTATGGCCCATTGCGAGGCAGAGGCCATAATTAATGTAACAATAATCCTAAATTCAGCCAGCAGCATGTATTATGGATAAGTCAAGTTAGTTTGTGACCCGGAAAATTTGCCGTTAGGTATCGAATACAAAGTTTTCCGTGAGAAAAGTACCACTAACATAAAGACATCTTATCAATTTCGAATAATAATTATCACAATCTGCAACGATTTAAACATATTAAACGCGTTAAAGTTACTTCGTGCTTGTCTCTCCCGCGGGATTTCCCTTTTGTTACGCTATCACGCGTACAATATCAATAAAAACAAGATTATATAATAAGAAAACAAACCATTTTCTTTGTATACAAAACATTTATTATTCATATTTTTAATTTTTATCCTGCCACGACAAAATTTCCACAATGCACCTGATGGTCAGTGCAATGCCGCCTAGTTAGAGTATCAAGTAGCGAGAGAGTATAACTCGCTATTCGAGACAATCATTGTGACTCA
This sequence comes from Laothoe populi, assembly GCA_905220505.1. Taxonomy (NCBI): domain Eukaryota; kingdom Metazoa; phylum Arthropoda; class Insecta; order Lepidoptera; family Sphingidae; genus Laothoe; species Laothoe populi. Next base: position 22,555,152 of record HG992151.1, read on the forward strand.
TTAAAATAATTGTAGTGGTCGTTTATTTGTACTTGAAATATCCGAACATCCTCTTATTCATGAATGGAATGCAATGCAAGGCAAAATTTATTATATTAAACAATTTAACGTTTCTAATAATGAGGAATATTGTTATAGAAATTAGGTCGTGTGGCCTCATAGTAGTTGAGTATTATGAATTTGTTACGCAGTTAACAAAAAAGTTCACAAAGGAATATCCCCTGAACACAAACAGTGTGGTCACCATGTAGCCGGTGACCAAGCTAGTCATCTCACCGTCTGCGTCCGCTCCGCTGCTAACACTGGCCGGTAGCACAAACCTCTACACGTCGGCTTACATTGTTATTTGAAAAATACAATTTTATTCTCGTAGTGTCCCAACAAAATGCATTTATCTTAAGAGATTTCAAGGATTGTCATACGAAGAAGTTTTATGGATCGTTGCTCTGGGACGACACGTCTTATGTATTTGTTGACTCGTGTCTACGATATACGTGCTTAGTTAAATTGTTAAGCAAAATATTTTTTTTACTTTTACCAATACTGTTAAAAGTAAAGGAATACTTCTTGATAATTTTATTAGTATTTGGAGTTTTGAACGTACAGAAATCATGTGTCCGCTTCGTATTATATTACAAAAAATTATAGACGATTCACTAATTAAGTTTCGTTTTTGTACATGTCTGTCGGCAAGCTATGCGACATGTCAGTTTGTGTTGCCTCCAAACCTCTATAGCAGCTTCCAGTAAATTCGTCATCATTTTACTGAAGCGTTACATACTTACATTTAACATACGTCAAAGTAGAGACGATGCAACCTGATACTTTGATGTGTGCTGGGCCTTAGAGGTTAGCAAAAATTGCAACCGCTAATAAAAATCACTTTTATATATCAAGTAGGTCTAAAATAAACTAATAGTAAAGACAAGATAGATGGAAATTGTAATTGGCAACCATTTAACTTGCCTATTTCGTGTTATATTCATTAACCGCCTATTTTGTGTATCAACCAAGTACAAAAACAATTTAAAACTGAATCACGTGATATTAATAAATCATGCAAATGATGGTGTGTCTGACAAAACATTGAAATGTGTAATGTTACGTATGCGCTATCACGGCATGGTTCTACCGCTAAACGACGATCAAACATAGTTCATAATACACTGCGTTTAAACTTAAAATCTTGTACAATGACTGCAACACACAACATGAAATCGATACTGGCGCGTGCAATGTAATTATCTGAATACAAGCATTTTGTTTTGTAGTAATAAAATTTTATAAGTCTGGCACTTATTAGTGTTTTATGCTCTAGGTTTTTTTTTATTTATTAAAGACACATTACAGAAAACAATCACAGGAAAAATAAAATAAACAGAGTTAATGCAACATACAATGGTTGTGTTGCAAATTTACAGACTGACACATAGAAAAATGCTGTCCGTATGGTAACTAGATTTTTATTAATATGGTTATATTCGTTGCAGTAGTCAGTACATCACTTGCTTGCCCTCATAAATCTGTAAGAACTTATAAAAATTAAAATGATTATTATTATTATTGCTGGTGGTAGGATATTCATATCCGCCCGGATAGCGACCACCGTACACAGGGTGTAAACCCACCATAGTGGCACACGCAAGTGTGTCGCGTTCCGAGATCAGCCAGTGTACATCTGGTTTTTGTCGAGGGTCTAGAGTTTGAGTGCGATGTTTTGGCCGTCTTGCGGCCTTCTGAGTACTCTGACACTAGACTCTCGACCGCCTCTTCACCTTTTTATCTATGGCGTAGTGTGAAGGAGTAGGCCGGCATGATTGTTTGAAGGGGTCGGGCCGGACCTGGCACAATGCCAGTATGGGTTCCGGCAAGGCCGATCGACAGTACACGCGATTTTGCGGGTCAAGGCACAAGCGGAGGTTGCAGTGGCTCGGGGTGAAGTGGTGGTGGCGGTGTCTTTAGACATCGCCAACGCGTTCAACACAATGCCCTGGGCCTGCATACTGGAAGCACTGCGGTACCATGTGGTGCCACAGTATCTCCGGCGTCTGGTGCGCTCGTATCTCTCAGATAGGTACATAGTGTATCCAGGCGCCGACAGGTGGCACCGTAGAGCGATGGTCTGCGGTGTTCCACAGGGCTCAGTCCTGGGCCCTCTCCTGTGGAACATCGGATACGATTGGGTTCTCCGTGGTACCAACCCCCGAGGCGTCGCTGTCGTCTGTTACGCAGACGACACACTATTGACAGCGACGGCCAGGTCTTTCCAGGAGGCCACCCTGCTCGCTTCGTTCGCAACCGAACAGGTGGTGGGCAGGATTCGGCGACTGGGCCTTACGGTGGCCCTCAACAAAACCGAGGCCCTTTGCTTTCACGGGCCTCGGGTTCGGCCACCTTATAGGCCCCACATCTTTATGGAGGGGGTGCAGATTCCCATCGGCTGCAAAATGAAGTACTTGGGATTAATTCTGAGCAGCCGATGGGATTTCCGTGCCCATTTCGAGGAGTTGTCGCCGAAATTGGTGCGGGTGGCGGGCGCGCTCGGACGCCTGCTACCAAACCTGGAGGGACCAAATAACCCTTGCCGAAGTTTATACGCCGGAGTCGTGCGGTCGATGGCCCTGTACGGATGTCCCGTCTGGGCCGCGTCTCTGAACGCCCGCTGCGTCGCCCTGCTGCGCAAACCGCAACGTCTGGTGGCGCAGCGACTAGTAAGGGGCTACCGCACGGTCTCCCACGAGGCGGCCTGCGTATTGGCCGGTACACTCCCTTGGGAATTGGACGCCAAACTCCTCTCGTCAGCATTCTTCTGGCGGGAGGAGGCGTCCAGCCACCGTCAGGAGAGACTGGCCCCGAGGGAGATTGCGGCCCGGTTTCGCAGAACCGCCGTGGAGGAGTGGCATTCCAGGCTGGAGAGCCCGACTGCGGGCTTGAGGACTGTCGCAGCAGTGCGTCCTGTCCTAAAGAGATGGCTTGACAGGCGCCACGGGGCGCCTACGTTCCGACTGACGCAGGTATTAACGGACCATGGGTGTTTCGGTTCGTTCCTGTGTCGGATCGGAAAGGAGGTGTCCGCCGTGTGCCACCACTGTGGCAACTGCCGCGAGGACACGGCCCAACATACGTTGGAGGAGTGCCCAGCCTGGGACGAAGAGCGCAGCGCTCTCAGAGCAGTCGTCGGAGGAGACCTCTCGCTGCCAGCCGTGGTGTCGTCCATGGTCGCCAGCCGGAGGTCCTGGCGTGCGGTGGCCCACTTCTGCGAGAACGTCATCTCGCAGAAGGAGAGTGCTGAGAGGGATCGGGAACGAAACGATCCCTCCCGCCGCCAGAGAAGACGTAGGAGCCGCCGGGTGGACGACTGACCGGCGTCTCCCGCCCTGTGGAATGGGGGCGTTTGAATTCCACCACGGTAACCCCTGCCTGTCGTACGAGGCGACTAATAGGGGCCATCGGGGGTCGCGGGCGAGCAGCGGGGGGCTGTAAGCTCGTATCGATGCACTCCTAAATTCGGAGCATCGTGCGACCCCGAGATGGACGGCAGCGCGGGTGGTAAGGCCTCGTTCGCTGTCGTTGCTCGGTGCGCAGGGGCTTCTTAGCCTCCCATGGAGATGGGCCCGTACAGGGCACCGCGCAGGGGCGATTCCGGCTGCAATTCTAGCACTCCTTAGAATACCCCGGGATCGCTCCGTAAGCGCTGAAGAAGGCCACCGCGGGGTTTTAGCTGGTAGTGTCGGGTGGGGTGTACATAGGGGGTAGGGACTCGGCCCAGCGGCAGCACGGATGGCCATCATCCGGGCGAGGGGGATGCTGGGTCGTAAGACCGGCTAGTCCAGCATACCCGTTTTATTCTTATTCCGCTTCCCCCCGGAGCGGGCGGCAGTAATAAAACGCTTTCCCCGCGACAACAAAAAAAAAAAAAAAAAGGCCGGCATGATTGTCTCTGGCTACTCCATACTCTAATTGGACGCCACGGGCTTACCATCAGTGTGGTCACTTTGCCGTGCCAAGATAAAAAAGAGTAATTTTTTTGTGACAACGTCAATTTTGTGGCACATTAATAATGTATTATAATACGATGACTGTATGCTTGTTCTCTGTTTCAGGATCCTGCAAAAACTGTACGGATCGTAATAAATGTTTTTATGTTTAAAAGTTTACGATTAGACATTTATCTTGATAGCTGCATTCATTTACACGCAACAGAAAATAATTTATTTTAGTAATATTTTTGATGGACTCTAGTATGCATTAGTAGAGGATATTATAATAATCATATTTCTAAAAACTCTAGATTACCAACAAACAGAGGACTTATTAATAGTTCCGGAATAGTTCTAAGAACCCATCCTCTTCCAATCATAGCTATTCACTATTTCAAACTCGCTACAGAATCATATTCATCCATGAACACTTTCTTACACAAATCCAAATTTTTCATCAACAAACTTCCATACACATACACACACACAGTACACACTCTGAGTCGTATTTGTATCCTAATGTTAATCTTATTCTTTACTACACTTTGTTTATAAATAATTGTTCTCACTATATTCTTTTGGCCTGTTATTAGCACTAATTATATCCACGGGTGGGCCCTGGTGACCTGTAAAACAGGTTTTCTTGGAAAACCTACATCGGGCACCAGTCTCTCACAATAGTGAAATATAGTTTTATATAATATTTGTTACATTAAGTCAACTTTTGTGGAGAGAGAATAAATGAATTTATTTATTATTATATTATTTCATTAGTAGAGGAGTTCCGAACCCAGCAGTGGAACTGGGAGGCTATTATTCATTGTAACAACTAATATTAGAATACTCACCGCTTGAACCAAATACCATCGTAGTGTCATCTCCACGGTTACCAAGATTCTCCCCATTTTCACTAAGATCGACTCTCCAAGAATTTCTCACGTGCTGAAGAGTTCTCGAGATAGTTGCTTCCCCTTTTTATTTTTAGTGGAGCGCCTCGAGGGCGAGGCCGTTCGGTTAAAATGATAAAAGACAAGAGCATTCCTCTACGGACGACTCTATTAAGAAGTGATGTAAATTTATTCTAAAATTAAAAATGTATTCTAAAGTTTAATAATTGCCAGTTTCAATAAATATTTTCAATTTAGCTCGGTCCTACAGATAATTAAATGAGAATAATTCAATGCTACGTTTACAAATAACATAATTTGATTGGAGCATTTTTGAAATCTATCTGTGTATGGGGATTGGGATTGTTTTTAAATTAGCCGTAAAACTCATTCAAGCGTGAAGTACTTGTGATAGATGAATAAAATACAATGTACGAGTATATTTTGTTAACTGCTTTCTTCGTTATATATTGTATCTATGGTAAATAATTATTTTAATAAGTAAATCTGTATTTATTATATTAAGGTATTCCTCTGTATATCTGTTGGTTATTTAGTAAAGTTTAGGGTCGGCAACGCACATGTGATGCTCCTGGTGTTGCAAGCGTCCATAGGCTACGGTAACCGCTTACCATCAGGAGGGCCGTAAGCTTGTTTGCCACCATCGTGGTATAAAACAAAAAAAAAGTTTTTAAATTAATTTATTGAAACCTACTCAGGTTCAAAAGATGATGATGGTTTATCCGGTAGTAGAAGTTCACACATATTTGATATTAGAAGTGAAATTTCCAGTTACGGTACTTTCCTTTATCACTGAAAGCAAGTGATAATTAAAAACGTTAACAAACTTAAATTCTAAAACTTGATGCCATTTGTGCTGATTTGGAACCTGACACTATCGTCTCAACGCCCATGCCTCTCCTAGCTAGGCTGCTGCTTGGTACGATGTAATCTGATATGTGAAAAGGCTTTATTAAAACGTTAACATGTTCGACATATTGGTGAAGGGTTTCATATAACTCATATCTTATTTCCTTCTATTGTTTTACCAACCCACCATCATTCCAAATACGTTATAATAAATAAACATTAACAAAGATTTCATTGTTCCATTGTTGAGTACCATTAGCGTTCACTAATATTTCAAATAACACATCGGCAACACACATTAACAAGCATAATGAAATGTGATGGACGTATGTTTTCACACAAAATAATATGTATTACAGAATGGAGCTACATCAATATTGTGTAGGTACTTGTAAATATTAGTTTAAATGCAAATGGACGGACAGAAATCCATACAAGTCATCAATTATATTCAATTGTCATATTCAGTGTGGCTTTAAGACATTATCAATAAATTCGCGAAATAAAATGAAATTGGCTATTTATATTTCAAATATTTTTTAAATATTAGAGTGTGTATTCATTGTGGTTTCTTATGTTTACGCGAATATTATACACTGAAATGAAACAAATTTGTAACTACTACAATATATTAAAATTAAAAAACAACTATATGGAGGGTAGAAACATTGCACTATACTTGCGTGACGACATACAACTCAGTCCGCCCTGTGACCATGAAGGCTGTAAAGCTTTCGAAAAGTTTAATAAACCGCGATAGAATCCGTAAAAATTAGTTTAATTTCAATGTGTATTCATTGTTAATTATTGCTTGCTTTAACGGTGAAGAAAAACATCGTGAGGAAACCTTCATACCTGAGAATTCTCTTAAGAATTTAGAAGGTATGTGAAAATCAAAATCAAAATCAAATATTTATTGAATCCATGAAATGTTATACATTATTTAGATTCAGTCAATTTTTGACTCGACCGCCAGTTCGGAATGCAGTTTCGCTAGAGAAGAACGGGCAAGAAACTTTAGCGTTGCTCTTTTTCAACATCGGTTAACAATATTTGGTAATACAATTATTATACAATTTTAATTTAATTACATTAGATTAGAGCAGCTCAATGTGTGTTAAGCTGCCTTATTGCAAGATTGTGAAATAAAACTCATTACAGCACCTAGTGCCGCACATGACCATCGTGAGAGTGAAATCTCGATTTCTTAAAGCAGTTGGTCCTTACTGAAATAGTCTGAGCAGACCAGTCCACACGAGCCGCACCCGATCACGAGTAGTGACGCATGTGTCAGCCATCGGCCTCCTCAACCATGTTACAGGGAAGAGACCGACCTGGCACATGGCGCCGCAGCAAGCACAGACACTTTAGCGAGCATGACATACCCAGACTAAATACAACAATTAAATACTAAGACAATAATATCATATCAAGTAAAGTCATGTAAGGCATATAAGTTCGCAATGTTAAGCAAATAAAATATTGGCATAACTTAATATATATAACTCTTATACAAACATATAAAGTTCCCAATAATAAGTTAATGACTAACTTCTAAGTAATAGGATAACTTATTCCCAAGCCTTTCGGTCATCTAAATATTCAGAAATTTTGTAATAGGCTTTATTACTTAGTTTTCGCTTAGTAGTAGCTTTAAAGCATCTTTCATTAAGTTCTTAAATATGATTGGGAACCTTATTGTAGAAGCGTATACAAAGCCCCTTGAAAGAGTTGCCGATTTTGTGGAGCCTTGTTTTATATAACTCACAAGATTATTTTTATTTCTAGTATTTACACTATGGACATCACAAATTTTTGGAAATTGTTGTATATTCTTATGAACATACATTAAATTAGCGAATATAAATTCTGATGCTACTGTCATTATATTAATTTCCTTGAATTTTTCTCTCAAAGAACTCCTAGAATTTAGCGAGTAGATAGATCTTATAGCTCGCTTTTGGAGAGTAAAGATGATATTGATGTCAGCAGCACCACCCCATAGTAGAATCCCGTAGCACATCAAACTATGGAAATACGCAAAATAGACCAACCTAGCCGTATCAGCGTCGGTCAATTGACGTATTTTACTCACAGCATAAGCTGCGGCACTTAATTTTTTGGACAATACAGATATGTGAGATCCCCATTGAAGTTTGGGATCTAATGTTATGCCTAAAAACTTGGTTGTCTCCACAAGACTCAATTTATCCCCATTCATATAAATATTGGCGTCGATCTTTTTGACTTTAGGTGTTAAAAATCGAATACATTTGGTTTTCTGACTATTCAATAGTAAATTATTAACGCTAAACCAATGTACTATTTTTGCGAGCGTGTTGTTTACATCGTCAAGAACAGAATTTTGTCGGCTTACTTTGAATATTAAAGAAGTATCATCTGCAAACAACACTACCTCACAGTTGTCCCTTATGCAATAAGGTAAGTCATTTATATAAACTAAGAATAGAAAGGGTCCAAGAATCGAGCCCTGTGGAACTCCCATGGTAAGAACAGACCCAGGAGATAATTTTCCATTGACGTCTACACTTTGAACCCTATTACTTAAATATGACTTAAATAACTTAAGAGCAATACCATTAATTCCATAGTGACTCAATTTCGTGACAAGTGTGTCATGGTGTACACAATCAAAGGCTTTAGATAGATCACAGAACACACCCAAAGCATCCCGTGAATCCTCCCAAGCATCAAAGATATTAGTTAGTAGCTCAACACCAGCATCAGTGGTGGAGCGACCCCTTGTAAAGCCAAATTGTTTATGATGCAACATGTTATTCCGAGAAAAATATTTTTGCATTTGCATTAACATAAGCTTCTCAAAAATTTTGCTTACCGAAGGTAGCACAGAAATAGGTCTATAATTATTGGGGTCAGCTGTACTACCCGTTTTAAAAAGAGGAATAATTTTACTCATTTTCAACTTATCAGGAAATATACCACTATTAATACAGGAATTAAATATTACAGCTAGCTGGGGCGCGCTATAACAGGGATAACAAAATTTAAAATTTTTATAGATATTCCCCATAGATCACATGTATTCTTAATATTAATTGCTCTTACAACTTTTATAACGTCTGTACTATTAACACATTGGAATTCAAATGAATCTTTACACCTTGTAACATTTTCTAGTAATAATTTTTCTGCTGTGGTTGACGACGAATTTAAATTTTTTGTGGTAGAAACTGGAATATCAGTGAAAAAAGTTTCAAATGCCCTAGCTACATCTATATCAGACTTAATGATTTTATCATCAATTTTTAGGCTAAAATCGGTGTCACGAAGTTTAGCTTTTCCAGTTTCTTTGCTAATTACAGTCCATGTCGTTTTAATTTTATTTTTAGAGCTTTTTATTAAGTCACTTATGTGAATTGATTTGGCACAATGACATACTCTTTTAAAATTTTTTGAATAATTCTTAACGTAATCAATAAAATCACTATTATGATTATATGATCTTTGATGATAGAGATCATATAATTTCCTTCTACTGATATGAATTCCTATAGTGGCCCAATCGCTGAAAGTGCAATTCTTGCCTGTAGAAACTGATTTCGATGTAAAAACTGATTTAAACTCCTCACAGAAGGTGCTAAAGAAGTGCTGTGAAGTCTATAAACCCACATTAGACTAGCATGGTGGACTAAGGCCTAACCCCTCTCATTAGTAGAGAAGGCCTGTGCCCAGCAGTGGGACAATGAATAATAATGGGCTAGTATCAGTATATTATGTATATATATTATAGACGTAATGTGAAGAAGCTAAACAGCAGGCCGGCATGATTGTGTTGAGAGGCGAGGGATAGACTGTCTCTCGGCTACTTGATACTATATTTGGACGACACTGCGCTTACCATTAGGTGCAGTGTGGTCACTTTGCCGCGCCAGAAAAAAAATAGAGTAAAGGAATATAAATAAGAACAAGAGTGGTCCGCTGGATCTTCTCAGGTCTGGGTCTCGCCGCGTAGAATTTAATGCTAAAGAAAGCGTGTAGTTTGTTTCACCGGTACTTCTCAGACAGGGTCGCGCTTGGATCCGGTGGTAGTTTCAAACATGCGACGTTTCGGAAATACCCTTGGTCTACACAAACGTACCGCTAAATATTGTTTTTTTTATATTGGACTATTTTAAATTTTAAACTTATTTTGTATATGTTTAAAATTAGTATTTTGCACAATATATCGATTATAATAATTTACTAACTACTACTTAAATATCCTACTTCCTACTTATATTATAAATGCAAATGTTTAGATGGATGGATGGATGTTTTTTACTCAATTACGCTACAACGGCTGGACGGATCTGGTTGAAATTTGGCACAGAGATAGATTATAGCCTGGGATGGCACATAGGCCCGGAAAAATGTACAGATCCTATGGGATAGTTTAGTTTTTAACAATGACATAGGCCACTTTTTATCCTGGAAAAATGCACGCTTCTTGTGGGATAGCAAAATATAGAAAAGATCCTCCATGGATTGTATACCTTTTCTTCCAAAAATAACCTCCACGTGGGCGGAGCAGCGGGCAACATCTAGTTTACTCATATGTATTTTAAATAATAATAATACCAGCCCTGTATCGAACACTGTCCCGCTGCTTGTCACGGCCCTCCTGTACTAGTAAGTTAGGCCATAGTCCACAACTCTGGCTTAATGTGTGTTGGTAGACTTTGCATACCTTTGATAAAGTAATTTAAATATGTTGCTGATATTTCTTTATTATAAATAATACTAGTCCTGTATAAAACATTGTCCCATTGCTGGGCACGGGCCTTCTCTACTAATGAGGGGTTAGGCTTTAGTCCACCATGCTGGCCTAATGCGGGTTGGTAGATTTCACATACCTTCGAAATTGTTAGAGAATTATCAGGTATGCCGGTTTCCTCACGATTTTTTCCTTCGCCTTTAAAGCAAGCGATAATCAACAATAAATACACACGTAACTTTAGAAAAGTCAAAGGTGTATTCCATTTGGGTTTCGAACATACGGCTTTCGTCTTGACAGTCCGTACTGCAACCACCTATCGCTGCTTTCTTATTATTCCTTTATTATTTCATCATAAAAATAACTTCAAATTCTTAAGCTATACATTAAAGAGACCCTGCATAATATAATGTTTTCATTTCCCATCCGGAGTGGTGTCATAGAGGTTGATTTAAGCGTGACTGCTATCTGCGAAGAATGAGTGTTGTTTGTGTGAACGCGGGTAACGCCGGGCGGTGCGCTAGTCGCGATAAACCGCTTGATATATGGGCTGGATTTGCAAGTCGAGCGGAGCTGTCGGCTCTCGGTGTTGCCATACGTGTCGGAAGAGATTTTTCTGAGATTTATATTTAATACTAAAATTGCTGCAATGTATAAAATATTTAGTGTTTTGAATTTATAAATGAATTTCAAATTGCATATACTATTTTTACAATTATTTATCTGAAATACATTCAAAAAGAGAATGGTCGGAAGACATAGAAGATCTAGAAAGTCAAAATATTTCTTAAGAAATATATAGTTTCTTGATTTGAATTTTTATTACTCTTACATTAAAGCACTGTAAATAATAATGAAGTACAACGAAATTTTAAGAAAATAACACTAAAACATTTCGCGCCATTCACACGCGTCTAAAACACCAGAATTATCACACAATCGTCGTCTTAAGGGAATGGAATCCCGCGAATTTGTATGTAATCTGACAACACCGGCTCTCCCGAGTCCCGTCGCTCATAACCCGGTAATGGGACAGGTAAAAATGTGCCCTTTGGCTGTTCTGCTCCCGGTATTCTTGGGCAATCGGTCATCGCTTATCTCAGAGGAGGCATTTGATTTGGCCCTTGGTTTTATCTTGATTTTTGTGATGTATAGAGATTTTATTAGTTGTAGTTTTGTATATGGTTATTGTAGGAAGGTTTTGTGAGGATCTTTTGAATTGAAGTTTCAAAAATCACCAGCCCTGTATTTATATACGGTTCCACTGCTGGGCACAGGCCTCGTCTACTGATAATAAGGGATAGCTTTTATGAAAATGGAATGTAGGATGGTAGAGTTCACATTCATTCTAAATAATTAAAATTTAGATATCTCATACATAAAGATTTTCTCACAATGTTTTTCATGACCATTCATCAAACGAGAATTAAATAAATATATTTAACAGTCACACATATAATTTTGCCCTCTAGGTCAAATCTATGTCAAGAATTAGGAGAGACAAGTGTCCCCCAACACTCAGATTCGAAACACAAATTAATGAATCACACAAACATGTGCTTCGATGCAGAAATCGAACCAGTGGCCTCTCTTTTCACAGCCGGTTCCTTATTCGCTAAGCCACAGAGGCTGTCTATTACCTTGAATACAATACAATGTCAGAGATATGCTATTTAGTCTGGTTTCGAACTTGCGTCTTTCGTCTCTGCAATCTGTAGCGATTACAACTAGGCTATCGCTACATTTTGCTCTGCCTGCTCCCTAAGGATACATGAACATCTATCTTTAGTTATTCATACCAAGTAATTTCATCAAAGTTCCAAATTACTTCCACGAAGCCGCTGTCTCCACTCAACATCACATAAACAAAGATGTTTATTCTCGTAGCATCTTCAAAAGACTTCTAGCATTTAATAAATTTCGTATCTAATATCGAACGTTACGGTATTCTTTAGTTTTCGCGGAAAATATATTTTCTTTAACTCTTTGAGTGGCAATTTTGGCTTGATGATATTAGTTATACTCAAATTGTTTGAGATTTATGATTATGTGGATGAATATGTAGTGAATTATATTGTGTTTTTTGTATGATACTTTCACAGAGTTCAAACAATCTGTATGGTAGGGCCAGTGAAGACTCAATATTACGTTGTAAGAATAATACTTATAGGAAATGGGAGATAATCTATTGAATTGTTAATCTCCTCTGTGCTCTGCTGGTGTGAGTAGACAGATAAATTTACGATATAATTTATTGAATTCAGTGAAAAAAAAAAATTATCCCTAGCTAGTTAGAATAAGAGACGGGGTTTTTCGGCCTTCTATGATAAAATGTGATAATTTCAAAATGTATGGTTTCAAAAAAAAGTCTGCGTCTCGGGACGCTCGACAAAAGTGATAACTTAAAATTAATCTAAGTTGAACTATTTAATATTGAAATTGTTTAACTTGAGAAAAGCTTAGGTTAAAAAATATATTTTACTCATTCGGTCCCACTCGATCCCACTCAAATCAAATCACAACCATTCTAAGAAAGTTTCACATAAAAAATATAGTACAGATATTATAAGACAATAGAAATAGAAATTAATAAAGAAGCCAGACAGAGTGGCGCAGTATACGCGTTACGTTACGAAGCGGTTTACCCTCCCATAAGAAGTTATCACTTCAAAAATATTTATTTTTCTGAGTAAAATATAAAATTGCAAGGTAATTAATGCATTACCGAAGAGTTTTTTAATAAATCTAATAACATTTGTGAATTTATTAACATAATTCCAGTCTACAAGTGCGAGAAACATAATTAAATATGTAAAATATCAACTGCATTTGAAAAAACGTCTATTAATAACTCGTAACGTCTACTAATTATAAATGTTTACATAACCTTAGTTACAGAACAACTTTAACTCAATGTGTTTTAACTTTTAATTTAGTGAAACTTCGAAAGCTTGCTATTAGTTGTGATCATATACATCATTTTACGAGGCCAAAGACTGTATGAAAATCTGTCCTTTGCTATTGTTTAATATATTTCATTTTATTAAATTAATTCATTTTGACTAATCTGTTAAAATTTCTAAAGCAAAAGATATGATATTTGAAATTCTGTTTACAACAAATTATTTCCCCATTCAAAACATACACACTGATCTTTAAAAACCCAAAGCTTTGTGCACGTTACGTGTTTAAATAAGTTATTTACAACACATTGTGTGCAGAGTCTGTGGAGACAAACAAACCTGTTATGATTTAATAATGGCTGTTATTACGGCGAGCCATAATTCATATTCGCATTAGGACAGATCGCGGGTGGACTCGAAGTGTTCGTGAGTTGGGACACAAAGGGACGTAGTAGGCGGGGGTCAAGGACCAGGTTAAATATAAGACTATAAATAGAAAGGGCGACAATTTACGTCACAGACAATTGTATCTGTTGTTATAATAATTCCAGCTCTGTATTAAACTAGTCCCACAGCTGGGACTAATCCTGTACTGATGAGAGGGTTTAGGCCTTACTCCGCCACGCCGCGCTGGCCTAATGCGTGTTCGTAGGCTTCATATACATTCGATTTTTTTTTAATTCTCTATAAAAGTTGTTATTATCATTTATCTGCATGACCATGAAAAGTATTAACACTTATGAGGAGTAAAATGACATGATAAAATACTGCACTTTTTACCCCGATATATAAAATATTCAGTTAAGTCTCATGATTTCTGGTCATTTCACTGGCTTCAATTTATATTTAGAACATTTTATATATCAATTCGAATAATTTCACTCTGCCAGCCCGTGACTTGCCGAACTGCTTTGTGTCGTAAAATTCCTGCCATTGTAAATCTTTTTTATTTATTTTTTTATTCTGGCGCGGCAATGTGACCACACTGCACCTGATGGTACGCGCAGTGCCGTCCAGATAGAGTATCAAGTAGCGTGAAACAGTCTATCCCTCGCTACTCAATACAATCATGTCGGCCTGCTGTGTAGCTTCTTCTCACTACGCCTAAAGGACCCAGGATCATAGGAAGGAGGGAACACGGTAGCTGACAAACTGTTCCATAGATTGATGTTGCGGCTAAAATACGAATTTGTGAACCTCTTGGTTCGGCCCGTGGTAGTAGACACCACGAGAATAACAGGGCCAGCTGCGAGGGTGACAGAGTGTCATAGCTCCAGTTTTCGCCAACTGAAACATCCAACTGGAGCGTTAGAATAGATGAAGCAGTGGTACTAACCCGGACAGGCTCACGAATAGAGACATATTTCCCGGTACACTGTTTTGAATTATTAAAAAATGATGTTAAACGAAGTATATTTAGCAGTCATAATATTAATATTGCCAGCTGTCTCGGTGGCGCAGTTGTAATTGCGCATGCGTTACCACTGCTGTGCTGAGGTCTCTGGTTTGATCCCCGGGTCGGGTAAATGATATTGGATTTTTCTATTTAGAAATACTTATATAGCGGTAGGCTCGCCCTCTACCACATTATAGGACCGTAATACATTCGGCGAAAAGTGGGTGTACTGGTTACACCTCTTTCTACCCCTTCGGGGATTAGAGGCGTGAGTGTATATGTATGAATATAATATTAATAGTTTTTACTACACGTGTTATTAAGTTTTACTAAAGTTACACGATATGAAAATGTAGTCGTGTAACACTAATGGCTTATGGTAACGTTGCATTCTAATTAACACAAGATTTATTATATAATGTGCAGTTTATGCAACTAAACTTAAATTAACTATAAATTCTACAATAAATCAGAATATTTTTGTACCCAACATGAAAATTCAAATTAAATTACTTTACGATTTTGATCACATTTGATACATACACGGCCAATAGCCTCATACATATTTCTGTCTCTCGCTCTAGGGTGGCATATATCTTGGGTATCAGGAATTACGAATGCTTTACCCACAACACCCAGACCAGAATAAATAATTTTTGATCACTCAAGAATTTATCACAATGGGGATCGAAGCCTCCACCCCTTGTTTGACAGACTGATCACGATAATGGTAACTCAAAGAAGTACTGGAAGCATATAATATCCTGATTATCTGATTTACATTTTCTGCCTCTAAAGCACAAACGTGAGAATTATTATAGCATTGTTAGTAGAAGTGATCATTAACCATCACAAACCCTATTCTTCAACCTACGACTATAAAAATAAAATTATAGATGTTTTTCCTACACATTCTATTTTTGAAAAGAATCAGGGCATAACCCCACTTCTCGCTCTGAATCCGGCCCGTTGAAACGACAGTGCGTTGTAAAAATGTTTCCGAAGGGTTCCAAAGGGTTGGGCTCGTCGACCCTTGTCTGAATGCTGTTGTCGCCAGTCATGCGGCCTTCGAGGACTCCGCTCTTCGGCACTAGACTCTTATACACTTGTATTTGTATCTGTTGAATTCAGAATTGCAGATATGTTTTGAAAATATTCGTCCTGAATATTTTCTTGATTTCTTTCATCCTGAATCTACGCTTTGACTACAATTTATAAATAATTGTTGGGATCTAGAGTTGAGGTACGATGTTTGTCCGTTTTGCGGCGTTTTGAGTACTCCGAAACTAGACCCTCGACCGCTTATTCACGTTGTTGCCTATAGCGAGGTGTGAGGAAGCAGGCCGGCATGATTGTGTTGATTAGCGGTGTATAGATTGTCTCTAGCTCGCTTGCTCGATACTCGAAAAGGATGCAAATGCGCTTACCATTAGGCACAGTGTGGTCACTTTGTCGTGCCAGGATAAAAAAACATAATCGAAATATTTTTAATCTCATTTCAAGACAACATCACACTAAAATTGATGCCTAGACAAGGTTAAGTGGATATTTTGGACATTGATTTACGAGAATTGATCTGCCGATTTATGCTTAGTAGAGTCCGTCCAGTAAATAATATTCAAAGCTAGATTGTCTTTGTGACCACCACTTTGTACTATTTTGAAATGTATATTGGGATTCACTGGGTATTAGGGGTCAACTAAAAAAAACATAAAACGGTGAAAAGGGATTTAAACTTCAGCTTAATTGATTTCTTCTACTAAAGTTCTCTTCTTGTTAACAATGATTAAATCTTGAACATTTTCAATGAGTAGGTGTCTACATATTTTTGAGTATAATATCCTATTATGTTGCTACGGTCTAATATTTAATCTGTATATATAAAAGAAGAAACTGACTGACTGATCGATCAACGCACAGCCAAAACGGCTGGGAAATTTTGACAGTAGGTATCTTTTATGACGTAGGCATCCACTAAGAAAGGGTTTTTGGAAATATGACCCCTAAGGGGGTAAAATAGGGGATGAAAGTTTGTATAAAAATTCGTAATTTTTTAAGTTAAACGCATGAAAATTGGTATTTTGTATTCTATACTTTTTCTCCCAAACATGACCTCCACGCGGGCGGAGCCGCGAGCAACAGCTAGTTAGACATATATGAAAGTACTATTTTTAATGCCAGCAGATGTTTGAACTCGTTCAAAGCACTTTATTTATTAATAACTTGGCAACAAAGCTGTTCAAGTAAGGCATTCACGTCTGTTTACCGTCGCGTCGCGGTAGGCGCCCGTGTTAAAATACATAAAGTTACTTTGATTAAATCCAACTAAGCTTGATTTCAAAGGACCAACTTGTGAAGTTTGCATAAATTCGTTGAATTTCTGACATTCGAAAACGGATCCTGGCCGTTGGATCGACGTTTGTATGGAAATTAAATGTGTTTTTATGAAAAACACTTCACGATGAACAAATTTGTAAGTAAAAGATCTATTATGTGATCATGAATAAAAAGGTAACAACTTGAGAATATTTTTACAGTAATTTTTCTATTTTCTAAACATATTTTATGGGGCAATTAATCAGCATTATTGTCTAACTGCTGAGCAAGGGTTTTGATAAGCAGGAGGTGTTTGCATCGTGATCTCACCATACTGTTCCAATATGGTTTTGGGTTTACCATCACCTCATTCCTCTATACTCTACAGGGTATATCACGAGCCTATGAAATTGACTACCACATTTTGATGCTCTATTTAATACAAATTATTCATAGCCTCCGTGGCGCAGTTGGCGAGTAGTCGGTGTGAAACGAGAGGCCGTTGGTTCGTTTCCCACACCGGGACAAATGTTTGTGTGACAGACGGATATTTGTGTCCGGGGTCTGGGTGTTGGGAGACCGAAAGTCTCTCTTAGTCCCTGATACCCACAACACAAGACTCGTATCTTAGTGTGGGGACGGGGCTATGTGTGTGACTGTTGGGTGTTATTTATTATTATTATTTATTAAACATTATGCGTATAAATAGCCTATTCTTACTCTACGCTCTATTGTTTTACAATTCAACAAATCCTCAAAAGAGAAAAAATATTTTTCAATTTTACACCTCTAACTAGTTAATGCAGTTAACTCAGTTTCATAGCACAGCGCCCCACTCCACTTACAAAATGAATTACATGACATCATGACACCACACAACATTATCCAGCACTATGATAAATGATACGTAATACGGGCTAGGGGAGACGGGGGAGGGGACAGGGAAGGGTGTCTTTAGTAACGTCAATGTAACCTTTAAAACGTTTAGATGGAGAGAGAGTCAAGTTGCCTTAGTCATGATGAGAAAGTAGAGACATTGTGCAAGTTGTTGTAGATTAAGACCTCTTTGCTGATAACTGGCCGTATAGAATACCTGTGTGAGGCCTTACTTAGACGATGTTTTGAACATAACAGTTTTGATAGCTTCCGTGGCGCAGCGGGTGAGAAGCCGGCTGTGAAACGAGAGGCCGTGGGTTCGATTCCCACACCAAGGCAAATGTTTGTGTGACAGAAAGATATTTGCTACGGGTCTGGTTGTTGTGGGACCGTAGTTCCTCGTAGTTCTTGATACCCACGATACAGGTTTTACATAGTGTGGGGTCAGAACTATGTGTGTGACTGTTGGGTGTATTTTATTTTTCAAACAGCGTGGTTTAATCAATATAGAAATAAAATGGAATGCTCGCATGTGGATGTTGCCCGCATCTATGCCCACTTAAAACATTACACTGAAGGAGATTTTTTGATGATCCGTTCTCTCGTTTCAGTGCAAATATTCGACAGGAAATATTTTAATCGTCACAAATTAGTGAAGAAAAACAAAATTAAAGCCACTTTATTTATAGGCTGCCCCAGACATCGATTTTAAAGTCAAGCGGCCTTAACACAACAAGATCCTGGGTCCTTTAGCCGTAGTGTGAAAAAGCTACATAGCAGGCTAGCATGTGTCAAGTAGCGGGATATAGTTGTGTCTCGCTACTTGTTATTCTAACTGAACGACACTGCGCTTACCATCAGGTGCAGTGTGGTCAATTTGACATCCCATATAAATATAAATAAAAAAAAATAGGACATTGTTTAAAAATCATTTGATTATACAATAAAATATTTTTATACCAAATTTAATCAAAATCGGTGCAGTGGTTTAGCCGTGAAAACTTAGCCGACAGACAATATGGATCTTGATTTTTTTACATAACATAATAATATTAATCCACCATTAGTATTCTCTCAACACAAATATTTATATTAATTAATGTTTGATTTTTCATTCATTATTTCATATTAATATTAATTATTAACACTAGCCCTGTATTAAACATTGTCCCACTGCTGGGCACAGGCCTCCTCTACTTATGAGATGGGTTAGGCCTTAGGTCCACCACGCTGGCCTAATGCGGGTAGGTAGACTTGACATACCTTCGAAATTCTTACGAAAATTCTCAGGTTTGCAGGTTTCCTCACGATGTTTTCCTTCACCGTTAAAGCAAGTGATAATTAAAAAAGAATACACACATAACTTTAGAAAAGTCAGAGGTGTATGCCACTTGAGTTTTGAACATGCGACTTTCGTCTTGACAAACCGTACCGCAACCAACTAGGATATCGCAGCTCTTTCATAGAATAAATCAATCTTGATAAATTGACATATCCAAGTTACAAGTGCTTCTTATCCGAGCCACACGTAATATGATTCCACAATATCGTTTTCGTTCTATCCACCCTCATAACGTGGTCGAATGTACGATCGAAAACAAACTGAAAGTAACCAGGACGGGTCATTGAGATCGAAATCAATACGATATTTTTTTTGACAGCCTCCGTGGCGCAGTAGGCGAGTAGCCGGCTGTGAAATGATGTCGCTGGTTCGATTCCAACACCGGGAGAGATGTTTGTGTGACAGACAAATATTTGTGTCCGTTAAAGTCTCTCGTAGTCTCTGATACCCAACACAAGACTTGTATCTTAGCGTGGGATCGGGGCTATGTGTGTGACTGTATGGTGTTATTTATTTATATTTAGCAATAATTTGTTTCAATTTATCTACAATGCAGGGTTTGGGTTGTTTAACTTCTTTTTTTTTATTGCCTTGATAGGCAGACGAGCAGACGGGCCACCTGATGGTAAGTAGTCACCGCCGCCCATAGACTTCTGCAATGCCAGGGCACAGCAAAGCCGCTGCCTACCGTTAACTATGCGTACTAATGCGTTTTACTGTTGTGCATTTGAGTTAAATCGCTCGATAATTATCAAATACACGTAATAATATACTGAGTATTTTTTTTTCGCGGGGAAAGTGCTTTATTACCACCGCTCCGGGAGGAAGCCGAATAAGAAGAAAACGGTTATGCTCGACTGGCCGGTCCTACGACCCAGCATCACCCTCACCCGACACTACCAGTTAAACCCTGCGGTGGCCATCGGCATTTACGGAGCGGTCCCGGGATATCCTAAGATAGACTAGATCTGCTGCCGGAACCGCCCCTGCGCGGTGCCGCATAGTGAATAATCCTGGGGTTAAAGTTGGAACTAAGGACTTAAATTGTATATCCACGTTATAGATGTGTCTACAGCACGAATATTCTTACTCCATCGGAGTACGAGACTCCTCCACGCACCTGCCATTGTAACTCCGCTCCAGGATCAATGATCGCCAGCAATTTTCGACACTGAGTAATGAAACTCGATGAATCTCAGCAAATCGTGCGAGGAATTGTTGTCTCTCGCTACTTCATACTCTAACTGGATGAAACTACGCTTACCATCAGGTGCAGTGCTTTAGTCAGCCGTTTCACAGGCGGTTTCCCGCGCGTGAGCCATGGAGACTGTAAAATTAATATAATTGGTATATATGAAGTGGAGAGGAATCTAATTCTACTGTCAGGTTCTATCTAGTTGATAAATGTATTATCATCAGAGCTAAATAAGGTTTAATAGATCGAAAGATTTTAACTAAATAAAATACTAGTAAAAAAATTATGCTGATAAAAACCATCAATGTTTTGTAATTACATTGAATTTACGATGTCGTGACGCGTCCACATTCAACGTCTAAAAACTTCCCTTTTTATTATCATAATATTGAATATTCCGTCTAGAAATCTCGATCGGTTTTAAACGGATCGCATAAATTTGCATGATAAACGTCTAGCGTCGAGTTTTTTAAATATGACGTCCCTCGGCGCGGGGTCATGTCTATTTCCATAAATAATAAATAACAAGCGAGGGTTAAACGCAATGTGTTCGGTTCTTCAATTGCGAACATTCGATAATTTGTAGATATTTTTATCTGACGCTTTGTTACCATAATAAGCCATTATTTTTCTCTCGCTTTAAAATTAAAAAAGGTGAAGTATAATAGTCACAAAAGGATTAATGGGGTATCACGCGCAAATCTCTTATGTGACATCATTAAAATAAATTATGTAATACAATCGTGGTGGATTAAATGGGCTTATTTCATTTTACTTGTGCTCAAGTTGAATATTTTATTAAGTGTGTGTATATCCTACTAATATTATAAATGCGAATGATTGGATGGATGTTTGTTACTTAATCACGTCAGAACGGCTGGACGGATCTGGTTGAAATTTGGCACAGAGATTGATTATAGTCTGGAATTGTACATAGGCAAAATGTACAGTTCCCGTGGGATAGACTAGTTATTCACAGAACAAGGGATCGATTATATATCATTTTTTGCATAGTGGCAGTTGACATAGGAATCAGAAAATGACATAGTAGTCACTATTTATCCCGAAATAAAATGCACGCTTCCTATGGATTATAACGTATCACTAAAGCTAGTAGCCGTAGGATAAGATTCATGTTGTTATAATATTAAAACCCATAATGTAACTACATATTATTTTCAATCTGCACCCACATTGTTTCATCCGGAACAAATGAATTTCATAACAATTTATTATAACTTCCATAACAAAAACTATTTGCGTGCTGGCATTGTGCTCGGTCCATTGTGTCGCTAACTACAAGTTCAAGATTACAGCGCGCTGTTCATCCAGATGGGGTGATAATGTGCCTCCGAGGTTTAATTTTAAGCCTACCGTTTTATTCGCGACTGTACTTTTTCTTTTTATTGTTTATGACGATTGAGGAATTTCTTGCATCATTAAATTTTGTATGAATGAACAGATATATTTTTTAAATTTGGCAGGATTATTTTCTATTATCAACAGGCGAGATAGTCATTATAAAAAGAACTGAAGAGCAAATATTATTTTCGTCACAAAAGAGAATTTATGTGTAAAGAAAAATCGCGCTATGCAATTCCTTCTGATTTCAGTCTGACACATATTCTGACTCAGAAAATAAATCAGTATATATTATTTGGATTATAACATTAAAACCAATTTTTACATGTAAGTTAAATCTAAATATTTGCCTTCATTAGGTACATATTAACCTAGTGCTGAGTACGGGCTGCTCTATAAATGAGGAGGAGTAGGTTATTCCACGCTGGCTTAATGCGGTCCGGTAGACATAAAGTTGAGTAAATATTTTTAGAGCATTAATTCATAAATTTGAAATCATTATGATGGGCAAGATTGCAGGCAAAAGGAAACTCGGTAGAAGAAAATTGTCTTGGCTTTGTAACATCAGAGAGTGGACTGGCGTCAATTCTGTTGAAGAGCTATTCCGACTAGACCGAGAAAAATTCAAAAAACTGACCGCCAACCTTCATGGAGAGGCACGACAAGAAGAAGAATTCATAAATTACTAATACAAAATACTTGCTTTTGATCCAACCGCAACCAAACTGAATTATACAGAACACGGAGCACTACTGAATTAACAATTTCTTCAAAACCGTCTCTCTTTAAAGCAGAGCCAGCACCGAACAAACAAAACAAATTACAGTACATGACAAATGGCCGTTTAAACCCCCTCGGTGGCTGCCGTCACCCTACGCTCAACACTCAGAAGCATTGAATTTTTGATACCACATAATCTTTGAGGCGAACGTCAAATGGAAACTTTCATTCAAGCGAGAAATTAGCAAACAAGCTAATTCAATTACTTTTGAACGGGACTCAAACAAAAACGAACAAAAGGGTTGTGTTTTGGCCGGTTTATAAATGACGCCTCGGTGCTGAAGGTTACTTGAATTGGAAGCAATGACTGCATGATCAAAATTGTCGCGGCTATATAAGGGGTTCTATTCTGGGTGTAAGGGTTTTTCCGATTTGGATTACGGTGTGGCTTAGTTAGAAGCAGGAAATAAATTGAAATTGGTAATGCCACAATTTAGTCGTTTTGTCCGCAAGAATTGGCTGATCATCGGTACAGATTACAGCTGTCTCAACCGATATGAAGAACATTTTGCTGTTGTATTTTCTACGATGAGTAAGGTTTCTAGTGTCCTTTATTTATTATTGTACTTTTTACAAAATAATAATTTCACAAGAAATTTCCAATTTAAGTGATAGCCTCCAAATTCAGATAGATTCGTTTTACTTACATCTAACTTATAGCATATTTTATAAATCCTGAATACTCAGAAATGTATTCAAAATTAAATTAAGTCCACCCAAAACAATTAGTCCTTAAAACTTAATTAGTCCGTATATTTATTTTTCCATATAATATCTAGCACTACACCCAGATTCAAATCAAAAACGAACACTACACAGAGACCTCGTTCACAGCGAAATCCAGCTAAATTCGTCCGACAGAGGGCACTATATTTAACGGTCGCAGTTTTGTTAGTACCCGTACGTCGTTTAATTATCCCGGTGAGAAGTGATTCCCCGTCAAAGCCCCCTCCTCCCCTGGCGACAATTACAAACGCAAATTGGACCGCGACAACCGGCCGCCCCCGGAACGGTCGCCATGCCTTTTGTTTGGCACACGGATACATTAAATGGTAGAATTGTAGTAAATAGAGCTGTGTTCAGGTACGGGATATTATTTTTAATTAACTTGAAACAATGGGTGGTAGTAAAAAATCTTATGTGTATTACTTTTTTATACGGGCATGGCAAAGTAAACTGTAAGTGGCATAGTTAAGTTATATATGGGAGAAGGAATACAGAAATCTAAAATGTGTTAATAATGTTATGCATTCATAAAATAAATAAAATGAAACATATTTGCATTTTTACATTCAACTTATTACATAACACGTGCTTATAATATATAGGTATGTACATCCTCTTAGATGACGCAATAGATCTAAATAAAAAAATCCAATTAATATAGAAGTATACTTTTTGAAAAAAACACTTCAATAACTTTCAAACTTATTTTTTATGAATTACGGTCAAACTTCGACCAGTGGGCATTGTGGTATTGTTTAAAACGAAATAAACATTGCTGTAAAGTTTATTATAAGCTGACCACCCAGACCTTAGTCCCTCGGACTTCACCCAACGCAGCCGGAACTTGATAAACTGGAATCGTTTTTATACAAAAGAAAAGAGGAGGCCGTTTGCTATGGCTGTTTATTTTGATAGAGTGCAAATTGAATTGAAATTTCAAATTGATGCCAGCGTTTTCTCTTGAAAATACGAATAGGCTTTGAATTTTGTTTCCAGTGTATAGGTACGTTATTCATATCGCTTTTTCGTGTAAGTGCCAGTGTTAGACCGTGAAAATTATCTTGGATTCTAACACTGAAGGCAGTTACCAAAATGTGTATGAGATTTTCTATTATAGATTATTGATATTGTATTTCTGGGTATTGGAGTCTGAGCGTGTTATGACGTTAGGCCACGTTCTGCCACACCATAGGACAGAAATACATGGGCGCCAGATGCCCGAGGCTGCTCATAACCAAAATGGATATGTTGACAGCTGAATGCGTTAGGGTTCCTATAATCCTTCTAATATTATAAATGCGAATGTTTGTATAGATGGATGTTTGTTACTCAATCACGCTACAACGGCTGAGCGGATCTGGTTCTGGTAGCACATAGACATTTTATCCCGGAAAAATGTACTGTTCCCGTGGGATAGTTTAGTTTTTCATAGAGGAAGGGATCGACATGATTGCATAGTAGCAGTGTAGGGATTAGAAAATTAAATAGGCTACTTTTTATCCCAGAAAAATGCACGCTTCCTATCGGATAGCAAAACCTAGAAAGGTGTAATAGTTTAAGATGCCTCCATGGATTGTATACCTTTTCTTCCAAAAATAACCTCCACGCGGTCGGAGCCGCGGGCAATATATAGTAATCTATAATTTGAAATATCCATTCTACCAAAAATTATTATTATGAGTTATTTATGTCACACCGACTGAAATCGGTTCATAAGCGAGCTTTATGTATTTCGAGACTGCAGCCACCGGAAATAATTAGTAAACTTTGTGCATCTTATAAAATCACCTGGGCAATATTTCTTCATTCAATTTAATAATTTTAATAAATTTTAATAATTCAATTTATATAAATATGAATATGAGATTTTTAGTGTACACATAAACTAACGAAATATCGTTTTACAAATCTTGTACTCCCACATTAAATTACGAAGTTCAAAGATTTTTCTCAGTAATAATTTTCTTTAAGAATTAAATATTTGCATTTAATTTTTTTAGTAATAACGTTCTTTTCATTCAGACAATAGACGCCACATTATTATTAAAATAACCAATTTTTTATAACTTCAATCAGATTTTTATTACATTTTACCGTTTGAAACCAGCTAACTACCCGCGTCCTCTATCTTTATACAGCAAGGTGACTTTGGAAATATTAAATCAACTATAAGAGAGCTCTGTTAACAAAAACAGACGACTTTACAGAATAAATTTACATGATAACGAGGTACGTGATTGTTCGCGCTTTGATTTTGAAATATAAATAATTTGCACAGCTATCGAATTTATTAATCAAGATTTTTTACTCTCTTTTATTTCTATCAACTATAGCCAAGTTAGCGATAACCTAGTTGGTAGCGGTATTGATTGTAGAGATGAATGTTTGAACACATATATTTGAATCTAAATGGCATACATCTCTGAATTTTCTAGTTACGCGTAAGGCAAGCGATGATTATCGCTTGATTTAATGGTGTAGGAGATCATCGCGAGGAAACTTACATACCTGAGAATTCTTCTACGAATTTCAAAAGTATGTGAATTCTAGCAACTAATGGTAGACTTAGACCTTATTTTTAGTTTATTAGTAGGTTTTCTGTCTTTGAAATGTAAGAAAGACATGATAACTATTATTTTCCATATGGACCATGTTCAAGATCGAGCAGGATAACGCCAAGTTCAAAGAAAATGTACATATAAATGCTGTGTATGAACTTTGTTGAGGTTTGTTGATATATTTTCTTCATCATCGTCCTCTTCAGCCTTTGGACGACCACTATTGAACATAGGCTTCCCCTAAAGATTTCCAGACCAACCTGTCAGAAGCGGCTTGCATCCAGCAAGTCCCTTAATGGTTTTTTATGCTTACACCAATATTATACATTGAAACAAAACTAATTTTACGGATTTTATCGCTGTTTATTTTACTTTTTTAATCGCGACGTATCGAAAGCTTTACAGCCTTCATGGTCTCAGGCAGGCTCCATCAATTATACATTTTCGTCACAAATAATTGACTTTACAACACCGCAGCTACTCTTTCATCATTGACAGGAAAACTTTGGAAACTCCATAGTTGAGATTTATTAATCAGTAAGGCAAAACTACGCCAAGTGATCAGTTACTTAGCCGACGTGTCACGTGACGCGGTGAGTGATCGCCTCTACTGGGATTGTGACTTTGCTTAACTTAGTGTTTGATGATTGTGGTATGAGTTAGTTTCAGGTTACCATTTTTGGAACTTGTGACTTTTCTGGTTAAATATGATTTATTTTCTCAAAAATAAATTTATATTTCACTTAGATGAGAAATCAATGAATACAGTAAAAACTTTAATTTAATTCATTTTGTGGTACTTTGAAATTAAGAACATACTGGGTGCTGATCATGTGGACTCGTCTATCCACGATTCTCATTGATAAGCCCATAAATTAACTGGTTGCATAGCCAAATTACAGCTCTATGCCTTTTATTCCACACGCACATCAATTGTAAACAGTAATTTTCTTCTAAATAATAGTAATACATACATATACACTCACGCTTGTAATCCCCGAAGGGGTAGGCAGAGGTGTAACCAGTACACCCACGTTTCGCCGTATTTCGGTCCCATAATCCCATACATAATGAGAAGTAAATAGATAAATATATGTTGCCGAAATGTGGCCATCCATATCTGTTCCTAGCTAATAGCAACTGTCCAATGTACAACGAAGGAGGGCGCAATTAGCTGAAGGGTTCAGTTTTGCCCGACGTTTATTGCGTCGTAATGAGAAACACTTTGCGTTTTATATTAATGCCACTGTTGGATTTCCTTATTACGAGCGTTTAAAGAACATTCACGTTTATGCCCCATTTTAGCTGGATATTGCGACTTAGCCTTTGATTAGTGCTGTTGCAGTAGTCGTTATGTTTTATTGCAATCAAATATTTTAATGATACATTTTATAATTAGAATTAAAGTGAACCAAGAGAGATAAATTCAAACATTAATAATAAATAAAGTGGGTAAATTCTAGTCTTTTTATGAATTTAACTGAAATGTGATTAGTGTATGAACTAAAAATTCATGTGTGTGTCTTTAAAATGCATTTTATCTTCTATCAACTTACTGTCTTCTATCAATTTAGTTTTTTTCTATCGCATTTCATTAGAATGTTACGCAATCCTAACAACATCACCACGTTATATGCTAATTGTAACTCGCCGTGACTAGTTCATAATTATATTTTGAATATATTTAATTACAGTGTTTATACTTATTAAATGATCAATACACTCAACAGTCACACACATAGTCCTTACCCCTCACTAGGTCAAACCTGTATCATGAGTATCTAAAACTGTGAATATAGTCTAACAACACCGAGTCCTAAAACAAATATCTATCTTACAAACATTATCTCCGTGCGGGAATCGAACCCACGACTTATTGTTTTATAGTCGGCTACTCGCCAGCTACGTCGCGGAGATAGTGGATTCCGTTCCGTGTTTACAATTTTTATTGAATACTAAAACTTAATCAATGAAATTTCATTTGAGCAAAGCTTTAAAACACTAATATGTTATTCTTGTTATCGGAGCGTATGCACAGAAAAACAACAATATGTTCGACACAACCAACCTTCTGTATCTTGGATCCGATCAAATTTATGGAGCTACGCGTTTCCAGGTAGAAATGTGCAAATGTAAATGTATTGAATTGGAAACAAATACGGGCACGTCCACTCCAAACGTATTCCAGATCAAAACTATTAGGTTCGTTTAAACAGAGTTTTTAGAGCTGTATTGTTCTGTAGATAAAAATGTTCAATGTTTTTGCCTATATTTGATTTTTTTATAAAAATGAAATCGAAACCACGATCACGTGTTTATAAATTTTTTTTTATCCTGGCACGGCAAAGTGACCCCCACTGCACCTAATGGTAAGCACAGTAATATCCAATTAGAGTATTGAATAGCGAGAGTAATCTATCCCCCGCTACTCAACACAATCGTGCCGGTCTGCTTCTTCACACTACGCCATGGCGTTGTGTAAAGAAGACGTATATATATATATATATATATAAAGAAATGAAATGAAAGGACCAACATAATACATTATTTTCTAAGACTTGTCATACAGAAGCTTGGTTAAAATACCAAATTACAGTTAAAGGAGTAAAAGCGAAGGTGAGTTATTTATATATATCGTATATAGGGCATCGAAACTCGGTTCAATTTTGAAAACCCGAGTTTTCGGGTTAAAGAGTAATCAAAACCCGGGTAGACCGGTTTTTTCGAGCATTTCGATCTTTTTATTGTATTTTTTTTAAATACACTAATCTGCGTTTATATATCGATTTCCTACAATGAGTACAAAATAACTAATTAACTTAAAACTTAGTAAGTAATCTAGTCTTTTTTAAATCACAGACATGCAGAGATTAGTTTTAACTTTAAATGAATTATTTTGGTAACGTTCACTTATTGTATTAAAAAGCTAATAAAAATAATATCTTCAAAAGACATTTTTGTAGTATCACAAATAATTTGAACATTAACAAAACTCTTCTTCGCATTAACAATTAAGCAACGAATAGTTCTATTCTTCTATTCTACTATTCTAACATAATTTAAATTGCAGTTGTTTAGTTAATAATCAGTTCTTTAACTAATTAACTAAAATACTAATTAAAAAGTAGTTACGCATTTGACACATTATTTAAACAACATAGTTAAGACATTTCCTCTGACCATCTGACCACTTTAGAAAAAAAGAGATATTCATATAAAATAATAACTAATACTATTTTGGATATATCGTAACGTAACATAAATCAGAACTGAATTATTAGAATTTCTTCTTACTTATGTAAAATGAACGTAAAAAAATTAGGGCATCCAAAGTTTTGTCACTCAAAGACGAAGGCAATCTATTGCAGACAATTCCAGCCAAAGAAAATATACGCTCGGGCTCGACGCTAGTTGGTGGAATAGTTTTTAAATTTTCATATACCAGCCATAGGTAAAGCCCTCGCTGTCGCGTACCGTCATTCTCGAAGAGTGCCATTTCTACCCTCACAGTAGTAAGCAAATCGTCTGATGGACAAGCTGATCCAGTTTCAGGATCAGTTATCAGTAGCAACAGCTTGACTTAACTGTCTGTTCAGTTCCTCTTCATTTGTTAAAGTAGACAACTGAATGTCTATTTCTCGCAGGTCAGACCAAGAGGTCTGGCGCCGGCAAATTTTCAAAAGGTATATTTTGTTTTTTGGTTGTGCGTTTAATAAGATTAACAATTTTGTTTAGCATTTCACCACCTGTAGGCCGATAAAAAACTGTTTTATCTTCATTTTGAATGTTCTCAAAATATTTACCCGGATTAGTCAATTACTGTAGTGTTGCTGCTTGAGTTAGTCTTCTTTTTGCGTATCGTTTGCTCAATGCAGTTGCCATTTTGTTACTTAGTGGTGTCTTCATTTCATCCATTTTCTACGATGGAAATTTTAGGGAAACATCAGCTGTAAGTAATGTTGCATCGCGTCGACATAGCCCCTCGACGACAGTTTTAATAACATCCAATATTTTATGGATCTCATCTATATTTCTCCAGTCATCATCAGTAAATGCAATGTCTGTTTTTAAATCAATTAAAGCTTTTGTAATAGGTATTTTCAATTTCAGAAACCGACCTACCATGGCAGAAATGCTACTCCAGCGCGTTTTCCCATCTAACAGCAGGGAGTAATCCTGTCCAAAGTCAGCTCTGACGTATTTTTGAAGGATGTCATCGTTTTTTGTCGGAGAGTTCTTGAAGATTTTTACCACTTTTCGTCCTTTTGATAGCAGATCGTTGTATCTAAAAGACTGTGAACTGAAAGACTCCATAAACGAGGATTCATTATTAAATTCAACACCATCCTCGTCATTGTCTGTAGAATTCGTGTAGTCGTTAAATTCTACAGTTCGCAGTCTTTGAGCCAATACCGATAAAGGCAAATCTTCACCCTCGTCAAGTTCGGCAAGCTGAGCGACGTTTTCCTCGAAGCCGGCATTGCGTTTGTACATTACGTCCACAATTGCCAGCTGAACGGCATGAGCGATGCATAGCTGATGGTATGACTTAAGGGACTTCCCTAATGCAACCATTAGGCTGCAACCGTCTGTGGTTTGAGCGACGATGTAATTTGTTAGATATACCCCATATTCGTCCAATTTGGCCTCAATCAATTGTACGCATGAGGCTGCATTCATGTACCCGTGAATGCGTATGAGACCTAGATTTCGAAAACTGCTATCCCTTGCAAAATTTGGTGAATGTAAAGTGAGCCCTATATATCTTCTATTTTTATTGGATGTCCATTCATCGAATGATATCGAAAACTTATTTTCATCTGCTAACCATAACA
Source organism: Laothoe populi (assembly GCA_905220505.1). Taxonomy (NCBI): domain Eukaryota; kingdom Metazoa; phylum Arthropoda; class Insecta; order Lepidoptera; family Sphingidae; genus Laothoe; species Laothoe populi. The sequence continues at coordinate 22,585,913 of HG992151.1, forward strand.
CACTAAAACTGATTTACACAGCTATTTGCCAATCTATAATTGTCTACTGTATCGCAGTTTGGGGGAATGCTCCTAAATCTAATCTACTGATAGCGGAAAGAGCTCAAAGATCTATTCTGAAAATTATTTTTAAAAAACCATTTAGATATCCCACTAGTAATTTGTACAAAGAAGCCGAAGTCCTCACTGTGCGCCAACTGTTTATTCTCAGGAACTGTCTCAATACTCATAAAAGCCTCACTAAGCTAGAATGTTACCAAAATTTGCTCAGTAAAAGGATTTTTAAATTACCTTTACCTCCTATAAAAACCTCATTTGGACGCAGATTTGGTGAGTTCCTTAGAGCTCACAACTACAACTCAGTTCTAAGGCATTGTAACCTAAAAGGTCTAACATTACCAGAGACTAAGTCAATAGTGACCAAATGGCTTCAAACACTAAACTACCTTGATACTGAACGACTACTTAACCCATAAGATCTCTGAATAAGACTGATATTTTATTGTATTATTTATTTTTACTTAAGATTTAATTTGTTAATATTTCATACCTACTTGTTTATATTGCTACGCTATGTTTATAAAAAAGTTATTTTTAAGTTTTATAATTTCATTCTGGTCCCCAAGATACAGGCATAGCCTAGTTTGGGGCCCCCTGTCAAACACTGAAATTAATATTATTGTAAGCACAAAGTGTGTAATTAGATTTCATGTTTATTATAAAATTATGTATTTATGTTTTGTGCAAAATAAATCAAAATTTATTTTATTATTTTTTTTATCTGACAGTATAATTTTTATCTCGATGATTATTTCTAGCTTCCTTTATCAAAGTCTTTGAGAATTATGTTGCGAAGGGTATAAGCAGTAGTGGGCAATTTGCCGTTTAAATGCATTAGCTGTTTTATTGGTAGGAACGTAGCAATGAAGCTACTTTATACGTAATAAATAATAATTTATCAAAGCGTGTTTTTATTCCATTTACTTATTGTTGCATTCGAAGTGGCTTAAACTTACTAAATAACAAAAACAAAAGTATTAAAAAAACCCGAAAAACCCGAGTTTTAAAAATCAAACCCGGGTTTTTTTGTAATCCCCAGAACCGGGAAAACCCGGGTTTTTTCGGTCCGGGTAAACCCGGGCTCGATGCCCTAATCGTATATCTACATGTCAATATTAATAATAATAATATAAGTAAATACAGTAAAAAGTCTGCTGTACAGCTGATAAATAAAATAATACTAGTAAAATCCTTAATGTAAATTAAATATACATATATATTAAGCACCTATATGGCTATTCCTTTATATGGCACTAGTATCATGTTATAGCATCTCCTGAGCTTTTTGATGTTCAAAGATAAATTTTTTCAACATGACCCTAAAGCTGTTAATATTTTGCAGACTCCTAACTGGAGGTGGTATATTATTCCAACACCTGGTAGCAGAATAGCGGAAGCTACCTCTTAATGCAGCAGACCTATGACATCTAGTAGAGAGCTGTTCAGCACACCGCCTGGGCCCATATGACCTGTGGCTTGATACCCATGACAATCTATCAAACAGATAGCTAGGTGCTTTATGTTTCAAGACCCCAAAGAGAAGACAAGCTAGGTGTAGTTTACGCCTGTGCTTCATTTTTAAAATTGTATGAGCATTTAGATATGGAGTGACATGAGCTCTCATAGGAATGTCATAGCAAAAACGGGCACAAGCATTTTGCACTCGCTGAATAAGTTTCTGCGTTTTGATCAGCAAGCGTGGTCCAAAAACTGGGTCCATATAGTTCAATTTAGATAGGATAAGAGACTCCACCAACTGCAAACGTAATTTTTCTTGTATATATGGCCTCAGTCTATAGAGCACCTTCAATTTATAAAAACAATTTCTTACTGAGTTTTCATGCTTGCTTTTCAAAACGCAGATTACTGTCCATATGCAAACCCAAATTGCGAGCTTCATGTACACGCTCAATAGGTTTACCCAGAAGCATGACACTCAGAGATGGACTTGTATTCAAAATTTGATGTTGGCTACCGATCATTAAATACTTTGTCTTGTCAGGATTGAGCAGCAAACAGTTGTGAGTTGACCAAGCTGCAATACTTAAAAGGTCCTCATTCAGCTTGGCTATTGCTCTATCAATTTCTGGTGGTTTGAAGGAGATATATACTTATATATCATCCGCATAAATATGGAATTTGCAATGTTTAATATGCATGGTAATATCAGCAGAGTATAAAATAAACAGAATTGGCCCCAAGATGGAGCCCTGAGGCACTCCCCTAGTGACAGCCATTTTATCAGATGTTAATGAGGATCCATCACTACGCCTGAGCTTAACATACTGATATCGATTACTCAAATAATATTTAAACCATTTTAAGGCCACAGAATCAAAACCATAAAAGGACAATTTAGAGATTAAAAGATTAATATTTATAGAATCAAAGGCCCTTGAAAAGTCCAACAAAACCAGCAGTGTGCACATACCCTCATCTTGAGAACACAGTATATTGTCTGTTACATCAAGCATAGCTGTCACTGTACTGCGTCCCTTCCTAAAGCCTGATTGTGTCTCTGGCAAAATATTGTTAAATTCTAGGTAATCAACAAGCTGTTTACAAATTGCTTTCTCCATAACTTTAGATAAACATGGTAAAATACTTATGGGTCGCAAATCCTTAAATTCTGACGGATTTGGGTGCTTGGGTAAAGGGCGCACAATCGCTAGTTTCCAGACATCAGGAAATACAGATGTAGTGATAGACTTATTAATTAGGTCTTTGATGATGTCAATAGTGGAGGAAAAGTCATAATGAGCATATCCAAAGATATAGAATCACAGCCTTCAGCATTGGATTTCAAACTTTTTATTATTTTAACTATACATTCCAAACTAACTTCCTTCAAATCAAAGGTAGCATCACTAAATCTGTGATATTCAAAATATGTTAGCTGGGAAATGCTGACATCAGTATTAATTGAAAAATTTAAAAAATGATTATTTATGCTATTTGGGTCCATAAAGGAAGAAGGCAATTTCAGATCATTACTTGGAAGCAATGTCTGTTTCAGATTTTTCCACAACAGCTGGGGCTTATTTATGTTACTGTTTATATGACATTTAAAATAGGCAGCCTTTTCGTGGAAGAGTGCCTTAGTAACCGCCGATTTTAAAGTTTTATAATATTCCTTTTTACTGTCACACCTATTCTTATGGTAGTGCAATAAAGCTTCGTCACGCAACCGCATCATCAATTTGATGGTATCTGTAATCCATGGATAGGACCGATCTTTGATGACAATGGATCTTAAGGGCGCATGGAGATCGAATAGTGCAACAACACTTGAGTTTAAAATGTTGACCATATCATTAACATTGTCCACTGTTGATATCAGATCCCATCTAATAGCTTGCAGATCATTATTGAATGCATTTAGGTCTATATTGTTCTTGGGTCTATATGTGATTCTACGGGGAATAGATTTATCCCGTTTAATTTGGAATTCACAGACAATAAGGCAATGACCGTAAAGATAACCAACATGCTCAACTGTCACTTTTTTTGCACCCAAGTCAGAGCAGACAAGATCAATAAGGGTCTGACTGGTCTCAGTATGATGAGTAGCCTCTGTGACTAGCTGAGATAAACTAAGGCATGATAGGAATGTTATAAATGTTATTGATTTTACATCACTGCTACAAAATAAATTAATATTAAAATCACCTAACAAAATTATATTATCATAATTGGAGAATGAGCTGACAGAATCAGATATAGCGTCAAGGAATATGTCAGTATCCAACCAAGGTGGACGATATGCCGTGCCAATCACTAGCTTCTTTCCATTGTGGGTACAAGTGAGCCACATTTGCTCCACCGAAACATGCAATGGGGATACTGGGTGCGGTAGGCTACGTAAATTGATGTCTCGCTTATAGTAGAAACCAACGCCTCCTCCACGCGAGCGTAACTCGCGCGGTCTAGGAATGTGCCTCAGACGGTACCCAGGCAGAGCAGGAGCACCGCCCTGTGGAACGGGGGCGTTTGAATTCCACCACGGTAACCCCTGCCTGTCGTACGAGGCGACTAATTGGGGCCATCGGGGGTGGCGGGCTCGCAGCGGGGGGCTGTCAGCCCGAATCGATGCACTCCCAGTTTCGGAGCATCGTGCGACCCCGAGATGGACGGCAGCGCGTGTGGTAAGGCCTCGTTCGCTGCCGTTGTTCGGTGCGCGGGGGCTCCTAAGCCCTCCCATGGAGATGGGCTGCTACGCAGCACCGCGCAGGGGCGGTTCCGGCAGCAATTCTAGCACTCCTTAGAATACCCCGGGATCGCTCCGTAAGCGCCGAAGAAGGCCACCGCGGGGTTTTAGCTGGTAGTGTCGGGTAGGGTGTACATAGGGGGTAGGGACTCGACCCAGCGGCTGCCCGGATAGCCATCATCCGGGCGAGGGGGATGCTGGGTCGTAAGACCGGCTAGTCCAGCATAACCGTTTTATTCTTATTCCGCTTCCCCCCGGAGCGGGCGGTAGTAATAAAACGCTTTTCCCGCGACAAAAAAAAAAAGGCAGAGCAGGAGCACGCCCCTCCTCACCCACTCGAAGCCAGGTCTCGTTTATGGCTAGTATGTCAATGTCGTTTTGGGACACCGCGACTATAAAGTTATCATGATTTGTTCCAAGAGAACCCGCATTAAACAAACCAATTTTTAAAAACTTATTAATCATCATCCCTGCCAGGCCCTGAAGGACAGAACCAGTAAAAATAGACCGGCATGAGTCATAACATCTGACTTAATATTATGTGTAATTATATTGAGAGAAATGTTGTTAAATTTGTAAAAATTATTTGTAATTAGTAGTAAATAACACTTAATTAATTGAGATTGTAAATAATTAAAATAAATTTTATAATATATTGATAATGTGTACAACATATAATAGTTCATTAATTGTGGTTGTAAATAATTAAAATTGTTAGTAGTATGATATATTTTATATGTGTGTAAGATTTGGTAAATCATTATATAAATATCATTATTAGGATTGTAAATGGGATTGACTCGTCTTAGAATACTAGTTATATTAGCAGCATGGCCCAGATGTACGCATATGCATACTGTACTGGCCTTTGTTGTTTATTGTGCTAGAATAAATGAAACATAATGTGCAAAAAACAGCAACCGAGTGACCTCAAATAGGTGAGGGCAATTACAATTTTGGCACCTAAAAACTAAACTAAACGTAGATGACTTATATATAATAATCTGCTTTAAACATATTATTGTCCCTTCCATTTCATTCACCTCCAAAGATTCGTGACAAGTCTGCGTCGCAGCGAATGCGGTGGGCGGTGTCACCAGGCGTGCGACGAGCAAGAATGCGGCCTCTGCTCGTCCAGACAAATTTCCACCCAGAATGTTGACCGGCATCCCGAGCGCGACGAAATAACGAACGGTTAAACTTAGTCAAACGCTCGTTTACAAAGAACCGCTTGGGCTGGCCGGGAAGATTAAGGTCGCTAGTCGTGGCTCCACGGCGCACTCGCAGTATCACTTTTACCCGATCGAATCCGAGAACTCAGCAGAGCAGTCGTACCGCGCATGCAATTACTACTACGCCACCGAGGCAGTCATGGCAGGCAGAAAAGTTTAATATAAGAAAATATGTTTAAATCTGTTTATTTTCAATGTCTACCAACCCACATTAGGGCAGTGTTGTGGACTAAGACCTTTTTTTTTGTCGCGGGGAAAGCGTTTTATTACTGCCCGCTCCGGAGGGAAACGGATTAAGAATAAAACGGGTATGTTGGACTAGCCGGTCTTATGACCCAGCATCCCTCTCGCACGGATGATGGCTATCCGTGCTGCCACTGGGCCGAGTCCCTAACCCCTATGTACACCCCACCCGACACTACCAGCTAAAACCCCGCGATGGCCTTCTTCGGCGCTTGCGGAGCGATCCCGGGGTATTCTAAGGAGTGCTAGAATTGCAGCCGGAATCGCCCCTGCGCGGTGCTGCGTAGCAGCCCATCTCCATGGAGGGCTAAGGAGCCCCCGCGCACCTAACAACGACAGCGAACGAGACCACCCGCGCTGCCGTCCATCTCGGGGTCGCACGATGCTCCGATTTTGGGAGTGCATCGATACGGGCTGACAGCGTGGACTAAGACCTAACCCCTCTGATTAGTGGAGGAGGCCCGTGCCCAGCCGTGGGACAATATATAAGTATATTTGGGCTAGTTTTACAGTATTATTTTTTTCCAATAAGGGGATATCTCCACTCTATAGATGAAGGCAGAACCTCCAACCCCTCCCTAGCTCATTTCTCATCTCTATCTTTAAGACTTATGACTTTTCTGGTATTGCAGATCCATGAGCAGAGATGTACATACCTCAGATAAATCCCATACGGTTCTCTATTACAAAGTAGAACGTCAATTACTGATTCATAGTCCATAAAACTGTTAAGATCCAAGGAATAAAATATCACCAAGTAAAATTAATACAAAGTTACTCAAATTGCAGCATTCGACGTCTATTGAATCTGCATACAAAGTCGCAGCACTAAACAATTTTATGCAAACACACGACAAAAGAGTTTTGTACGGGGCTTTTATTTTAATAGGGCACCAGAATATTATACGTTGTAGTTTGAAATACGTCTGTGCCGACAATATGCCGTTTGTTACATATTCGACATGGATTTTATGTAGTTTATATATCTAAGACCATGTTGTTTGAACCGTATTCATGTTATGATTATTGTTAGTGTTTTCCATAATATAATTAAATAAATACACCCAACAGTAACACACATAGTACTGACCCCACATTAGGTAAAGCTGTATCCTGAGTATCAAGAACTACGAGGGACTACGGTCACACAACATCTAGACCCGCAACAAAGTCTATCACACAAACATTTGTCTCGGTGCGGGAATCAAACCCGCGGTCTGTCGTTTCACAACAGCAACTCGCCCACTGTGCCACAGAGGCTGTCAAATAAGCTCTGCAAAACCTGAAAGAGAAATACCTGAGTTTATGCTCGTTGTAGTCCGTCATAAATAATGTCATTTTTCAGCGCGATATATTTCGTACAAATATATACTCACTCCTATAATTCCCAAAGGGGTAGGCAGAGATGTAACCAGTACACCAACTTTTTGCCGAATTTATTACGGTCCCAGAATGTGATAGGGAGTGAGCCCTTCGCCATACCGGGCTCAATTTCAGACTCTGGGCTGATACTGAGTATTTCTAAATAGAAATCCTAATATCATTTTACTCGACACACCGCACAGCACAGCAGTCGTAACGCATGCGCAATTACAACTGCGCCACCGAGACAGTATTTAGTACGTGTTTAATTAATTTCCATATTGTACATGTTGGTATATAATCAATTACCGAGTACATTACGGTTGTTGTTGAATGTAGATGAGTGGCATTCGCCGTGTCACGAGCAATACGGCGTGTTACCTCCCCGATCTATTATGTAGGAGCCAGTGTAAGTCAGAAGCGATTTGCACAAGAAATATTTTTGCATTGTGAAGAACTAAGAAGATAAGCTGTCTTTCGCTTCTTGATACTCTAACTGGATGACACCAAAAGCTGTAGCTGAAGATAGCTTCAACCACAGCGTTTTGGTATGTCACTACAGAGCGATATATTGAAAATGCATGAATACCACATTTCTAGATTTAAATTGGCAATATTTTTAATGATACTTAAGTTAACTGGTGGTAGGATATTCATATCCGCCCGGATAGCGACCACCGTACACAGGGTGTAAAACCCGCCATAGTGGCACACGCAAATGTGTCGCGTTCCGGGAACAGCCAGTGTATATCCGGTTTCTGTCGGGGGTCTAGAGTTGTGGTACGATGTTTGGCCATTTTGCGGCTTTCTGAGTACTCTGACACTAGACCCTCGACCACTTCTTCACCTTCTTGCCCATGGCGTAGTGTGAAGAAGCAGGCCGGCATGATTGTGTTGAGTAGAGGGGGATTTACACCGCCTCTCGCTACTCGATACTCTTATTGGGCCGCACTGTGCTTACCATCAGGTGCAGTGTGGTCACTTTGCCGTGCCAGGATAAAAAAAAATAACCCGTAAGTTGATTTCAAACAATTCTATTTTAATGTGATTTTCCCATGATTGTGTCGTGTAGCAAGGAATGGTTGTCTTTCACTAATTGATACTCTACCTGGCCGGCACTGCGCTTAACATCAGGTGCTGTGTGGTCACTTTTCTGTGCCACAATAAAAATTATAACAATCTGTACTTTCATTCTGATTTTGAAATGTTTAGACTAAACTAGATTAAAATATTTTTTTTATGTAAATGGGAACTTCACAAACTGCTTAACATTTTTGCCTCATTTGCTTTGTTGTCTTTCAGTTCCAAATCTATCTAACCGAAGTAAAAAAAAATATTTGTTAAAATATTTTACCATAAAATTTCTTATAACAACTGTCTACCAAGTTTTGAAGAGTATTATCAGTAAATATAATGTGAATCTTGCTGAAATATCTATTTAATTAATCTTTAGTTTATCAGTCATTGTTATCAGAATAAATAATGTGAATAAGTTGCACTTCTTTTGAAATTCTTAATAATGTTAAATAAATGTTATGTAGGGTTCATCTGTAATATTGAACCGATTCTTAAATTCATTTTATTATTAGGCTATTTTTAATGTACTGCTACAACCAGAGTCCATAATGGATCATGAGCTCATAACTTAATAATGATTTAAAAACTACAATACTCAGACTGACTTAATCCGGTCGTATAATCCGTAAATGTATATTTTTTGTCAAATATTGAAAATTTTATACCAAAAAACACATTTACCGGATGTGACCGCTACAGACACTAAGAGTGACCACTACGGACACTGAAAGTGACCACTACGGACACTGAAAGTGACCACTACGGACACTGAGAGTGACCGCTACAGACACTGAGAGTGACCGCTGCAGACACTGAGAGTGACCGCTACAGACACTGAGAGTGACCGCTACATACACTGAGAGTGACCGCTACAGACACTGAGAGTGACCGCTACAGACACTGAAACTGACCCATCTCCTTAGTAGACGAGGCCCGTGTCCAGCATTGAGGTAGTGTTTAATACAATGAGGTATTATTATTAATGTATTTGGGTGTGTGACTAAACATCTTTCGTCTCAAGGTATGAGCATAGTGTATGCTATACAGAGATGTAGTTTAAAGTTCTTCTTTTGTTGTAAGTACTGGTTACGAACAGGCGTGGCGCTTATTTTCAAGCAAAGGACCCACACGCCTCGTCATCCAGTCGAATAAAAACACTATCCCTGAGTCACATGGATAAAAAAAAAAACAAAAAAATATAATATAGCAAACCGCCTTTTTTCATTTACTTTTTACCAAAAGCTAGTTTTAATAAAACAGTCAACAGAAAGCTTTTTTATGTTTCGGCAATATACTTCAAAAGTTTAAGGCCTTAACTACGTTTAAAAATTGTGCAAGCTAGTGAATCTTAAGATTGATCGTCTGACACCTTCTGAGTTATTTGCTAGTTTAAGGTAGGTGTTGTTTTAACAGTAGTAAATTTTAACAATTGTTAAAGTATCGTTATTGTATAATTTTTTAGTTTTTTTCAGCAATAGTCCAATTTTATGTTTTTTTTTAATGTAGCAAAGTGTAACAATGGCTAAAAACAGTCAAAATGAACTATGGTTAAACAACTTTACCCTAAAGGAATGTCTAAGATGACTGGATGACCATCATTCACGATGGAAGAACACTAGAAAATCTAGTTCATAATAAATCGTTGCATTCCACTTTAACGTAATCTACACCGCACCGGCGCTTGATTTACTTACAAGTGTCTTTCAAGAACCTCGCAGGCCGCGCCAGGGTACAAGCTAGTATATTAATTGACTTCAATACAATTCACAATTTAACGGTTTCTTATTGAGTGAAATAAACCTAATAATACAACAAATAATTTAAAATCAACTATTTTGCAAAACATTGCTCTATAATTTCGTGACGAAATATAACTCAGTCCACCCCGTGACCATGAAAGCTGTAAAGCTTCGAAACGTCGGGTTAAAAAAGTAAAATTAACCGCGATAAAATCTGTAAAATTAGTTTTATTTCACTATTAACAATTTACTGGCTAACTCAATGTATTTTCATGAACCATAAACTCATTACTCTCGTTACTAGTCGTTAGCGTAATTAATAATTTTGGACATTGTACAATATTAATCGCATTTATGGGTTTCTTTCAAGCAACATATAACATACAACTACTGAACCATACAACTTGATGATTTGGAGGGACAATGCATCCATTAATCTATTATATGTAAAATGATGAGTAGGTAAAGTTTATCACTGAAATTATTGACGCATTAAGTTTCAACTTATTCTATTTATCTATGTTACAATAAAAAAAAACATTTTTATTAAATTATTAATTACACTCACACACATAACACAAGATGTAGCTGAAGTTAACTGAAGAAAACAACACCTCGCGAAAAATATCCCTCACAAAATGAGCTAATTTACTTCGAGCGTTAGAGTGAAAAATACAAACTGCTGAGTTTAATAGTGTTAAAGCACGCTGCGTCGGAGATTATGTAACGTGTTCCGGAATCTAGTGTTGCCAGGGCTGAGAGCAAGAAATCTATGTCCCGACAATTTATTAAGTCTTTTTATTATTAGTGCCAATATACGATGTATATGAAGTGTATAAATAAAAAGAAGTAAGAAAGACGCAGCTCAATATGTAACTAGGGTTATTGAGGTTTAATAAATAAATACACCCAACAGTCACACATATATAGTACGCGACAGCTCGACATGGCAATTTTCTAGTGATGTGGCAAAATGTAGCGGGTAGTTTATATCGATATTTATTTATTGCAATGCAAGAAAATAAGATTAAAATTAATTAAATAAGGTTTATTATGGGTAAAAAAATTATAATAATATTTTATTCATCACAATCAATATAAATTATGGGCGATTTTAATTGTTTATTGGGTCCTGCTAATTTCGATTCGGATTGTATTCTGGGCAAAGTTCTAAAAAGCCGGTGTAAAACGCCGCCATATCCAATGTGTGATTGACAGGGTAATTTTAATAATTGTCTATTCGTTTAATTTCGTGCTTAAGAATTAATTATTGGTTTTTTGGTTTAACACATGACGAGGAAGCGACCGAAGTCATTTTAATACACAACAAAAAAGAACAATGTGAGCGAGATCGATATCGATAAACGCGGTCGATGCAGACTCGTGCGTCGAGCAGCGCTACGACTAAGACAGTGCGGGTGATGTGCGGGTATGCGGGGTGACCCCTCCCCCGCGCCACACTTCATACCCCGATAGCCAAGTCGACCTGTCGCGAACTATAGTCCTGACCCACACTAGGCCAAACCTATACCATGGATGTAAAAAATATATAATTTTCTATAATAAAGCCAAAATTAATATATTTTATAACCATCAGTTACAGTAAATGTGTTTGAAAAAGATTCGTTCCCGATATATAAAGATTTTGACGTATTTATTACTGAAAACAGCTGATTTAAGCTATTTCGAACACTTTACTATTAGAGACAATATTAGACCAAATTTAAGCTTTGGAGAGCCTCCGTGGCGCAGCGGGCGAATACCCGTTTGTAAAACCGAAGGCCGTGGGCTCGATTCCCACACCAAGACAAATATTTGTGTGGCATACAGATAATTTGTTTTGGATTTGGGTGTTGTGGGACCGTAGTCCTTTGTAGTTCTTGATACCCACGGTAGAGGTTTGACCCAGAGTGGAGTCAGAAATATATGTGTGACTGTTGGGCTGGTGGTGTTAATTTAAACCTTTAGCTTATTGCCCGATTTTATATCAACGCCTGGCAACCCTATGCAGGTATGCGAGTGATTAATAAGCTGAGTATTGAACCGCTGACGCTTACTCTTTGCACCCGTTAATAGTAACCGGTATAACGGTATCCATTCCAATGCACATGTTTTTGGTATAAATAGGTTTGTTCCGAGCCCAAATGTTCCACCATCTTGTTTACCTTTTTTATTTCGTTTCTGGCAAATTGTGCGTAATTTTCAAGTCGCGGAATGTCGAGTCTAACTTTTGACGTTAAGGACGGGATTTGAATACAACACTTCGATTCATCACATTGTAATCGAGTTATTTGTACTGTTTTGTAAAATTGGGAAACTAATCTATAATCTTACGTTTATACTCTTTCTTTCATCATTGTCTATTGTCAGATATCTTTTTATTTATATAGAAAGTGACTAGAGAAGATTATTATCAACCCATGCAAATATATTGGTATGCTTAATTACTTCCAAACCGTTCACTACAAAGACCTAATGTTATGGGAAGGAAGGAACACGTAGGAGGAACTATTATTTAACTTAGTGGTTCGGCAAATTCGAAATAGCCAACCTCTTGGTTCATATATAAATTGGGCGAAAAATGGGTGTACTGGTTGCACCTCTACCTACCATTTCGGGGATTACAGGCGTGAGCGTATATTTATATACTAGATGTTGCCCGCGGCTCCACCCGCGTGGATGTTGTTTTTGAAGGAAAAGGTATACAATCCATATATGATTTACTTAAGATATTACACGTTTCTATTTTTCTGATCCCTAAACTGCCACTATGCAAAAAACTATCCCACGGGAACTGTACATTTTCCGGGATAAAGAGTAGCCTATGTGCTATTCCAGACTATAATCTATCTCTGTACCAAATTCCAACCAGATTCGTCCAGATGTTGTAGCGTAATTGAGTAACAAACATCCATCCATCCAAACTTTCGCATTTATAATTAGTAGGATTATAATATTAGTAGGATTAGTAGGATATGTATGTGGAAACACAAAGCAACTTAGCTGTATCTGATATTCGTTCAGACAAAATGGCTTGAAATACACCCACATCGTTTACCATTATTAGCACTGTATCATTCTTGTCTCATATTCGCACAAATCCTCAGTGTTAGTCCGAACAGTTTTATTCACAACACAATGACGTTATTCGCAAACATGTCGTATTAATTAATTGGCGTGTGAAAGCGATATATATAGCGCGGTGACGTTAACACGCCGCGACGTGATACAACGTCGACGTGGCGCGGGCGTCGGCGTCGGCCTGTTTGACGTGACTGCACGCGTCGTTAGCGTGACAACCGTCGGAGACATAATTTTTAATAGATACCAGTCATTTGTCACAGCCCGGCATATCGTGACATCTTCATGGTTGCAGTTTTATAATTGTGACATATTATTTGGACAGCTAAATAAAAAATAATACTGAAATACATATTCGTATTTAAAAAATTATATAAAACAATAATATAAGCAAACCAGTCTTGTATTATTCATTGTTCTACTAATAGGAGTACGCTCACTAACCCGGATTGGCAGGCATCAAACACCTTCTGAATTCTTTAATATATCTTCACCGTTAGAGATAATTAAGGATAACAGTAGGCAGTGGCTTTGCTGTGCCCTGGCATTGCAGAAGTCTATGGGCGGCGGTGACTACTTACCATCAAGTGGCCCGTCTGCTAGTCTGCCTATCCAGATATAAGAAGATATAAGGATTACTCGCGTAATTTCGAAGAATCAGTCGTTTCGGCAGTCTTTACTACTTCCAAAAAGCTATCGTTGTAGTTTTAACAAATAAATATTCACAGAATCTGTCATAAATCACTAGGGATCTCCAAATCTATGCCTTAATCATTGCGGTACTTTATTTGAACCGGTCATCTTTCGTTTCAAAGCGTGCATATTGCATCACGTTTGAGAATATTCTCTATGAATATAATATACATGTAGATGCTCAAGGAAATTCAGTATGTAGCGAAACAATTAAACATAAACAACAACAAGTAAGATCATTGGAATACAGTAATTAGAGCTCTGTTCCCATTTACAACTAATATAGAAATTATACAATACGCATAATTGTTAATTTAGGTCATATTAATAATACATTGTTCAAGATTTACGTAAACAATACCTCAGTTAATGTATACCTTTTTACTCCAAGCTCAAATTACTCAGTTCACGCCTGTATTCCCTAAAGGGAAAGCACGCGCAACTATTGCATATCTGCCATGGTAGCTAAAGCTGAGTTGGAATCCATTCAAATAGTTATCTTGAATATGTAGAGGGACGGGTGATAGTGTTCCTCTAGCGAAGGGGGAAGATCTCCAGTCAGGCGGGTGTTATGCCCGACTGCCGGTGGCCTCTCCTACCGTTGATATTTGGATATGGTATTTATGTTGTGTCGCTCAGATTTCATTACCGCGATTCAGGTTGGCGTCTTTGCTATTCAGTGTGAGGCGCTTGTGTGCCGCCACAAATACTTCACTTGTGTTTTTGAAATAAAATTAATACAAACTTCAATTCTAGAAATAGAATCCAGATCCCAACCAATCGGCCAATGAGTCTCATCGAAGGAGTTTTTTATCTTTTATTAATGGCAACCGATATGTTTAAAAAATAAACTACAAATAGCTTTGTTATTTTCATTCGTAGTTTGAGACATGTGTGACTAAAAATGTTAGAATTTGTTTGACGAAGGCGCGAAGGGAACGAAAATTTTATTAGACGAATAATTATTTTTCTACTTATATCTGTGCCCTTAATGATATTATATGCTTTGCATCTTTCTTGAAGAGTTTTCCTTTGATCTACGTATAAACATACGATGTTCTTATTTAAAAGTACACCATCGAGCCTATAGCCGTCTACTGCTAGACATAGGCCATTCCCAGATCGCGCCATCCTTGACGGTCCTCCGCCTTCTTCATCAAGCCACCTACCGCAATGTCTCTTCAGTCAGTCCAGCTAGTACAAGGTCAGCCTGCACTACGCTTTGACAGACTTGATCTCCACTTCAGCACGTTTCGGCCCTATTTTTTCTTTCTTTTATACGGCCAGCCCACTACCCATTTACAAATTCAGGCTAAGTCTCTCTGGTTCATCGACAGATCTCGTCAAAGTAAGCTACAAGGCCCAGGATACCAGTGCATGACTGTAAGAACCGACTAAGCTATTTTATCTTCCAGAATGACTAGGTTAAGGTCTACAAAGGAACTTTCGACTTAGCCTGTCATTTTCAATGAGCCAATTCATCATACACTTGATAATAACCAACCTAAAGTAAAGAATTTTAATATGAAAGCTGAAGGAAACATCACTGTAGATAGTTAACTCGACACGTAGCACTAAAAATGATCTCTCAATGACACGCGATTTTCTTACGAGGGTTGAAGCGTTCCACTAACCTTTATTTGAATTTCTACTCACGTACATCCCATATTATTTTATGAATTTGTTACATATGGAGATTTGATAAAGCTAAATCAATCCATAAAAAATCTTTTATCTTTATTTAGTTTCCATATTCATAAAATTGAATCAGAATTAAATATAATATACTTTTGATTATATTACACACAAAAAGGAATATGTAAATTTAAATATGAAAGTCTGGCAACAGGAGACTCAACTTGTATTCGCCGGAATCGTGGTCTCAAGCAGCGCTGGTTTTCAGCCACTCATGACTCCCAATGGTTTTATTGGTGAGATATATTCATAGCGGTGGCTCATTGTGGATAAAAATATTTAAGTAAAAAAAATAAACTATCCAATTTGAATTCTAATTTAGAAAGGTTATTTGCAGTATTATTTGTCGAGTGGTAGCATATTTAAGCTATGACACAGTGAATTCCTGATGAATTTCTATTACCAACACGGTATAGTGTTAAACTATTCGATTTGCAAAATTAGTTGCCTGTGTTAAGAGTTTTTTTCCAGGATGGCTATAACTAAGCTTTATTTTTTTTTTTTTTTTTATTTAGTATGGAAAACAAACAGTTTCTTAAATCTATAAATATAACAATTTAGTTTACATATTACCATTTACAAGTTTTCGCATGTTACTAAAGATAATCAATGCTTGTTAATTTAATTATATACATTAGTAAATATGTAATTTAATATTAAACAATATAAAACCAGGAACTATGATAATAACAGTCATTGAACCGATCCAAACCAGTGATTTGTTAAAATATGCTTAAAAGTGCGCGAACTTGAGTTAAATATGTCCAATTCAGGGAAGTCAACGAGTTCGTTGATAAAGTTCGGAGTTCGAATAAAGAAAGAACCTTTTCTGTAGTTGGTGGCACTTTGAGGAGTGTGTAGAGGAAAATATCGTCGAACTGTTTTCGTGGGTACCCGCAGCAGTATCATAGAAAGAAGTCGAGGAGAGTCGATTTTGCTTTGAGCTAATTTCACCATAAAAGATATGTCTGCTAATTTCCTTCTCTCTCGTAATGGTAGCAAATGGTGTCTTTTACATCTCATCTCATAATCTTTGTCATGTCTTCCACACTTATACTCCAAGAACCTCACAAACTTCCGCTGTATTAGTTCTAACCTATGTATGTAAGTGGTATATTGAGGGTTCCAAATTTGAGAGCAATACTCGAGGATGCTGCGGACATATGAACAATATAGAACTTTAATGGTTTTTATATTAGTGAATTGAGAGCAGGATCTCATAACAAAACCTAAGGACTTATTGGCTTTACTGGAGATGTAGTCTATATGTTTCTCATAAGTTAGTTTGGAATCGTGTATTACCCCCAGATCTCTAATTTCTTCTACTTGTTTGAGTACAATCCCTTTGAGAGTATAACTAAATTTAGTTACATTAGGTTTGCGAGTGAAGGTTATGGTGTAGCATTTATCAATATTAAGGTCTAATTTATTTTCGTAGCAATACAACTCATATCTTTTGAGGTCTTGTTGCAAAAGCAGACAATCTTCAAGCGAGTGTATTTGTTTATAAATTTTAATATCATCAGCGTAAAGTAAAAAGTTTGAATTTAAAAAGCAAGAGTTGACATCGTTGATAAAAATATTAAATAGTAAAGGTCCTAGTAGAGATCCTTGGGGAACACCTGAAGGTACAGTATGCCAAATAGATGTGTACCCACTAACTGTGACAGCCTGCGACCGATTTTCAATGTAGGAGGTAAACCATCTTAGTAAATTACCATGAATTCCCGCGATTAATAACTTCTGCAGTAATAATTGATGATCAATACGATCAAAAGCTTTACTATAATCGGTGAAAGCAGAATCTATTCGTCCTCCCAAAACCATACTTGATGTTACAAATTCAATAAATGAAAGTAGATTGGTTGTAGTCGATCGGTTTTCGAGAAATCCATGTTGTTCCGGGATGAATGTACTCGCTAATGCACTGTAAACTTGAGTATAAACAATTTTCTCGAAGATTTTAGCAAAAATGCATAATTTTGAAATAGGTCTATAATTTTTTATTTCACACTTACTGCCAGTTTTGTGTATAGGGGTTATATGTGCGGATTTCCAAATTTTAGGTACATCACCTTCATTAATGGAGCGCTGAAATAGTATAGTGAGCGGTTTGGTTAGGTTGCGAGCGCATTTAACTATAAAGAGTGGAGGTATGTGATCTGGTCCAGCTCCTTTTGTCAGATCGAGCGACTTGAGCAATTTATACAAGTTGTCTACATTAATTTCTATATCTCCAATAGAACACGCATCATTTAATGAAAGTGTTGTATGAGTCTCTGATGACGTGTTAGCACCACAGTAAGAAGACGAGGGAAGAAACGTTGAATGGAAGTATGTGGCAAACAGATTAACTATTCCTTCACCTGTGTCAACTGAGTGCCCTTCGTAGGTGAGAGTAGAAGGGAGTGAATTAGTGCCTTTTTTATTATTTTTAATAAATGTCCAAAACATTTTTGGATTCTTCACTATAGAATCCTCAATATTTTTAATATACGTAAAGTAACATTTCTTCTCAATTAATTTAGCTCTTTTACGCAGTAAGGTAAATGTATTGTAGTCGTGAGTGTTTCCATACGTCATATATTTTTTATGAAATTTGATTTTTTCTTTAAGGATTTTTTTCAAGCTAGAGTTATACCAAGGTGGAAAACTTGTGGAATCAACAAGTTTTTGGGGCACGTATGTGTCTCTAAGCTCGTAAAGAAAAGTATAGAAATAATTAATAGCCTCCTCTAACGAGTTATTGTACATATACTCCTCCCACTTCTTTTCACTTAATAAATTATTGATTTTGTCATAATCACCTGAGCTGTAAAAATATTTTTTTCTTGAAATGTGTTTTAAAATTTCAATATCAGCACAATCCAATGAGCAAACTAAAGATTTGTGATGGGCGTCTTCGGGAATTAACGGGTCATCACAGGCTGTCACGGTCAAATTAACATTACACAGTACTAAGTCTAACAATCGATTGTTTACATTTCGACAGAAATTAAATTGGGTTAAATTACATTCACAAAGACAATCAGCGAAATATGTCTGGGTCTCTCCCATGGCACCAACGGGTTTCGAGCCATGTCCGTCATCAATCCAATCTACGTTACTCATATTAAAATCTCCAGTTATTAAAAATAAGTCATTAGGGCAGGTATTAACAATATTTGACAGCTTGTGAGTAAAATTGCGTAATTGAGCGTTGTAGGTGTTGCCAAGTTTCTGACTACAGAGGTAAACTACGCAAATATGCAGTCGTGATAAATTGCGGTCTTTACGCTTAAGGGTTACAGTGACCCAAAGGTCTTCGGCCGATGAAGCCCAATCGGATCGTTCAATAGCTGAATGTTCACGGCGTACAGCTAGAAGTACACCACCGCCGTACCTTTCTTGTGTGTCTGCGTAGCTCCTATCTCGACGCCAAATTATGTACCTATCGTCAAAAAGCTCACCATTGTTGATTCCGCTAAGGAGCCAGGTTTCCGTCAACGAGACTATATCATAAGAATTAAGCAATAAATTACGTTTAAATGAATGTGTCTTTGTACGCAGTCCTCGAGTATTCTGATAATATACACTAAGTGAAGACATTATCCATAGCAAGGTTATATCTATGTAGAAAACAGGAAAAAAGCATAAAAGCGGTTCGGTAATAAAGTAAGCAGAAATAAATTGTAGTACTGTATCGAACATAATTAATGTAATATTCAAACTCAAATCTCATCAATAACTTAAATACAGGTACTTTATACGTGATGGCAATAAAAAATAATTTTAAATATCTAAAATCTGATGATAAGCAATTAGCAACACAAAGAAATAAAAACTGGGGTATATTTAAAACTGTTCGAGCGACTGCCACAAGCAAAAATCGACTCCGCATACAAAAAGCGCAAGTAATTATAAGCTCTATAGCGCAGCTAGCGCGTGCGCATAAAATTAAAAGCCGTATGAATAACCAGTAACTTACTTGCTTTATATGTTTGACTATTCTGTAGTGACTCAAGCGGCTGCCCAACGAACAATAGACACTGGCATTCGATATG
Organism: Laothoe populi; assembly: GCA_905220505.1. NCBI lineage: Eukaryota > Metazoa > Arthropoda > Insecta > Lepidoptera > Sphingidae > Laothoe > Laothoe populi. The sequence continues at coordinate 22,605,345 of HG992151.1, forward strand.
GTTCTCAAACTGTGTACAATAATAATTGTTGTATATAAAAATAAAAATATTTGCGTTAATCGAGAGTAACGAATTAAGTAATTTTTTTCAGATCCTCTTCGCATTTGATAAAAAAATGGCGGCGATTATTATGTCACATCATGGGATGGAAGAAAGCTTGGTTAATCTTGAGTGCGATATTTGTACTTCTGCCTACCCATTCGGGAATATCGGCGTGAACTTTGGTAATTGATATCGAATTTAGACCTTTTAAAGTTGGGTGTGGCAGAAAAACATGAAAGTCGAGTAAATGCGGTGGAGATGCGTTCCCTACGGAGTATGTGTGGAGTCACCCTTGCTGATCGTATGAGGAATAGCGTGATAAGAGATCGTTGTGAGTTGAAAAATGATGTGGTGACTAAGATAGAAAGAGGTATGCTGAGATGGTTTGGCTATATGGAGAGGATGGATGAAAGGCGATTTAAGAAAGGTATTTATCGTGCGAATGTGACTGGAAGAGTGGGTAGAGGGCGCCCGAGGAGAACTTATTCCAATCAAATTAACGATCTTCTCCTAAAAGGGCAAATCAGAAGTACCTCCAACCGTCGAAAATGTATGAGAAGATGTAAGAATGTGGAAGAGGCGAAAGATGTGTGTCAGGATCGTAGCTTGTGGCAGTCAATAGTCTCTGCCTACCCCATGGGATACGGGCGTGAGTGTATATGTATGTAAGTAAAACTCATTTTATCCTCTGTTTTGAACATTATTAGCAGAAAATGAAATACGTAACAAAAGTCATTTTGAACAATTTTAAACATTTGATGAAATTTTTTGACATAAAATCACCATTATTTGCATAGAAGATATAAATTATTTAAAGTGGACTGAAGGTTAAAGTGATCTTTAGGGTAGTTTTCGTGCTTATCATATAAGTGACCAGCTCGTTATACAGGTTGTAAAATATTTTTTCCACTATATATGGCCATTGCCATCAAGAGCGTATATTAATGAAACGATACACTTTATCATTTACAGTAATAGATAATAAAATAATTCTATACCTATTGTACAATGAAATATAAAAATAAGTAAATTCCCTCGCTTACACTGAACGAGCTAAATAGCCATCTTCACTTCAGCCGCGGCTTAAAACCACTTTGTGGTTATACAAACATAACAATACGTTTATATTTGTGAGAAGAAGCAACCATTTAAGTAATAAAGGTAATAGATCCATGTTTTAACTACAAATATGTTTATTTAGAATGAAATCGCGTTCAATCACCTCGTTATTCTAGTGCCTACGTACTACGGCTGAATACTCAATGAGATCCACGTTGTCTGAGATAGACTTTCCCCAAATTGGGGATAAGGTCACTGTTGTACCGGTGTGAGACGAATTAAAAGTAGTAGTCCCACTGAAGACAATTTTACTACAGCAGGAATGGGCTTTGGCAGTAACTGTCACACAGAAAACGGACATGAAGTTAAAGCTAGCTGTTGCGTATCCTGCGGTGATGAAATTTTAAAGGCCCTAATCACCCTGTTCATCACAATTCCCATTCCTTTCATCCTATTCTTTTTCTGGTACTGTGGGTATTCAACAGCGGTGTAGATGATTTACAACAATTTTTTTTAGTGCCTCGAGGCAGGCGAGCCGACGGGCAACCTGGTGGTAAGAAGTCCCCGCCGCCCATAGGCTTCTGCAATGCCAGGGCACAGTAAAGCCGCTGCTTACCGTTAAAACAAAACTTTACCAAACACAAAGCCAAACTTTCCTATAAAAAAAATTAAACACGTCTGGTAAAGTGTGGGTGTAATCATCCCTAACTATATCCAAATCCACAAAGATAAACTTTAAAGAAACCATTATAATAATAATAAAATAATAATTTCCGTGTCTAGCAGTATGAAGATTACACAACTCAAAGGAGTGCGTACGCAAAATTAAGCTCCTCTTAAGATACTATCTCACTCGACGCTTATATTGAAAGTAAGTATTACCCATTACCTCAGCTGTTATGAATGCAAAGTACCGCATCATGTTGCCAAACATTATCAAGGCACTTTGCGTGAGATTCTTTGGTAATTGCGGCACGTGAGTGCTCGGAAATTTTGGGGAATTAATCAGATTATGTATACCTCAAATGTCTCACTATTAATGTTAGAGGAATTGATAAAAATCATTAGATAGCATTATAATTTTAAAAAAATCATTTTTTATTTGTTGTAATTTATTTGTAACATAATTTATACATTATTTTATAAAATCACCTGGTAGATGTCTTCATAAATCAATCAAGCAACTACATTTGAAATCATTTATCTATCTTTACATATAGAATTACTTGCCTTGACTGACTGATTCATCAACGCAGAGCCTAAACCGCTGGGGCTACAAACTTGAAATTTTGGCGGTCGATGCTCTTTATGTTGTAACGGCTTCGCTGTGCCTTGGCATTGCAGAAGTCTATGGGTGGTGGTGACCACTTACCATCAGGTGGCCCGTCTGTTCGTCTACCTATCCAGGCACAAAAAAAATATAGTTAATGCCATAGGCGTTCTCTCCCAGACAACCTTAGGGTGATGCAGATAAACTATAATACAATAAGATGTATACACATAAACGTATCCGAATGCGAAATTCGATTACAAAACCTGAGTATAATTAATCGAGTCTTTATAACGCATTATTCATAATTTTCACTGCAAGTTTTTTTATCCTGGCACGGCAAAGTGACCACACTGCACCTGATGGTAAGTGCAGTTACGTCCACAATCTTGTCGGCCTGCTGTGTAGCTTCTTTACACTACGCCTATAGGGCCCAACATAATAGGAAGGAGGGACGTGTTCCCTCCTTCCTATTATGATGGATTAGATGGCAAAATGTCCCACAGCTTGATGGTGCGGCAAAAACACGAATTTGCAAACCTCTTGGTTCGGGCCGGCGTAGTAGACACAACAAAGCTGTGACTTCGCAAGTCAGTAAGCGTGGTACTGGTGTGGAAGGGAGAGGATGGAATAATGTTAAACAATTCTTCGGAGCATTCCGCATGATGCAGACGCTAAGCGAGGAAATATCACTACACAGCTGAAGGGGCTCAAGACTGTTACTCAAGTCTGTATCATTCACAATACGGATGGCCCGCCCCTGCAATCCATCCAAGGCATCGAGAAGGTATTTTGTGGAACCGTCCCAGAGGTGAGAGCACCGGCCGAGAGGCCGCACCTGAGCTTTTTATAAGCGGTAGAGCTGTCCGAGCGTAAAAACCGCCGCACCCTGTTCAGGATTCCGACCCTACGTGAAGTGGCAGATATATGTGACTGCTTGGATTAAGATCATGGCGGATATCCATACCTAGAACACTAAGGTCATTCCGAATTGAGAGTGGAACACCCTGAAGAATGAGGATGGGAGAGACCTGATACTTAATCACAGTGCTGTATAATATCGACACAATCATGCCATAATCACATAAATTGTTAAATAAATCAAAAACCCGATTGCAAATAAGTAATGCACTAAAAAGACCAAAACAAGATTGAGAATAGAAAACAAAATTAGTTGCAAGCGGAACCCATTAATTTTCTTTCGGTTTATAATTTGCAATTGGGCAAAACTTATTTGCAGTCGGGTTTTTGATTTGTTTAATTATTTATTTTATTTTACTGCCTCGGTGGAGCAGTTGTAATTGCGCATGCGTTACGACTGCTGTGCTGAGGTCTCGGGTTCGATCCCCGGGTCGGGTAAAGTGATATTGGGTTTTTCTACCTAGAAATACTCAGTATTAACCCGGAGTCGGGAATGGTGCCCGGTGTGGCGATAGGCTCGCCCCCTATCACATTATGGGACCGAAATTTGGCGAAAAGTGGGTGTACTGGTTACACCTCTGCCTACCCCTTCGGGGATTACAGGCGTGAGAGTATATGTATATTATGTATGTATTATTTTATTTAGACTTTTTAGTGTCCCGGTACACTCTTATGATACTATATTGATAATTGTAATGCGTTACTTTTGGAGTTTAAGCGAAAACCGATACCCAAATGAAAAAAACCGATACCCAAATGAAAAAAACCGATACCCAAATGAAAAAAACCGATACCCAAATGAAAAAAACCGATACCCAAATGAAAAAAACCGATACCCAAATGAAAATTAATTTAAACAAATACATATAACTATGTTTGGAAGATACGAGGTAATAAAGAAATTTACAAACATACATACAAGATACGCGCGAAAAACATAACCCCTCTTTGGCAGTTGGGTAATTAAAACAGAAATGAATAAAATCGACTTGCGAGTTCACTCATGTTACATTTAAAATATTCCCACTTTACTAAAACTTCGGTATTCGTGAATTTTCAACAGCTCACTGTATATAACTTCCAACTTATGAATAAATAATTCGCCAGTTCTCATATCTAAAATTACTTCGCGTCGAATACGTCAAGGGGGAGTTGCCGCTGCAGGTGAGGTGTGTGACGTGTCTGCCGTGACGTAATAAAAGTTATATTTTTCTGTGGTAGCTTTTGAGGATACAGGTATTTTCGGTATATTATGTGGCTAACGGATTTTTTTTTAAATATGTTTCCGAGCATTTAATATTTGGAGAATTTAATTTGAATATTGAAATAAATTATAATAAAATAATAAACGTAGTATTTTTTATAGAAAATTTCCTGTTCTTTTTGCTTTTGAGATCAGATTCAAAATTTGTTTTTTTTTCTAGTTATAAACCGGCAGTAAATATTTTTTACCCCTGGAATAGTTACCCATTATTGAAATCGTTGTTGGACAAATTCTTGTATTATATAATATCCTATATTAGTTATTATTATACTACTCAGAATTTGTCCAACCTGCACAATTTAGTTAACTTTAATTTTATTGCTCTAATTTATATTAAAATAAGAACAACACTAAATAAAACAAATATCCGCTTTTTCTACATTATTCATAGCGAGGAGAAATCATGGATTCACTCATGTAGTGTCGTTAAGGGCCCACACAAAAGGTCGGCAATTACAGGCGGCGCGAAGTGTGCTCTCAGTAGCGTTCGACATGACGCCATCGCGCGTATTCGACACCCTCGCTGTGACACAGGCACATTCATATATCTAATTATGTGCTCCATGCTAAATAGGAAATAGGTTTTTATTATTATAGCTTTAGGGCTGTCGCGTACGTTATGGGGATGAACTGTGATAATAAATAAACACAACAGCCCGAAGCTAAAGCTTAAATAATTGTAAATCAACTTTAACATTTGTTAAGCATTGATTACTGATACGAGATTTGGCGTCAAAAATTAACTGATAATGTATACAGAAATCTACGCTTACAAGAGTTTACGCTGGTAGAGGTCTTCAGTACGAATGTTTTTCTAGAAATTGCTTAGTTGAACTCTGACTTATTCATTTAGGTTAATCTCATGGTATGCAACTAATACCGAATTCCGTAGATACTACAATTACCATGTTCGAATAAATAGTTGTGCACATTTTATCATTATTATTTAAATACCATAATATTGTATGACGTTAAAAATGCCAAAATAAACAGATTTTTAATAATCTAAAATAAAATAAAACAATTTATTAAATACATTGACTAGGTTTTATCATACAGCCCGGTGACTAAGTTTCCAGACGAAATACTAAGAATTAATTTGTAAATGTTTACATAAGCCTAATCGGAATTGGAGAGAGATATCGACTGCTAGGTAGAGCTGTTGTAATTGCGTGTTAAGATTGCTGAGCTGAGGTCTCGGGTTCGATCCCCGGGTCAGGTAAAGTGAGTGTCAGGTTTTTTTTATTTAGAAATACTCAATACCAGCTTAATAAATTCGATGAAAAGTGGGATTACTGGTTACACCTCTGCCTACCCCTTCGGGGATTGCAGGCGTGAGATATATTTATTAACTGCTTATATGGTCATATCACGGAATGTAAATGTGCTTAAATATTCACACCCCGTGCTGTGATTGAGTAAATCTAATACCATTGTATATGCTTTGAATCCATTAAAATAATACACAGATTTAAAACACACTCGGCGACAGAAACCGACAAAAACATTATTAAAATGCATAGTTTTATACAAATTCAAATAACACCAAAATAGTGTTGCCAACACAATTACAACGAACTCACAAAAAATCTCGGTTTCTGTTGGCGCTAACGTTCTCAGTTTCCTGTTATGTACGCTAAATTCATTATGAAAATGAAATTATGGCGGTTGTGGCACAGCAACAGTGCCAGTTAGATTTCTACGTATCAACATAAATTAAGATTTTAAAGTATATATTTTATATTTCGATATATTTTTTGTTATATTTGGTTTACCTATGGGAGCAGGGAGGAAGAGCATATTGGAATATATGAAGTATATTGAAAGTAACAAATGTGTGCCTGCATCTATGTTACATTTAATTTACTACTTACTTACTTATAATGTTTTTGTTCAATATTTACGACTTTTATTTGTTTGTTCATTTTTATGTGAAATTTTAAACTTTTCATTCTGCTTTCATGGGAGGTATTTTAAGTTAACAATCAACCAAATATAATTAATTAGTCAAAGAATATCTAAATAATACATCATCATCATCATCAGCCGGTGTCAGTCCACTGTTGGACGTAGGCCTCTCCCAAGATGCGCCACTGATCCCGAAATAAAACAGTTAATTTTATTTAAGAACCCACAATATAGCAGCGATAGCCTAGTTGTTGGCAGTACGGACTGTCAAGACGAAAGTCGTATTTTCGAAACTCAAATGGCATATACCTCTGAGTTTTCTAAAGTTACGTGTGTATTCATTTTTAGTTGTCACTTGCTTTAACGGCGAAGAAAACATCGTAAGGAGCCCTACCTACCTGAGAATACCTATAAGAATATCGAAGGTATGTGAAGTCTACCAACCCGCATTAGGCCAGCTAAGACTAAGGCCTAATCCCTCTCATTAGTGGAGGAGATCCGTGCCCAGCAGCGGGGCAATGTTTAAAAATACATGGCTTGTATTATAATATATACCCACAATATAAAATGCTGTATTTTTAAGTAATATTATCAGGGTACTTCCTATTATTAGAAATACCAAAGGTATATCGGAGCTATTTAGGAGACTAGTTGCGGGTACATTAATAATGACAACCTAAGTGGGAGTAGTAAATGTTTAATATAAAACAGAGTGCCTTCCGCGCTCCGGTGTTCAGTTCAGTGCAGTGGAATTGTGAAGAAGTGATAGCCAGGATATTCGCGATTCGTTCTCGGGGCAGTAAGTAATAATTGTAAATAGTTCAATGGCCGCGTAGTTCAGCTTAGAGGATAATTCTGGTAGATTAATTATAAAGAGAAGCCTTAAGTGAATCCTGACATGCGTGTGTGTTAATATTAAGCACTGAGATGTGTAACAGTGTTGTGTAAATCAATCAATAGTCATAAATATTGTATACAATAATTGTGCCTGTTTAAATATCCATCTTGCATAGTTTTCTTGATGTTCCTAACAATAGAAAGAATATATAATAGAATTATTTTATTAATATCAAATATTGAAGTATACCGCCAGAACTCACAGGTTCTCGACTACAGACGGTTTTCACAATAAAATTTCCATTAGTTTTATGAAACATCTCACGTTGGACTGAAATTTACAGACGGATAGTAAAACAACCACTCAGCGCATACACCGCGACGGAGAGAATTGTATAACGTGTACATTTTTATTACATTAATGTTGTTAAAATTGGGATGAACTTATTTATAGTAAGCAATTGAGTCATGCAATATATTTATATAATGAAAATCATTCATTATTAATACACACAACAGTCAGAAAGAAAGAAAAAAAATATATTTGGGTAACACTTTAGGTCAAATATCTGATTGTCAAAAAAATTCTCGGTATGCGAATCGAACCCACGGCCTCTCGTTTCACTGCCGGCTACGCCGCGGAGGCTGTCAATTTGATTTCCAACAGTTATAAATGTATGGAATGTTGAAGAAGATTATGATTTTAGTTTCTGAATTTAATACTTAAAACTAGAAGATTCATTTTCGTTTAAAGTTTTACCATCTGCATTGGCGTAGTGGACTAAGGTCTAACCCCTGTCACTATTAAAGAAGGCTCGTGCCCAGTATTGTATGCCATTTTGGTACTACGGAACAAATTACAAAAACACTTTTGCTATTTATTTATTTTGATGACCTAAGCATGTAATTTGAGCTGAGCGCAAAGACAAGAACATTAAACAAAAATATTCATGCACAAATGTCAATTAAAACAAGCATTGCTTCTCTGTGCAAAAAGTATCAAACCACTCTACTATATTTACATAAAAACCAGGTGATTCTGTCCAGCAATGGACGCTACTGAGAGCTCCATAACGAACCGTGAACAATATGAAGCCGGGATAGAGTCGTGCCGAGCAATGTCAGCAGACTCAAAATGTTGCAGTCTGTCAACTAGTTTGATTTTAATAATATTTTCCACCACTACCCTATGAAGGTTATTACACTTCATAAACCCACGATTATTTACAACTCTTTAATATGCACGTTACCTCACCATATTTTCTTGACCGTAAAACCGAGCGAATATTAACATTGAATTCACACATGACTGGACAATCAGTGATTTGGACCTTAGATAGTATTTATATAATCCGACATCGCATATAAGGAATTCATGCAGGTGTTACTAATCGTAATAAAACACACATACTTACGCACTTACGCCTGTAATAGCCAAGCCAAAGGAATAGGCAAATGTGTAACCATTACAACCATTTTTCTCCGAGCTTATTACCATCCCACGATGCGATAGGGAGCTAGCCCATCGCCATACCGGGCACAAATCCAGACTCCGGGATAGTACTTAGTATTTCGTGATAGAAAAACCCAATTTTACCCGATCCGGGGATCAAATCCGATAATCCTTATTTATACATTTAACATTATTTTGTCTGCAGATACATCACTATTTTCCTTGCTGGTGGCAGGATATTCATATCCGCCCGGATAGCGACCACCATACACAGGGTGTAACACCCGCTATAGTGGCACACGCAAGTGTGTCGCGTTTCGGGATCCGCCAGTGTACGTACTGTTAGGAGGCCGACCGCGTATGTCTTTTTAAAAAAAACTACAAAAAACACTGCACTACATGTATTTACGAAAAACTTAATTAAATGTTAAAATACTGACTTCCGAATTTATGAGCGGCTAAACCGTGCTCCGCGAGGTCTTAATTCTGACTGAACTACTAATTGAATAATTTAAATGTATTAAAGTAAAATGGCAAAAGTGCTGACAATACAACTTCCAATGGAATTAAACATCGTCATATGATGAAATGCTGAGTGCGGTTTATGTGCATAAAAATAAGGGTTATAACAGTACGTAGAGTCTAGAGTTGAGGTACGATGTTTGGCCGAGTGACGTGCGGCCTTCTGAGTACTCTGACACAAGACCCTCGACCGCTTCTTCACCTTCTTGCCCATGGCGTAGTGTGAAGAAGCAGGCAGTTCTATAGTGGTAGAGCCACGCTAAAGACATATTTGTCTACAGCATGAATGGACCGGCTCGACCGGGGTAGTACAACTATCTCACAGAAAACTAACGTAAAGTGACAGTTTACTGTCGCGTTTCCTGTGGTAAGTGAGATATCCGGAGGCCCAGATTCCCCCTTCACTTCCCTAATCCCTATTCCTGTCCCTTTAAGGCCGACAGCGCATACATGATACTTTCGGTATTGTGGATGTTCATGGGCGGTGGAGATCATTTAACATCAGGTGACCCACTGGCTCGTTTGTCGGACTATGCTATAGAAAAGGCCGGCATAAATGTGTTGTGTGGTGGGGGATAGATTGTGTCATGCTACTCGATACTCTAATTGGACGGCACTGCGCTTACCATCAGGTGCACGGTGGTCACTTTGCCGTGCCAGAACAAAATAAAAGATTAAAAATTAAGTGACGACACTCCTTTGTCTATAAATTACTCAATCTCGAAAATTATGGTTACGAAGCAACTTAAGTGCTCACCACCCGTGTCCTATGTCCCATGGCACAATTGTTTCGTCTCGGGTCTTGACGCCATCGTTGATAGTTTGTAATTATTCTATGATTTTAGACTGTGCTGAAGCTGTGCTATATAGAAACGTGTACTAAACAAAATAACATATCTAAAATTCTGTGAAGGCGACAGCTCAATTTTGTGCACCGTATTGTGGACTCCGCTGTACGAAAATGGTTAGATTTTGCATATTTAAGTTAGATATCTCTTTGTTGAACGTTCTTCTTTGTTTTACATTAATGAGTGTTGGTATAGTGAGAGCAGCATGAGTAATGGGACGTGAAATAATTAGTGAAATTAAATAGTATTAAATTCACTCTGAGTTTAGATAGTTTTAATTATTCGCGTATGAACTATGAAGGCTATATATGAGTAGTATTTGAGTGAATTTGTTTTAATTATGTTCCGTGTAATTTGAAATATTATCAAGTAGCGATGGTCCGGTGGAGAGGGAAACTGAGTGCCGAGATGAATGACGAAGGTTCGTTTCCACCCCAAAGGCACAATCTGTGCCTTTGAGAATTCCAAATAAGAATTTTGAAGATATATATTAGGGTATTTCCTTGTATTTAAAATACCGGAGGTATGTCGAAGGTATTTAAGAAAGTAACTGTGGGTAAATTAATAATTACAACAAAAATGGGGAGTAGTAAATATTTGGCATAGAACGGTGTTCAGTTGAGTAGCAGACGAGTTGATAGCCAGTATATTCGTGGGTCGTTCGCGGTGCTGTAAGTATGATCATTTCAATGTTCGCGTAGTTCAGCTTAGAGGGTAATGCTGTCCGTACCGTTAAGAGATTAATTATAAAGAGTAGCCTTTCGTAAATACTGACATGAGGTTGTGTTAATATTTAGCACTGAGATGTGTAACGGTGATAATAAAATCAATTAATAAATTGGTAATAATTGTATTTTTAAAATATCCATCTTGCATAAACTATGTTGTGTTGCTAACATATGTGAATTCTACCACATGATTGTAGTACATTAAAGCCTATCCTCTCTCATTAGAAGAAAAGACCCGTGCCAAGCAGTGGGACATTGTACAATACAGGTATGATAACATAACAAATTTTTATAATGACAATCATACACTTATTCCTAACCTCACAGTAACCTTTCTTTTTTAAGAATAAGTGTTATGGGTATAATGACAATTAGCATTATAGTACATTTTTCAACAATCACACACTTATTAAATATTTGCCTTGTTGCGGAATTAAACCCGTAATCTCTTATTCTACAGCCAACTATTTGCCCACTACACTGTACACACAACAACAAACATAAAAAAATCCTCAACCAACTTCTATTTTACTTGTTCCATAGAATTCACAAGCAACAACATAACCCCAACAAAAACAAAGGTAAATTTAAATATAAAATAAGGGTAGCCATATAATTGCTTAGCTTCCGCAGGTCGGGAGCTAGTGAGGCGTGCCTTCACAAACAAGGTCGGTTTATAGTCGCGCCCTCGGCCCGTACCCGGAACGTTGCTTTATCAACCAGAAAGCATGTTACCCGGCTAAATACCGCCTACACAAATTACGTTATGAGCGCGGCGGGTTGTGTTTTAGCTTATGGGAGTTACGGAATGATTATGGGGATATGAGGAAAATCTTCCCTCATGTGCAAGAATGTTTGTTTTTGTGGATATTTTGGAAATTGCGGCTTAGTTCTGCTGGAGTAACCGTTGGTAGAGACAAAAAATATTATAGTGATGATAGCCTCCGTGGCGCAGTGGGCGAGCCGGCTGTGATACGAGAGGCCGTGGGTTCGATTCCCGCACCGAGACAAAGGTATGTGTGACAGACAGATATTTGTTTCCGGTGGGTGTTGTGAGACCGCAGTCCCTCGTTGTTCTTGATACCTACGATCCATATTTTGCCTAGTGTGGGGTCAGAACTATGTGTGTGACTGTTGGGTGGGGTGTTTTTATTAAATACTTAACTTAATAACTATGAAGATTATGGTTAAACTATTTTATCAATTATGAGCAAATTTTCTAGATTTCTGTTATAGTTGAACACTAAAAATAGTCATATTCTAATTGTTTTATTTAAAGTAAACTTTGAGTTGTTAATTTGATTATTATTTAATATTAACATAATATTTTATCATCACTGTATCTTTTTATTACTCTTCCAGTAAACCACGATACAAGCTTAGATTAATGTGGGAATTACGCAAATATTTCCCTTTTTAATCGGTCCACTAACAATGTTACAATAGTGAATGTGTTGTTATGTAATTGATCTGAAAATTTGATGCTGCTGATGCTCGCGGCTCCGCCCGCGTGGAGGTCATGTTTGGGAGAAAAAGTATACAATACAAAATACCAATTTTCAGGCGTTAACTTAAAAAATTATGGATTTTCATACAAACTTTCATCCCCTATTTTACCCCCTTAGAGGCGGAATTCCCAAAAATCGTGAAACATATATTTTTTATTTTTAACTAAAATGCCAAATACTAATTTTCATGAATTTAACTTAAAAAATGACGGATTTTCATACAAACTTTCAACCCCTATTTTACCCCTTTAGGGGTGGTATTTCCTAAAACCCTTCCTTAGTCAGTCAGTCAGTCAGCTTCTTCTTTTATATATACAGATTGTTAAGCTGTTGATAAATTTTTGATTACTAATGTCCTATTGTAATAAAACATCTTTATTCCTTCGAACCCCTTTGGAAACGTAAAAAATGCACGTAACCCGAAGCGAGGAAAAAGTTCAGGACCCGTGTGGTCCCAAGAGACGACATCGTGTCAGGCGACCGCCGGGCCGCTTAAAATGTTCAAACAATTTATGGTTAAATCGATAGAACTTAACACGTACTTTGCACAACTTGATCCCGATACGATAAAACCTGTGTACGACAAAACTGAAGGGCGCATCAATTATTGTCTGGGACTCTACTATTGTTGCCTTCTCTACATTACTCAAGGAAACCATCGTAATGTTTATTACTCCTATTATTTACATTTACTCACGCCTATAATCCCGAAGGGGTAGGCAGAAGTGTAACCACTTCACCCACTTTTCGCTGATTTTATTACGGTCCTATAATGTGATAGGGGGTGAGCCTATCGCCATACCAGGCACAAATCTAGATTCCGGGCTGATACTGAGTATTTCTAAATAGAGAAACCCAATATCACTTTACCCGACTCGGGGATCGAATCCAATACCTCAGCAGTCGTAAGGCATGCGCAATTACAACTACGCCACTGAGGCAGTTCTATGTTTTATTCTACAATCAATACGTAAAGTGACAAAAGTATTAAAATGCTTCTATGAAAGGGAAAACAAGGTATGACTTGTTTTTTTTAACCTCTTACAACACCACCAGCAAAAGTTGACAATTGCACCCCTTCCTTTCAACTGTACTTTAATTTGGCATTTCCCCTTGCACGTCATTAAAAATCTCAGACAGTGTAATTTTCGGAATCGCATATGTACTACACGGGTTTGAACCCGTACCCTTAGTAAAGGGACGTCTGAGAGCGCGCACTTTGCACTCAGTAATTGTCGCCCCTTTGTAGCAGGGTTCAACATTCACGCTTTAGGGCATTGCATCGTTAAGTGGGATTGTAACTCGTCTATACAATATTATAAACACGTGTCAAAATATAACAGAACATAACGTTAAGTCTGTATCCTGGAAGGGGTAAGCAGAGGACCAACTAGTGTACTTATACTACATAGTTTTGATCGGTCCCAATATGTGATATAAATCGTCTATTATCAAACAAACCACCGTCCCTTCCCACCTATTTGTGCTTTAATAATAAGACAGCGAATAGCAGCGATAGCCTAGTTGGTTGCGGTACGGACTGTCAAGACGCAAGTCGTGGTTCGAAACCCAAGTGGCGGTGAGGTGTACTCTGACTTTTCTGAAGTTATGTGTGTATTAAAATGTTAATTATCACTTGCTTTAACGGTGAAGGAAAACATCGTGAGGAAACCTGCATATCTGAGATTTTTTCGAAGGTATGAGAAGTCTGCCAACCCGCATTAGGCCAGCGTGGTGGACTACGGCCTAACTCCTCTCATTAAGAGGAGGCCCGTGCCCAGCAGTGGGACAATGTTTAATACAGGGCTAGTATTATTATTATTTATTATAATAAGACAAATTAAAAAAGTGATTCTCTGAACTAAGATCGAACTCAGGATCTCGTAATTTCCAATAAAGTGGTTATTGCTCATAGCAAAACAATTTGATAAGAACACATTTAATATTATATTATAATGTTTATACCAAAGATTTAAAAGTAATACATGCAATTTAACATTTAAAGAACGTAAATAAAAAAGGAGCTGTTCAACTGTTCATTGCATAAGAAACGAATCAAATAAAAACACAAGAAAATGCGAACGTAACAGGCGCAAAATTGTAGAAAAAAATTCAATAACAAAACTGAATCGTAGCGTTTTGTTCTCTTATTTGCACAGTGAAAACATTCGAGCGACGAATAAAAGACGCGAAGACAATCGTAGGGTGCAACGAAGCACGACGCGTGGGCAAATGGGGAGATTGGGGACTGGGCACAGTGGGTAAAGTGTGCAAACTGGGTCGGGCAAAACACACCCACTGCAATACACGAAGCGGAGTCCGTTTCGGAAATGCCGTAATAATATTAAATATCCCGTTTGTGGAGCAGACTTTCCTAAGTAGAGTAATGCTCGGCGACCGCAGCTGCTCTTTAAATACTACGCTATTTATCTAAACTGTTTAGATAAATTCTGCAAATAAAATATTCTGTAAATGTTTATTTATTTATAAGTACACCCATAGCATATATATTATGAATTATAACAAAGCATAAAGTAATTTTGGCTGGTATACAAGTACACGGCATTTAACAGGCACAAGCTATTTTGGCGATAGGATTTGTGTGAGAATCCAGATATTACGTAAGATGCATTATTCTCCTGAATAACTCGAGAGAGTTAATGCGGTAATTAATTAAGAAATTTCTAGAAATTACTCTATTCCAGTGGTAGTAACTCAGGAAGAAAATTCTATTTATCTATTAAAAAACACGCCTTTAAATTTGTACCTCATATGGCAATAGACTCAGACCCTATCACATCATGTAACATCTACACTAATATATAAATATGTAGTGTCTGTCTGTACATTTGAGTTGAAATAATGATTTTATGACTCACTTGATCCTAAGTCTGCAATTTTTTATTTTTGTGTCTGACAGTATTTCCGGTTTTAACTCAAAAACCTTGTAATTTAGAATACAGTTAGATCATTCGATCGCGCAAAGTATAAAATAAATAAATGTACGCTTCCTATGGGATAGCAAAAATAGAAAGATGCCATTGCCGTGAAATAATAAAAAAATGTGATAGCTCAAGATGACAACGTGGATTTAATACCTTTTCTTTCAAAAATAACTACAACGCGGGAGGAGCCACAGGCAACATCTAGTTAAAAATATATAAGTGTGGGCACAAACTATACTTTTGCACACTCCTTCATAACTTTAAATTTGGTTTGATAGCGTTTTAAATCCAGCTGCGTGAGATTCCTAGAATTTGAAACAAATCAACTGTATATTATTTGGCAATTTATTTTATTTTATTACAAAGTGTTTTGGTAACGCGTGTTTATTGCGCAATAAATCCGAATGTTTAAATTATAATTTGGAATTATGTCGCTTTATTTTATGACTAGCGTTTATTGACCAATTTGAGAGTGTCACAATAATGTAGAGCTTAAAGCTTATTTTCACCAACCGTTGCTTATTTTTATTCACCTCTAGTGGCATGCATGATCGTATTTATATGTGTAATGGCTTTTCTCGTAACTCTGTAGATAAATTTGCTGGTGGTAGGATATTCATATCCACCCAAATAGCGACCACCGTACACAGGGTGTAAAACCCGCTACAGTGGCACACGCAAGTGTGTTGCGTTCCGGGATATGCCAGTGTTCATCTGGTTTTTGTCGGGAGTCTAGAATAGGGGTACGATGTTTGGCTCTTGCGGCCTTCTGAGTACTCTGATACTACACTCTCGACCGCTTCTTCACTATCTTGCCCATGGCGTAGTGTGAAGAAGCAGGCTGGCATTATTGTGTTGAGTAGCGGGGGATAGATCATCTCTTGCTACTCGATACTCTAATAGGACGGCACTGCGCTTACCATCAGGTGCAGTGTGGTCACTTAGCCATGCCAGGAAAAAAAACCAAAATCCGTTTTTAGCATAATAAAAATACGTTTAGAGCGTTTAGGGGTAATCTCATCAATGTTTCTATGACAATCTCTTTGCGCAGCGGGCGAGTAGCCAATGGTGAAACGCGAGGTCCTAGGTTCAATTGTCGCACCAAACAAAGACATATAGTACTGTACTCAAACTAGATCAAATCTGTATCGTCGGTCAACAACTATGAGGGACTACGGCTCCACAACACCTAGACCCAAATCAAAAATTTGTGCCTCTCACACATTTATATGGCCTGAGTTTTGAGACTTTCTAAAATAAACAGACATACGGAGTTATTTTGTATAATATTACTGTAAATAATTATTTTATTCCATATATTTAAGTTTCTATGTAACTTAGACCTAGATTCGAAACGTTTTCAATCACTCAAGAAATCTACTCTCTAGAGTACTTTCTGTAGTTACATATTTACATAAACTTTGTTGATTTCGCGTCTAGGGATCACCGACGGTACGTATAACGTAAATTCGACGATATTCAGACGATTTATTGCGAATATTACTCATAGTTCAGCGATTTTGAGCAATATGTTACTTATGGGATGTGCTCTATGTACTCTTATAGTGACCTCACACATGAAATCTACCGGAGTGACTCATATCGTACGTACCGTATCACTAAACTGAGATTTATATGATAGGTTCATGTACAGTACTCTTTATTTTAAAAGGATTTTTTACATTTTTAAATATAAATTTGTATATGAAAAAATACATATAAAAATGTGCACCCTCGATGGCGAGGCCTAGGACCCAAGCCACCGGCGGTTATGACCCCAGAGTGAGAAACCTCCTCACGATACGTGCAGTGTCCAATAATACTGCCTTTTGTATCTGGCTTTTCCAGATATTTGAAATTCACATATTTGGAAATTCAATTGCTCCATCGCTTTTTAATAAAAATACATGTCCCTTAAAGTCGACATTGGTAATCTGGTATTGACGGCGTTCAATTACTATAATGTGACCCACTCGCTTATTTGTCTCTACTTATGGTATCTACAATCTGTATATATAAAAGAAGAAACTGACTGACTGACTGACTGACTGACTGACTGATCGATCAACGCACAGCCTAAACGGCTGGGGTTAGAGACTTGAAATTTTGACAGTAGGTACCTTTTATCACGTAGGCATCCACTAAGGAAAGATTTTTGGAAATACCACCCCTAAGGGGGTAAAATAGGGAATGAAAGTTTGTATGAAAATCCGTCATTTTTAAGTTAAACGCATTAATATTGGTATTTTGTATTGTATACTTTTTCTCCCAAACATGACCTCCACGCGGGCGGAGCCGCGAGCAACAGCTAGTAAAATATAAAAAGGACGAAACTACCAACGACAATATGTATAATTTTCAACGAACGAGTTTACAGTTATAAAGGTAAACGACGTTTGTTTATTATGTATTTATACCTCTCTAGGTATAAGTAATATCTCTACATTACTTAACTTGACTGCTTCGGTGGCGCAGTTGTAATTCCGCATACGTTACAACTGCTGTGCTGAGGTCTCGGGTTCAATCCCCCGATCGGGTTAAAGTGATGTGGGGTTTTTCTATCTAGCAATACCTAGCCCGTTGGCTCGTATTGTGCTCGGCAAAGCGATAGGCTCGCCTCCTATCACATAATGGGACCGTAATAAATTCGGAGAAATGTGGGTGTACTAGTTACATCTCTGCCTCTCTTCGGGGATTACAGGCGTGGATGTGTATTTACATAACTTAAATCGTCTTGTAATAGATGATACGCTGAATCCACTGTCCACTATTATTATAGTTTATTGTGTCACCCGTCACCGGCCTTTGCAATCACACCGCCCTCGACCAACAAAGAGCTGTATAAATATTTAATATCCTTATGGAATCGTGAGGCAAACAATGACAGTGCGTTCCGCAACGGAACAGGGTGGAAGGCTCCATCAGACCACCATCAATCTTAATACAGAGAATATTTTTCTTCGCGGGGCGGGGTCGGTGTCAATCAATCTGATAGAACGTTGATAACTGTGCTAACACCTACAACTGATCGCTACAGGGAGTGTTCACTTTGGCCGAGTGCTCTATTTTCCAGTTTTATGAATAAATATTACTTTTGATCATGATTTACTTTTCCTTACTTTTCTCCTTTTCCAACTTTGTCCTCATTATTGTATCATTGCCTACCCTTGATAGTGGTTTCTAAGATCCCACGCAGTTAACTATAATTTTATTTCGTATGGTGGAATAAATAAATTTCTGTCTTGACCTTCTAAATGATTAATAAAGATTTTTATTTTGAAAACTTTATAAATAATGTACACTATGCGAAGGTTTCCTGATGATCAGTAATGACCACCGCTTAAACTCCTACAATACCAGAATAATTATTAACGTATTTTCAGAATGTAATGTGACTGAGTTTTAAGAACATAAATCACACCATACCATACATACTAGTTTAAAATAATGTAGTGAGTAAAAACAATAAATTGGAATGAAATATGAAAAGAATGTCATAAAACTTTACACGCATAAAAATAATAAATGTTAATGTGAATTGACCGATATTCTCCGAATTTTCAACGATGTTGACATAATACATACATATACAGAGGTAGGCAGAGGTGTAAC
The DNA here is from genome assembly GCA_905220505.1 of Laothoe populi. Taxonomy (NCBI): domain Eukaryota; kingdom Metazoa; phylum Arthropoda; class Insecta; order Lepidoptera; family Sphingidae; genus Laothoe; species Laothoe populi. The sequence continues at coordinate 22,624,262 of HG992151.1, forward strand.
CAGTACACCCACTTTTCGCCGAATTTCGGTCCCATAATGTGATAGGGGGCGAGCCTATCGCCATACCGGGCACAGGTTCCAGACTCCGGGCTAATACTGAGAATTTCTAGATAGAAAAACCCAATATCACTTTACTCGACCCGGGGATCGAACCCGAGACCTCAGCACAGCGGTCACGCATGCGCAATTACAACTACGCCACCAAGGCAGTCAATTGACATAATGGAAAATGAAATATGAGCGCCTGGGTGTAAAATGCTTTAGATCTGAATTTGACCGCGATTCAAGGAATGAAATGAAATCAAATTAATAGTAGTAGCGGCCGTGGTGTAGCTGGTTTTATCTAAATCGTATTTGTGCCGACGTTACCGAGATGGTACTACTTTTTTTTCCATCTAGGGTGTAAATTATTACCCAAATTAGAAAAGATAGAATACTAAAAAGGAGTAATAAGATCTGAACAACAAGTATCAGACTATTCGTAGAGTTTCAAATAGTTCAAGACTCATATGGGATTTATAAAATTTTAATTAGAAGTTAACTATCCCCGTAGGTGATATAATTCAAAAGTAAATAATGTATATAAATTTCAACCATATGCTTTGTTTTGAGGTAATAAAGCACGCTAATTGTCTTCAATATATTCAACTAACTAACTAAGGAAAGAAGACGGAATCGATGACTTAAGAACACAGAAATACTTAGTGATAAATAAATAATATTGTTTTATCGGACAGATGACAGCAAGTGTGTACAGGTGACAGTAGCCGGCTGCGACACGAGAAGCCGTGGGTTCGATTCCCGTACCGAGATAAATGTGTCTGTGATAGACTGATATTTGTTTCGGGTCTGGGTGTTGTGGGACCGTAGCCCTCTAGCTCTTGATATCCATGATACAGGTTTAGCCTAGTGTGGGGTCAGGCCTATGTGTGTGATTGTTGGGTATATATTTTAAGACATATTTTTTATTCTACAGTGTGGCGTAACGAACATATTGCAGGTCTAATAGCATTGCGACTGCTCATAAATACCGCGTAAATCTTTATTGGGTAACTGCTATTGTGCTCGTTATCTTGACACATAAGGTGTTTCTCGTAATATCTAATAGCACATAACAGTTTTATTTAATAGTGGAAACACAACATGGTGGCAGTTTCCCAAACTCTCGTATTGAAATCTACCCTCTAATAACGTTACCTACTGTAAATATTCAAAACACAATCCTCATATAGTGGTATTTTTTAGTTTAGCAAAAAACTTTCAGACTCATCAATACACCTATATATACACACTTTATCTATAACTAATAATACTACTAGCCCTGTATTAAGCATTGTCCCACTTCTGGGCACGGGCTTCCTATACTAATGAGAGGGGTTAGGCCTTAGTCCACCACGCTGGCCTAACGCGGTTGGTAGACTTCACATATCATCGAAATTCTTATGAGAATTCTCAGGTATGTTAGCTCACGATGTTTTCCTTCGCCGTTGAAGCAAGCGATAATTAACATTTAATACACACGTAACTTTAGAAAAGTCAGTGTTGTATGCCATTTGGATTTCGAACATACGACTTTCGTCTTGACAGTCCGTACCACAACCAACTAGGCTATCGCTTGCTATCTACAACTAAAAGTTCATAAATTTAATCATTGTCTTCGCTCGACAGTCGTGTACTCCCTTCAGCGTCCGGTGGGCGAACAATGCCATTGTGTCTCGCTTTGTCTCAACGCTTCCTTTGTCGTTATTTATTGAAATCTGACCTTAGGGTCCAATGTCTCATTTAAATTAACTGTGAATTTACCTTTATTATGTTTGAATCGATTGTGGTTAAATTTCCATTGAGTTTAAGGTGTTTGTAGTTCATTAACGAATTGTTTTGTTTGAACAAAATGTTTGAAGGCCGTGGTAGGAGGGTATTTAAAATTTTGCAATGTATAACTATATTAAATACTAGCTGTTGCTCGCAGTTCCGCCCGTGTGGAGGTTATGTTTAGGAGAAAAATTATACATTACAAAATACCGATTTTCATGCGTTTAACTTCAAAATGTACGGATTTTCATACAAACGTTTATCCCCTATTTCTCCCAAAGACGGGAGGGGTTCCTGTATACCTCAGAATGCTCAAAAGAATTTCAAATGTATGTGAAATTTACCCATCCGAATTAGGTCAATGTGGTAGTGTAAGGCCTAACCCCTCTTATTAGTATTGGAGGCCCATGACCAGCAGTGAGATAAATAAAAAGCTCTAATTATTATACGTGTACATGGGCGGTGTCTATCATTCCTCATCACTTTACAAAAACAAATTTAATGGTAGATTTCGAAATTTATGTGATAAACATATTTTATCAGCTGGTTTCGACATTTTATTCCGAACAATTACATTTCCCGGAACACGGTGTTTGTTTCGGTATTACTGGAAAAAAATCATAACCACGGGTATTGATAACCACGGCTACTTCAAATAAATTGTTTCAATGTAAAAACTTGAAAACTCAACATTAATATTTACAATATTTAATTCGCTCAATAAATGTTCACAACCGTGTTAGTTCTTATTTAAAAGATTTGTGAAAAGGATTTTAAAGAATTATTTGGACTAAGTTTGTGACTGTTCGTTGTCTCAATTATAAATAAATACCGATTTTCTAAAATTAAAATGATTTATTTTTATTAAATATAATTTATTTTTGCTATGATTTTATATGAACAATTCTAGGATGTATGTAAAAGACGAGCATTCAATATGTAATCCATTGAAACATTTTCTGTCTTAGTTTATCTAGTGACTACTTATTTTAGTCGATATGTTTTTTTAAACATGTAGGTAACGTAAACCTGTTCTGAAATCCCTATTTATACCAGTAGACACATCATTTAAAACTAACAGTGAAATAAAAGAGACAAGCTGAAACGCTCTCTCACCTCTCGCTATGAATAATCCTTATTTAACACTACACCGGAGTGCTGAAGAGGGCTTTAATTAAAATGTTATATGTGTAAACAGATAGGGTCTAATAATTGCGCGGGAATGGCGGGGAGATGCGGGGCAGGAGAGGAGGGGTTGGCTGGCGCGCTCGGCACTTCATTACGCGAATTACCAGCACCAGCCACTTGGAGTAGCGCTGATGACTTCGCGAGTGGATTAGAGTGTTAATATTCTGAATGTGGTAATGTTTTTGTCTGTATTTGGTGGATTAATTTTCCAATAAGATTTTGATGTAGTAAGTCGTGTTCGTGTGATGAAGTGTTTTATATTAAAGAAATAAAATAGCTTGAAGAAACCATCTGTGAACGAAACTATCAAAGTGCACGTGTGATGACTATTAAAGCAAAAGCAGAGGCTTCAAAACTTAACTGTACAAATTTGAAACGTTTGACAGAAGTCAGGGTGTTAACTGGGAGTCAATTCATTGGAGGATATTTGTGAAGAGCTCTTAAAGATGCTCACGGATTGCCCAAGACACGCACAAGGCTTCAATTTGATGAAGATTTCATGAAGGATTTTGATAAAGTGGGAGAGGTGTCCTTTAAATGATCGCCATTTTGCTAACGCATCCTCTCATCATTCATCCTCAGAAACTCTTTTGAAGCTCCTCAGCTTTGTTTTATCAAAAGAGTTTCTTTGCCACAAAGCTATGTCATTTTACTATAAAATGAAACTGAAATATTACAAACAACATTTTAGTACCAATTAATTTTCAATAAGCCAGCAGCATCCAAATCAAAGACTCGCCGAGTTTCTATCCTCAAAATCGATCTTAGTTTGTAGTTGTTACAAAGCCCAGTAGCTGGTTGGGATGGCAGTAAAATCAAATTAAATTCCACAAAATGATCACCCATAAATAAATTATTTCAGTGGTAAATGACTTTTAAGAATAAAATAAGGGACACTTCTCATTGAAATGCTTTTGTGGATAGTTAAAAAGAAAACCATTAGAAAATGAACAAAGACACGAAACCCTCGATATATGTGAATTCTGATGTGATAATGGAACTTTTCACACCCTACACTTGGCACGAGCCTTTTTTTCACGAGACGCTGATTCCTGAACTCCAGTAGTCCGGATATGTACAGGACATTTCAAAGTAACAATCCACCGAAAACGATGCCATTAGAAGTACTCCAGTTCAAAAACTGTAGTAGGCACTTTATATTGGGGGCGCATTGCGAGCGTGCCCTATCGACAAGCTCTTCACCCGCTCTTACCCTGGAAACCCGGTTCGTACCCCGTCCCGCCAACCGCACTGCCTCAACGCACAACGCCTTTTAGTTTGCGAGATATTTTAATGAATTTGAAAAAAAAAATGGTGTTGCCATTCGGTGGAGTATATTCCTTTAGAATTATTAGATATACTGGTAGAGCTAAATATTTACTTCAATTTTGTTTATAGTATGATATGTCATGCTAGACAGAGTACCAATTTCTCACAGAAAACTCACTTGCATTTACAGCTTGCCCTTGTGTTTCGAACGACAAATTTCATTTCTTCCTTTTATGACCAGTAACATATTCATGAGTCCTTTGCTATTATGGGTGCTCATATCAGGTACAAAACACTAGTAATAAACACAATCATTCCGGCCTGGCTTCCTCGCACTATGCCATAGGCAAGAATGTGAAGAAGCGGTCGAGGGTCTCGGGTTAGACCCCCGACAAAAACCGCATGTACACTGGCTGATCCCGGAACACGACACACTTGCGTGAGCCACTATGGCGCGTTTTACACAATGTGTACGGTGTTCGCTATCCGGGCGGATATGAATATATGGCACTTTGCCGTGCTAAGATAAAAAAATTAGAGGTTTATAATATTCTGGGCTTGTGTCCATAAATTGGTCACAGCATAAATGTTGATTAATTCCATCCTTCTTTCCTCGTGTCACATAATTCAATTAACAGTACAACCGTATATCTAGTTACCGAAATAACTGTAACAATGAATCATCCAGCCGAAAAGAGCTCGTTAATTACTTGCCGGCGTAAAATTGCCATATCATAAACCAGTTAAGACGGATTAACCGCGCCTTCACGCCTCCGCGGGCCGCTGAATATTCATTACCATCCGAGTTGCTACCATCGTACCACAACAACGCAGATGGCCCGTTCACGCACCATTAAATTTGGAAGTTATGGGGTCTTGAGGTGTTTTGACTTGTTTGTGGTCTCGACTGTGTGGGTGTTATGGCTTTTTGACAAGCGTTCAATGATTATCTATATATGGTTTGTTTTTTACTAGTTAGTCCATACTTAGTTCTTTGGTAGATATACTAATTTACTGTGACGTTGTACTGAACTTGAAATCAACTACCGATAGAGGTATTATAATTAAAAGGAAGACCCAGAATGACTTCCTTCAAAACTTAATTTTTTTTTTATTTTGAACTTTCATCTAGTGCACAATGTAAATAAAACCTCTATTTTACCCGTCGTATTTACCACATTTTTAAATATGGAATGTGTGACGGTCATTTCTCCCCATCCCATTAACATGGGAGCTTTCGTTTTACAGGGCAATAATGTTTGGTGTCGGGCCTGTAAGGCGGCCGTGTAATGAAGATGGATGCCGGCGGGTGATCATCATCCAAACACCATCACTATAATGCCTTTAATTCATTTCACTTTACCACGGTGTAGGGGAGAAACATATAGTACTATGTTATAATATCAACGGTTGTATCGTAATTTATTTACGTTGATATATATCCAGATTGTTTTTAAAGTGAAAAATTCTTTAGGCACTTTTAGGACGAGGAAAAAGCACTGAACTCGCGTAACCGCCACGCTCAGATTATTTTACTTTTGACATAAACACGTATATGTTCTATAATTATCAAAAAGCAATCATAAATAAAAAAAATACTACTTCATGTACGCTGTTTAAAAAAAGTACACACTAATTCCAAACTTTTAAGTTTTCACTTCTGTCGGTAGTCCCCAAGGTCAATACTAATGCGATAAATCACTGACTATACAGAAATAATTGATAAATACAATTACTTCTAGAAATTATATTAAAATAGAATTAGTTCTTAACAGTTTCTATAAATACTAAAGTCGGAGAAGGTAATGAAGGTATCATTACCTTCTCCGACTTCATAATCTCATCTATCCATCCACGATCACTAATTTCCCCATATTTGTGAACAATCGTCGGTATAAGTTGATTGATTACATCCCGCGGGACACGGGACGCGCCATTCATTACGCGTGTGACATGGCATTTATTTGATCTGCATGGTTACAACACGATAATCTATTAATTACATTTTATTGTATCCGCCCATGAATATAGTGCGGTGAACATTTCGGTACAATAGTGGGTGTCGAGTTATTCGCATTTGATGTTTTGAAATATTTTTAGGGTAAAATTTGAATGTAACCTTTTACATACAGGGTTTCGAATGAAAAGTCCTGACCAAAAAGGATAGAAAACAGGTAGTTAACTAAAGAAAGAAAAAGAGGGAACTATATTCGATTGGTGATGAGATGTAAATTTTTTGAAAATATTAATATTATGGCCAGTGTTGTGAAAAATCGAAATAGTTTTGTTTTTTTATAGTACCTTTTTATATATAACATGAAAATTTATTAATTATTACATGCGAACTGTTTTTATAACTGGCTGGATTTTTATGGCTGGCTGTTACTACACTGAACATACTAAAGAAAAGGGTGTGAGAAGAGGCTGGATGAGGAAGACGGACACCATAAGGCACGAAATATAAGGAAAGACATACTTGGAAAGATTTATGGAGATAATACATATTCTGATGACTGAAACTGAAATATATTCCCTAGCAAATACATTATAATTTGAGGTTGTAGAATCAATTCTATAAGTAGATATTTTTGGTTGTAAAAGTTAAATGTTTATGGCAAATTAGTATTTTTGGTCGTTGACACATTTGTTATAGCGTACGAACTGGCAAAATAATAATATAAAGAACGAAATATTATGAATATCAGAACTTATTACATGAACAACTGAGCAGCTAGTCAGGTGTTCGGGTCTCACATCAATAAATAAAGATTTATGTTCGATTTATGTTTATTTAGATCACAAAATCACACATGATTTGACTTCACACAATATTGGAATCTGTATTCAACGCAACATGGCGACTGAGTCGCTACCTATCCCCTCGGAGATTCAAGCATAAGCTTATAGAAATATTAGGTAAAAACTTTTGTATAAACAAAGGTTCATACATACATGTCAGGGTCTACCAAAATTCGCCTTCTTACATAAGTCCTTCGCATTATCGTAAACTTAACACTTAAACCCATTCGCGCAAATAGATAAACAGCCTCATTCTATTTTATTACACGCCATACACTTCAGAAATACCGCAAAATAAAATCAATATGAAAGCTCACAATATCACTTCAGTATCAGTTTTGAATACCGTCCAATCTAATAGACTTGACGGTGTTTTAAATCCACGTCTATCGCAATGCACGCTATTCATGACCGGTTTGAATTGAGACGGATTGAGCATGATGCACACCGGCGCGGCGATGAAACACCCGCGTGATTTAATACTCGCCAACTGCCAGTGACGTGTCAATCTAGGCGAGGAGTTGGACATAACAGAGTTTATTGTGGAACTAGTTAATTATATGGATGGCTTAGTTTCGTATGCATTTGTTTGGAATAAATGATTTTTAAACTACTCATGAAACGGTGTATGTCAGTTAATGTAGCTATAGACGTTTAAGGTTCTATCATACAACTTGTATGTAGCCCGGAAGACCTAGACGATTTGAGTACTAAACGCTACATAAAAAAGTTATTTAAGCGTAGGTTTCGAACACCAGAGGTTCAGCTTTTTATGGCTTTTAATATTTATGTTAAAATTTTTATTAGTTGGAAATGTGGACTCAACATTTTGTCTAGGACATAAATGACAATTAATAACTAAAGAAAATATGCAAAATTGAAATATTTTTTTTAAGATTTTGCTACATAATTTGACGACAAACCCATAGAAATATTCCATTGAGAAACATGGAAATATCCATAGACATGTTGATTGAGACAGTGGACTTCTCAGTAGTTTCAGGAAACTTGATATAATTTTTATGATACGTACAATGCACATTGCTAAAGATCGTGCTTGACTACGGGAGACGCCACCAAAATGATGAATAATGCTCGATCTATCAAATTCTCAGTAAAAATATAGTATCAAAATATTGAAAGTTTCTATTAGAGAAGTATGTTGGGATTATTTTTTATCAGCTATTTCTAAATACATAACAATTTTTTTTATCCTGGCACGGAACAGTGATCACATTGCACCTGATGGTATGCGCACAATATATTCCCCGCTACTCAACACAATCATGCCGGCATGCTTCTTCACATTACGCCATGGGCAAGAAGGTGAAGAAGCGGTCGAAGGTCTAGTCTCAGAGTACTCAGAAGGCCGCAATACGGCCAAACAACGTACCCCAACTCTAGACCCCCGACAAAATCCGGATGTACACTAGATGATCCCGGAACGCGACACACTTGCGTGTGTCACTATGACGGGTTTAACACCTTGTGTACGGTGGTCGCTATTCGGGCGGATATGGATATCCTACCACCAGCAAAATATCTTACTACCAGCCATTTAGAAAAATTTTATAAAGTTAAAATTTTGCCTATGTAATTTTTTGTGATAGTATTATTCGTAAATAAATTGTTTTCCTTGGTTTTGAGGTAAAGTTGTGTCTTCAATAGTTTGCTTGACCGTGGGAGCGCCTAATGTTACACCTTTAATAGGGTCATCATGGAATAATATGGGGTCCAATATATAAACCAGGACGTCATCAGTTTTAAAATCTATGTAAAAAATATACAGGCGAAAAGCTGACTGTGATATGGGAGGACGCGGGTTCAAAGACCTTACCCAGACAAATGTTTGTGTGGTACAGATATTCGTTTGAAGTCTAGGGTCTGAGTTTTGTGGAACTGTTAAATGTCGTAGTTTTTAATTCTCACGCTACTTCTTTGACCTAGTGTGTAGTCAGGACTATGTGACTGTGGTTGTATTTCTTATTATTAATAACATAATCAAACCTGTCAGCTCCTAGCCAATGCGTAGTAAAACGCGACTCGTCAGTAATTAAACACACACACACACAGAGGGCGAGCCACAGAACCACACGTCACACCATATCACACGGTCCATTTGTTAATTGAAATCAGTGCAAAGATATAGGGTCGCGGTTTGCGCTTTAATGGAATGAAATGTCACCAAGAAACAAACGGTGTTGTCATTCTGCTACGGGAAAAGAGTTGCGAGGGATTTAATGGGTTGTATACTGAGATGGTATTACGCGTCTCGTACATTTGCATTTAATATTGTGATATTTTCAAGTATAGTTTTTCAGTTAGTAAATCTTGTTAAAAAAGTTATCTTCGCCAAAACTCTTTAATATTAAGAGTTCGAAACCTTTGTTTTTTTAGATTACAATCCTCTCAACCTGAATATACTGACCACTAATAAGTATTCTGTTTATTCCTTTATTCTTCATTTGTTTTATTGGTTCTCAATGAGTAATCAAACTTAAATATTTAGTTTTTTAAGCTTTTGGAAATTCTGTATCGTCCATCAATCGGATTCGGCGAACATTATAATTTCCAGCGCATCGCTCTGTAATCAGCTTCATGTCGACAATTACTGGAAGTGTAATTAAAAGCCAACCACCGAGCCCGCCTACTACCCCCTCCCCGGCAATGCCCATCGAACCGTTTAATTTGTCGGGATGTACAAAGAATATCGTTTTGGTGTGCAATGTGTTGCATAGTGGGGGCACTAGTGTAATTTCGTCATATGGAGTTAGTGATTACTAACTTATTAGTAATGTTTATAAATGAAAATTAAAATTTGAAATTGGTCTTGGCATTTTCGTAGCGCGATCTTAAAATTGTTATTATTACTTTTAAAGTATTAACTGATTAATCATTCAATTAATTAAAACACAAATAGTTCTGTAGCATTTATCAGTGGCTTCAGAAATAATAAGGCAACTTAATTACATTCACTGAATTGCTCTAACCTAATGTAATTACACTTAAATCGTATATTAATTGTATGACCAAATATTGTTTACCGGTGTTCGAAAAAAGCAACGCTAGAGTTTCTTGGCCGTTCTTTTCTAGCGAAACTGCATTCCGAACTGTAGCGGTAGATTGACTTGACGAAAGATTGACTGTAATACAATAAATATTTGATTTGATTTGGCTGACTTCAACTTATATTGGAGTGATTCAACGAGAAGGGCTCGGACCTTCGCGTCAAACGACAGATATGTCGTCAATAAATTAATATGACCACTTATTGTAGGGAGTTGACAGACGTGTCCTTTATTGAACCTGCAATACGAGGTCGAAAGTCTATGTTTAAAAAGTCCACGTAAAATCATGACTGATTGGCGAATATATTACAGGCTAATTGCATTAATCAGACTACTTTCGAACAAGCCTACTGACTGTGAGCATTAAATTGGCTACAAGAGCTGCAGCCAGTACGGTTTATTTAAATTTAATCAACAATCGAAGCTTGGGATTCATCGCTGATCTTTGAGAATGTTACATCGTTACGGAATTGATTCATTTAATGGGGACAGACACCTGCCGGCCTAAGATGCGTCCCACGACATTTATCGATAACGACTAAACAACAACGTGAACAAATTGTCGATGTCGATTCATATCTCGATTTCCTTAACATGCGCGCTACGATCAATAAGTTTCTCGTTGAAGACATAAGTGTGGCCGAAGCTGTGGAAAGGGTTAACTCGGACCTAGCACATATAAAAAGCTGGTCTGACAGTTTCGGTTTAGCTGTGAACCCCACGAAATGTCAGGCCATAATTTTAGGTAGTTCAAGGATTACAAGCAGATTGGGTTCTATGACTATTCCGGCTGTTGTATTCGATGGCTCAGTCATTCCTTGGTGCCCGAGTGTTAAGGACCTTGGGCTGCACATCCATCTCTCCATCTCCACTTTGAGCTGGCGGTCCCAGGTGAACTCTGTAAGTCAGAGAGTCACCGGTACCCTTCGATCTCTTTATCGCCTGAGGAATTTTCTCCCTGTTAAAACTAAGACAATGCTCGTGCAAGCCTTAATCCTTCCGATAATCGACTATGGTGATGTGTGCTATTATGATCTGAATGCAGACCTACTCAACAAACTTGACCGTCTTCTTAACAACTACATTCGATTCATTTTTAATCTTCGTAAATATGACCACGTTTCTGTCTATCGCTCGCAATTAAAATGGCTACCGATTCGCCAGCGCCGATCTATGCTAGCACTAACTACTCTTTTCTCGTTACTTACGTCTGCTACACCCCCCTCTTATTTATCTTCACGCTTTCAATACCTTTGTGACAGTCACAGTAGAAATCTTCGCTCATCTAGCAATCTTCTCCTTAAGTGTCCCCCTCACAGCTCTGACTTCGTGCACTCTTCTTTCACTATCCAATCAATACTTCTCTGGAATTCGCTCCCTCTCGATATCAGATCGTGCACCAGCCGGTCGACTTTTAAGCTGAGAGTTCGCCAATTATTGCTGAATGGAGTGGCAGAATCATCTCACAATTAATGTATATTATATATTATATGTATTTATATACATAAGTATATATGTAGTTGAAATATATTTTATATTTATATCTATATATGTATACATATGTTATGTATTTGGATTTATTTATGTATGTATTTACATATTATTGTGTTAATTAGTTTTTTTTTGTATACCATTTTCCTCTATATCTTATGCACCTACCTTGTTCATCTCTGCATCACCCTAAGGTTGACTGGGAGAGAATGCCTCTGGCATTAAGTCCGCTTATATACCTTGTATATGAAGTGTATAAATAAATAAATAAATAAGTCTCATCTAATGAAATTACTTTATTCTATGTTTAAATATCAATGTAAATGTTGTTCAAATATCTCGGTTGTATGTGTCGAAAATCGATAAAATTGTATGGTCTTGTGAAGGTTTGTAAACAAAAATACCCACAAATAACTAAAAATTACTATTATCTCTACTTTCGACAAAACAAGTCGAGAAAAATGAACCCGCATGTTAACGTCGGCAGACTATAGACATAGATGACCTTTTGTCGTGTTTTAGACACGACAAAATTTTACCGACGCGCGCATCTTAGCCGGGCTGGTGAAATATTTCATGTTACCTATGTTAAAATATTTAATTCTGTAATTATGACAATTCAACAAAAACAAGACAAATTTTAAGGGATATTTCAGTACCATTTTTTTACCACGATGGTGGCAAACAAGCTTACGGTCCGCCTGATGGTAAGCGGTTACCGTAGCCTATAGACTAGGGCTTGCAATTACCGTAGATTTTATTTACCGGTAAAAAATACCGTAATTAAGTTTTTTACCGGTAAACCGGTAAAACTGGTATTAGGAGCATTTTTCAATTATTTTAAAATTAGAGTAGATATATTATTTAATAGCCTTGAAGTAAAAAAGTAAGTAAACATAATATATATTTTAAATAAATCTCAACTCACAAATTTTAAAACAGTCATACATTTGTTTCATTAACGGAGTAAAGGGAAACAAACAATCATACTTTGAAACATACATTACACTCACGCCTGTAATCCCCCGAAGAAGTAGGCAGAGGTGTAACCAGTACACCCACTAATTTATTACAGTCCCATAAGGGGGAGAGCCTATGGCCATACTGGGCACAATTTAAGACTCCGGGCTGATACTGACTATTTCTAAACAGGAAAACCCAATATCACCCGACCCGGGGATCAAACCCGAGACCTCAGCACAACAGTCGTAACGCATGCGAAATAACAACTGCGCCACTGACGCAGTCATATTAGTACATAATATAACCCATTATTTAATTATAATCAAATAATTCATGATCATGAGTCATGATTACTTCACAGAAAAAGGCTACGGCTTTCATTCATTCGGTATTCATCCTCCCCTGCAGGCATTTCCGACAGAACTGACGGCAAAGAGAGGTTTTGCCTGATCCGGCTGACCAGTACCCACCACTCTGCTTCCCACGCAACACACTCTGAAAGAGTGTGCGTTGCAGTCATAATTTCTACCATCGCAGTGGTGACAGTTCGCCATTACCTTTCTTGCCTTTTTATTGCCACATCGAGCGCCATTGTGGACTGACCTTCGCCCATCTGGCTAAAAGTACGGATAAGGCTGTCGACCTGTGTATCCATGTCCATTCCATCCGTTCGCCGCCAGAATGTCCAAAGTCGGAAATCGTAGCAGAATTGTCGCATTCTCAAAAGACACCGTACGATATCCTCGTACGATTCTAATGGCTATCTTGCGCTGCAATCGATAAAAATTTGTTCTGCAGCGTAAGAATCAACGGATCTCTTAGGCTCGTTCCATGTATTCATGTTGTATAGGATATAAGTCTGAGTTCCGATCTGACCGCTCCGTAATGTGTTTTAATTTAAAATAATATATATTTGGAATCGTCAGAAAATAAAAACGAATTCACAAATAAACTTATCTTATGTTCGCATAATAAGGATAATAGTTTTATAACAAAAATTGGAAAACAGTCATCGTATTTCATTTAATATTCATATTTTACCCATCTTTTTGCATACCGGTAAATTACCGGTATCAAAAAATTTACCGGTAATTTTTTGTCTTTTAAAATAGGCGGATTACCGTTAAAAACCGAAACCGGGAAACCGGTATTGCATGCCCTACTATAGACGGATTGCAACACCAGGAGTATCACATGCACGTTGCCAACCCTTCAAAACCTATTTACTCCTTATCTTGATGGAAAGATTCAGCTTTTGATATTGTTTGTGCTAGACTGTTTGTTATTCTATAGATTCTTTACTTTTCTTTTTGGATGTTTTATATCCTCATTCTGTGGTTTTCCACAGAATGGTCAGAGGGAATTTAAAAATAAGTAATCCAGAAAATCATATCAGACCATTCAAAGTAAAGCTTCCAACAAACAAACAAACAATTAATCGATACTGATAAAATAAAGAACCACCTAGCAAATCCTGCACATTCAGCTGACGAGTGCAGTGATATACAAGCAAAGTACGACAAACTTGAAGAGATTCTCAATTCAACACTGATCAAAAATTTTAATAGGAAGGCGAGAGATGAGGTATCAGACAAAACAAAGGAGCTTCTTGAGAGAAGGGTAGAGCTTCTAGAAACTAAAAACAAAACTAAAGAAACACGAACAGAAATAGCCAAGCTCAGCAAACAAATCAAAGAAAACATGAGGAAAGACCGGAAGAAACACAGGCGGCAAAAATTCGAATACCATATTGTTAAGACCGGGGGTATAAAAAGGGCTTTATGGGAACTGAGTAATAAAAAAGAATGGATTCCAAATCTCCGAAACAAAACCGGAAGATGGACAACGAGGAGGTCAGACATCCTAGCGTCGGCCACTGAGTTTTATCGCGATTTATATTCGCAAAAGACAGCTACCGAAGAGACAGACATAACGAGAAAAGAAACAGAAGAACCTGTCCCTAAAATACTACCAAGAGAAGTGGAAAGAGCAATTGAGGAACTAAAGAGAGACAAATCTCCTGGGCCGGACAACATAAGTAATGAGACTCTCATAATTTGTAAAGAACTTATTACTCCGATATTGACACAAATATTCAACGAGGTTGTAGAAAAAGAATACGTTCCAAAGCAATGGTCGACTTCAACAATAACATTGATCCACAAAAAAGGCGATAAAAGTGATATCAACAATTATCGGCCAATCAGTCTAATGAGCAATATATATAAAATATTTGCAAAAATAATACTACACCGAATCACAAGGAAATTGGACGAGAACCAACCAAGGGAACAGGCAGGATTTAGAAGTGGCTACTCAACTCTGGATCATATATATGTCATCAGGCAAATTATAGAAAAAGCCAAAGAATATGACATTCAATTCTACGTTTGTTTCATAGACTAATTCAAGGCTTTCGATTCACTTGAACATGAAAAAATCTGGCAAGCACTTAAACTGCAAGGAATCGAGCACAAGTATATCAGAATCATCCAAAACATTTATAAACATAGTTCTGCAAAAGTAAAACTAGAACGCGCAGGAAAAGAAATAAAAATAAAAAGGGGAGTTCGACAAGGTGACCCTTTGTCTCCAAAACTGTTTTCCGCAGTGCTAGAAGAAGTATTTCGCTCATTAGACTGGGAAAAATGTGGATTGAATATAAATGGAGAAAAACTACTCATCTGAGATTTGCTGACGACTTAATAATACTGGCTTCGAATAAAAACGAACTAGAAGAAATGCTTATCAACTTAGACAAGGAAAGTCGCAAAGTAGGGCTAAAAATGAACACTTCCAAAACAAAAACTATGACCAACAACGTCGAGTAACCGATTATAATAAACAATGCTTCAATCCAGTATGTCCAGGAGTACACTTATCTTGGACAAGTTATTTCAACAGCAGGTCAAACTTCAAAAGAAATCGAGATAAGAATAGGAAATGCATGGAAACGATATTGGTCTTTAAAGGAAATCATGAAAGACGTAGATATAAGTATTAAGTTAAAAACCAAGTTGTTTAACACATGCGTTCTTCCAGTGCTAACTTATGGCTGTCCAACATGGGCCCTTACTAATGCTCACTATCGGAAGCTCGAAACTTGTCAGAGATCTATGGAAAGAAGCATGTTGGGTTTCAAGAAATTGGAAAGAATAAAAAACATAACGCTAAGAGAAACAACAAAAATGAAGAGTGTCACATACACTATAAGAAAACAAAAATGGAGATGGACAGGTCACACACAACGCGGGCAAGAAAAGTGGAGCAAAACTGTAATGAACTGGTATCCTAGAGACAAGAAGAGGAAACGGGGGAGACAATATAAAAGATGGGAAGACGAAATAAAAAAAATAGCAGGAACAACATGGTCAAGAACAACCCGAGATAGAGACGAATGGAAGAAGTTGGGAGAGGCCTTTGCCACCATTGGGCAAACAGATATAGATGTCGTCAATCCTTAAGCGTAGTAATTAATGTATGTAAACTGTGAATGTATCTGAATAAAGGCTTTATTATTATTATTATATCCTCATACCTGGTTAGCATATTAAATCAATGTATTTAATTATTCTCGCTTCGATTTTCTGACATAATCGTGCTTTTATATCTGTTGCCGGCATACTTCGTGTTTGCTGTTTAAATCAGACTATCAGCTTTTTGCATGGTGGTAAATACTGTGTATTTGTCTTCGTATAAGTCATACATCATATCCCCGATAAAATTCGAAATCAAAGAATAGACTTTTGGTTGGATTTTTCCAGTCTCGAATCACCTAAAAGAAAATTGAAATGTGTTCATTAAGAATATAATTTAGCATTTTCATATTTTTCTAGACGTAACTTAATAATTCTACAAATGACTTCACTTGTAAAGACTCCATTATAATTTTTTTTCTAGCAATTGTATTACGGGAAAGGGATATCGCTTCCTAATCCAATCAAAAACTTTAAACACTTAAATATTGGAATTTTATTGGTTAATTAAAAACATGTGTTTTAAATTTAATTATATTTAGGTAAAACAAATCAAACATCTGCCCGATACCTTATTAAAAGAATAAAACCATTTACTATTGTAGTTCTCGTTAGAACTCAATTAAATATCTCACAATAACTTACCAAGGACACGAAACCCATAAATACGTCTCGCTTTATATTCAAAATATCCGGACGCAATATCCTAGAGCTAATTGCTGAACAGCTGCGTACCGAGCAAACTATCTCTTTCAATTTGCACGGGCCATTAAATTTCGATTCATCTCCTGTGCCAGAGATATAATGCCGCGTGACAAGTCTGCAGTATTCTCATTAGGTCAACAAATTTGGCCATACCTCACCGCGATGATGCTGTTCAGGGTTGGCAGTACATGTTCTTAAAGGGTTTTTTTTTATTTTATTCTCGTAGATAAAACAATGGATTTTTGTATGAAGTGATTTTCCTTTTAATACGGCTTAGATTTTTTTTTCAATTAACTTTAGTTTTACACACGCGCTGATTTGCTATTTTCTACAACCAAAACTATGACTCAAAGGTATTACGACACAAACGAATCAATCCAATCATAATTTATAATATTTTTATGCCAAAAATCTATAGAACTTTGATAATATATATTATCTAAGTATACAAAATACTTAGTATTTAAACAATAAATAGTATTTATATATAATAATAATAACACTAACCCTGTATTAAACATTGTCCCACTGCTGGGCACGGGCCTCCTCTACTAATGAGAGGGTAGGCCATAGTCCACCACGCCGGCCTAATGCGGGTTGGTAGACTTCTCATACCTTCGAAATTCTTATAGAAATTCTCTGGTATGCAGGTTTCCTCACGATGTTTTCTTTCGCCGTTAAAGCAAGCGTTAATTAACATTTAATACACACACTAGAAAAGTCAGAGGTGTATGCCGTTTGGGTTTCAAAGATACGACATTGGTCTTGACAGTCCGTATCGCAACCAACTAGGCTATCGCTGCTTTGTATTTTATATATACAAAACAAACAACCTTAGAACGCCTCTATCTCAAACAGAACTATTTCGAGACACTATTAATAGACTAATAGACTATTTCTTAGCCTTGTAGTGTATCATTTGAGTAGAGTGCAAGCCCTAAACAATGTACGGTGGTGACAAATGGCAGTGTTAGTGGAACAAGCCCCGCGTTATGAACTCTTCAACAGAGGACGCGACGTCGGCTCATTTGTACTCGCCTCTTCTAACATTTGATCACTTGTAGTAATTGAATTTTAGGACTTTTATTTCTCAGGCCAGTAGCAGTAAGTAGTATAGTTAGAAAAGGTACAGACTGTCAAGACGAACTCTGACGTTTAAACGGTGTAGAAAAACATCATGAGGGAATCTGCATACCTGAGAATGCTAATAAGAAGTTCAAGGATATGTAAAGTCTACCAACACGCATTCGGATAGTGTAAAGGCGGGAGATAGGTGGAGACGAGTGTATACGACTGTGGTTAGATTAAGACTCTTTATTAACATCAAATACAAACACTTATAACTTACATATGTACTTACACACTACACCTTCCCCCTTTGAGAAAAAAAATAAAATGTTATTACATTCTTATTTTTTTTTAGAATAAAGTATACAAAAATAAAAATTATAAAACTTAATACACAATTATGGGAAACACAAAAAAATCATATAAAATTTTAACTGTGTACAAAAATAAAATATAGAAATTGTCTTATTACATAATATTAATCTAAGTTATACCTACGGAACGCTCGTCATAGTTTTGATACATTGTACACATATCAACAAAGTTCTTCGTCTTACTGAACTCTTTGTTTTCTTTTCCATTACTACTTGTTCTGTCTACCTTACAGTTTAATGAAGTTTCATATTTCTTATTATCACTAAGGTTCATATTTGACCGTTTATCATTTGTCTTTAACACCTTATTCTCATTATTTATTCTTTGCTCATTTGTCGGCAAATTACATTTATTCCCATTATATTCTCTACATTTAACTTTATTCATCTTTACTCTCGTATCTATAACTTCATTATTTATTCTTACTTTTGGAAAATCAATATTATATTTTCTCATTAATCGTAAAAACTTCTTAATATATTTCCTACTATTCTTACTTTTATTAATCTTCAACTCCTTAATATTTTTATTTCTACACAAATCTTCTACATCTTTCACTAAATTTTCTCCTAACGCTAAAAACTTAAAGTCTAAATATAACTTCTTTTTCGAAATCCTATAAAAACAAAATCCTTCATTTGACATAACTATCCTTTTACTTTTAATATGATTATCAATATTATTTCCTATAATAAGCTCTATAGCTTTATTTATTTGTCTCTTTTTCTTTAATTTATTATTATTATTTGATTGAGGTATCTCTATTGGTATACTATGTATGCTTAATTCTTGTTCTTTACAAGTTACGTTTGTATCGGTAATATCATTATTCAAACTATTACAACACACAAGGCTAACATTGGAATCTAATTTCATTACTTTATTGTCTAAGTTGTTCATATTAATGCACTCGGACGACTCACTCGGCGCTAATCGCTGAGCTTGCGGAATGCACTCGCTACTGGATACCTGAATCTGTTGCGCAAATATGGTATTCGACTGATCAACATGAAAATATTTGCGTGGTGACACATTATTTAAACTATAAGTATGTTTGGAATATAAACTTTGAGATCTATCAATATATTTATAATGTCTACGATCATAAGAAATTCCACTACTTTTGACCATAACTTCCTCATCTATAGCAGTTTGAATAGCTTGAGATAATGAGTTAAACTGTCTAGCTGCAATAATAATTGATATATGTGAACTATTAAGACCTTTTCTAAAACAGTCAATTGCAAATTTTTCATTAATAGGCCGAAATATGTTACATTTTACTGAATCACCATCAGATTGTGCTAAAGTCAATTCAGTAAATAAATATTCAATGTGTGAGCCAAAGGTTTTAATTGATCTGTTTCCTTGACTGCAATTAAATAGTTGTTTCTGTAATGTAACAAACGACTTTTTTGGTAATAAATTACTTTTCATGTCTTCTAATAATGTACTTACGTCGTCATAATTTTCTTTCAACATAACTTTAGCATTTTTGGTCAGTCTAGTTTTTAATACAAAATCTATCAGTAATTGTTTTGAATTGTCATTTATGATACTGTTATAAAAATCTATACTATCAATTAATTGTCTTGTTACATTTTCTTCTCCTGTCATAACCGGTAATAATTCTATAGCTGTTTCTAAATCAAAGTATTCTGCCATTTTTAATAATTAATTGTACCGATAAATAAAATAAAAACTGCTCACGTCAAAATTTAACATATGAATTAGCTAATCAAAATATGAACATATCAAATAAAAAAAATCTAGCAAAACTTAATAAAATTAACTAGTCTGTAATATCAATATTCTGTTCTATTAATTTCTACAAAATTACTCATTTTAAGTTTTAAAATTAATATAATAATGTTATGAAAAATACTTAACTAAATGAATTATAATAAAAGATACGTGTCTTCCTCATGGAGAGATGAGATGAGACGTTCGCGAGGCTCGATCATGCAGTGCTGCTGGCGTAGCTGCTGCCTGCTGGGTGGGCCGGGCTATACCCTGGACTCTTTAGGCCGGGACTTCCCTGGACTCCACTCGAACATCTTCTTATATTCTTTCTTCTTTATTCTTAACTTAATTCTTCACAAACCATTTCTTAGAATTCTTCATTTGTATAGCATTTTCTTTATTTCATTTTATTCTTTATTCGGGTCTTCATTTTCATTTCTTGACATTCTAAAATCTTCTCTTTTCATTATTCTTATTTATTTCATACATAATTATATTTTCATCTTGTACATCTTCATTTATAAATAATATTCTTATAATTTAATAAATAATTTAAATAAATATATTACTTAATATATTTTTATTGATTGTCTTCATTATTTCTGTTTCTTATTTTCTTCTAAGTTTTCATGTTACTTAGTATGTAACTACATTATTTAAATATGCGCGTCGCGCGCTGGCGCAGGGCTGCGCCGACTGGCAGGGTCGCCATGTAAAGGCGGGCGATAGGTGGAGACGAGTGTATACGACTGTGGTTAGATTAAGACTCTTTATTAACATCAAATACAAACACTTATAACTTACATATGTACTTACACACTACAATAGCGTGGTCGGACTAAGGCCTAATCTTTCTCATTAGTAGAAGTAGAAGAAGAAGAATTCAGTAGTAAGAGAAGTCTAATACAGGTCTAGTATTATAATTATAATTCTCACTAACAAATCAGAAAGTTTTATGAAACGGTAGAGTCATATTGTAGAGTTTCGCATATAGCATGGAAGGGATAACAACTGGGCTAATACCAATGCCTCACAGGTAACTGAAGAAGTGACAGTTCACTGTTGCGTTTTGTACGATACGCGATATTTTCAAGGGTCGAAATATCCCTCTATTTCCCAATCCATATTTTTTTTGATTGGCTATGAATCCATCCCATAATACTTAGAAAAAGAAGGAAAACCGTCTTATTAGCACATTTCTTCTGCTATTATAAACTTTCGTTGGCAGTCGATATCACTTTACATCTACTTGTTTATTTTTGAACTCTGTGAAAATAATGACCATAACATTTATTCAAAGACTTTACACATATACTAGAAATGTCCTATACCATCCCAACTATAATTAAAATCAAATTCATGCCTAAAACAAATTCTGGACACGGTTTTGAGGAACCCGGTGTCCCTAGATACTACAACGTCCAACAGATGTTCGCATAATTAACATGTGGAAATGCTACATGGGCTCTAGCTACAATGTCCTGAGTGCGTATTATTGTAAATGGCTTTCATTCTGTTTTGTGTATATGATTAATCTAACTGAGATGTATAAGGTAGTTTAAAGATCTCGATATTCTATACAATTTATTTTGTGTTTTCGTTGATGATATTTATAAAGCTCCTTTTTTGACGTCATGTAACAACATAAGGTACTCTTGAAGAGTTTTTACAATACTTAGCGTAACAAAGGTCTTGTGCAGCCATGTTACTGCGGGATCGTCTAAAGTGGACTAAATCAAGAGTACACGTGATAATAATTTTGTCTAAGTTTGGGCATATAAAGCAGCTACAATAATATATGTTATTTAATATCTGTGATGATTAACCAATTTTATCTCACTCTTAGATAAAACCTTTTTTTATATTATTCTATTTGTCTGTAATTTTTTTTATTTACTCTCACTAGCACATTCTATGGAATTATATTATGCGACTATTTCAAAGATAATATATAATAAATAATACTAGTCCTGTATTAAACATTGTCCCACTGCTGGGCACGGGCCTCCTCTACTAATGAGAGGGGTACTATTTCAAACATGTATGTTTAAAATATGAATACTAAGTTTATTACATTAAAATCTATTTAATCAATATGAAATCTAGTGGAAACCAATTTTAAACAATACACATTCAACGAAGTTTGATTCACCGCAGTAATGAGTTTGACGAAGCCTAAATCCGACGTATCTAAGTCGTATGTGGAACTATGAAGTACTTAGTGAGTTGCGTAACTACCCCCCTCCCCCTGCTGATGTACAATACTATATTGTTCTCTCCCCCAGAGCCTATTAGTATGATAACTAGATACGGAAGGCGTGCAGAGCAAGTTCTCACGGAACCCGGGTTACTGCCGGTTTAGGGCCTTACGATTTCGTATCCTTGTATTACTATAGTGAACACGTCATTAGAGTGAAAATGAGTATTGGAGTATTGTATCAGAAGAAATTTAAAGTGGTAGAGTCATATGCTAAACCGTTTTTCTTTATCATAAAACAGCTCGCCTGATCACAGAAAACAAAGCAATATAAATACGCATTCACGCCTCTAATGATTGAAAGGGTATGCAGAGGTGTAGCTAGTTTACCCACTCTTGCCGAGCTTATTATCGTCCCATGATATGACAAAAAGAACCTATCGCCATACCGGGCACAATTCCAGACTCCGGGATTTTTTTTAATACCTCGATAGGCAGACGAGCAGCCGGGCCACCTGATAGTAAGTAGTCACCGCCGCCCCTAGACTTTTGCAATACCAGGTCACAGCAAAGCCGCTGCCTACCGTTGAAGGACTACTCTTCTTAAGCCTCGTTCACATAGGGCTACTGAGTACTACTACCACTGAGTTTGTCGTAATTTATATAAACCCAATGTCAGTTTTACCCGACCCGGGAATTGAACACGAGACCTCGGCACAGCATCTCTACCGCAATTATGTACTGCGCCACCGCGGTAGTCTGTCCTTTTTTTTGTCGCGGGGAAAGCGTTATGTTACTGCCGCCCGCTCCGGGGGGAAGCGGAATAAGAATAAGACGGTTATGCTGGACTAGTCGGTCTTACGACCCAGCATCCCCCTCGCCCGGATGATGGCAATCCATGATGCCGCTGGGCCGAGTCCCTACTCCCTATGTACACCCCACCCGACACTACCAGCTAAAACCCCGCGGTGGCCTTCTTCAGCGCTTACGGAGTGATCCCGGGGTATTCTAAGGAGTGCTAGAATTGCTGCCGGAACCGCCTCTGCGTGGTGCCTTGTATGGGCCCATCTCCATGTGGGGCTTAGGAGCCCCCGCGCACGACAGCAAACGAGGCCTTACCACCCGAGCTGCCGTCCATCTCGTGGTCGCACGATGCACCGAAATTGGAGTGCACCGATATGGGCTGACAGCCCCCCGCTGCGCACCCGCGACCCCTGATGGCCCCAATTAGTCGCCTCCTATGACAGGCAGGGGTTACCGTGGTAGAATTTTCCAAACGCCCCCATTCCACAGGGCGGGAGACACCAGTCAGTCGTCCACCCGGCGTCTCCTACGTCTCCTCTGGCGACGGGAGGGATCAAATCGTTCCCGATCCCTCTCGGCACTCTCCTTCTGCGAGATGACGTTCTCGCAGAAGTGGGCCACCACACGCCACCTCCGGCTGGCGACCATGGACGACACCACGGCCGGCAACGAGAGGTCTCCTCCGACGAGCGGTAGTCTGTCCTGCCAATATTTAAAATGATAGCGACAGCAGGTTTTAATTATCTTTTTTCTGGTAGTTATATAAAATAATGTAAAAATTAAAAACAAAAACGACTGTTGTTAAAAAGTCTAAATCAATTATTATTTGTACTGTTTATTAATCATAATCTCGACGTCCTTTAAAAGAATTTCCGTGTATGATTATATATTATGCGACTTAATTATGACCCTAGAGAGAAAACATCTTGACTATCTTGAATACACTTGCATCTCATTTGAATAATTTTAATGTTTCTTTATTTCATATTACGTCTGGGATTTTAAATCTCTGCAGAATGTTGCTTCTTTTTAACTTCTGTTTCAAGATTTATGAGTGGAATTTCTTTCATTGCGAGTACTTCTTGCAAGTACGTAACGTAACTTAAATACGTAAGCAAATTGTAGAAGAGTTTCAGAGAGCGGCGTAGTTTGAGAATGAGGAATATTCTGATTGACTAAAATTATATGTAATTAAGTCCAGCTTACTTAAGCTAAGCAACCTGAGAGTTCGATTTGTATAATTTTACATTCTCAAAACCCACATAAATAGCTGCCTGGAATGGAAATCTGTAATGGTATGGCGATTTCGTTACATACTGGGAAGGAAATAGACTTTACTAACCTGTTTGTCTTTACTTGTCCTCTCTCCCAACATCAGGTTGGGTAATTTTTATCGGTATCCCTTTGAGGTCTTGATAATTCTTAAAAAAATTTACTTCTCAAACACTAAATTCATATCAATCATTGTAATAATTACAAATATAATAAAATCTACTCCAAATAATCACCTTTTTGTCATCAGAGTATATGAGTTTAAATACCACCCAAGGCAATTCAAATATGAGTTTGAATTTTTAGTTAAAAAAACAACATATGAGTTAATTGAGATTATTTGTGTCTAATATATCGATAGGATTGCCACTATCATATGTGACAATAAGCACAGAAAAATCAATAAAATAAAAATGAATAAATAAAATAACATTGTACATACATACATACATATACACTCACGCCTGTAATCCCCGAAGGGGTAGGCAGAGGTGTAACCAGTACACCCACTTTGCGCCGAATTTCGGTCCCATAATGTGATAGGGGGCGAGCCTATCGCCATACCGGGCACCATTCTAGACTCCGGGTTAATACTGAGTATTTCTAGGTAGAAAAACACAATATCACTTTACCCGACCCGGGGATCGAACCCGAGACCTCAGCACAGCAATCGTAACGCATGCGCAATTACAACTGCGCCACCGAGGCAATAACATTGTGGGGATACTAATTGCATTACATTCCCCAAGACACTGTAAGTAGACACCGCCCATAGACTTCTGCAATGCCAGGGCACAGCGAATCCGCTGTCTACCGTTGATAGACTACTCTTCGTAAGCCTCGTTTAAAGAAGGACATGTCATAGCGCTCAGGGAGTTCATGGTATGACGTTTTAAAATACTACCCAAACTTCAGCATTATTCAATACTATATTCCACATGAAGGAACGCAGAAACTCCGCTGTACTTGTGATATAACACGGACCGATAGCATTCGTACCTACATTAAACAGCTATAAACACTAGCGTGATATCAGTGGAATCGTGGTAAAGTTCAACCCTTTAGGGTGTTGGTAGAGACTATACGAGTAGACAATTGAACACAATCGTGACAGTTGGGTATTAGTTATTGTAAACTAACTCATGTTTTAGTTAGCAGATTAAATCGACCGAGTGGAAACGATATTTACACTTAGCTTACATTATGGAATGATATTTTGGTCTTGTAATAAGGATAGGTTTTTGTTTTGTGTCTGAGTGTTATGGGAACTTAGTTCATAATCCAGATTTGACCGAGTATGTGGTCAAGAGTATGTGTGTAACTGTTGGGTGTTTTATTGTTATTGAGATACGATAAAATCAAACATCTAATAATAACTGCCTCGGTGGCGCAGTTGTAATTGCGCATGCGTTACGACTGCTGTGCTGAGGTCTCGGGTTCGATCCCCGGGTCGGGTAAAGTGATATTGGGTTTTTTCTACCTAAAAATACTCAGTATTAACTTGGAGTATGGAATGGTGCCCGGTGTGGCGATAGGCTCGCCCCCTATGACATCATGGGACCGAAATTCGGCGAAAAGTGGGTGTACTGGTTACACCTCTGCCCACCCCTTCGGGGATTACAGGCGTGAGTGTATATGTATAATAAGGATAGGTTTTCGTTTTGTGTCTGGGTGTTATGGGAGCTTAGTTCATAATCCAGATTTGACCGAGTATGTGGTCAAGAGTATGTGTGTAACTGTTGGGTGTTTTATTGTTATTGAGATACGATAAAATCAAACATCTAATAATGGATCAATGAATCATATAGAAGTTACTCTTAAAAAAAATGTATACAGC
Source organism: Laothoe populi (assembly GCA_905220505.1). NCBI lineage: Eukaryota > Metazoa > Arthropoda > Insecta > Lepidoptera > Sphingidae > Laothoe > Laothoe populi. Next base: position 22,650,329 of record HG992151.1, read on the forward strand.
AATTGTCAATAGATCATCATAGTGGAGTATAATGATGATAATTAATGATACTATATTATTTCTATATATATAAAACAAAGTCGTGTTAGTGACACCATTTATAACTCAAGAACTGCTGGACCAATTTTTATGATTTTTGTGTTTTTGGAATTGTCTTTGTCCGGAATAGGATAATAAGTATTAAAATATGATATTCATCCATAAAAAATATCATGAATAAATCAGTCTAGCCATTCATTTGTTATGATCTTTCCAGGCCGATTTCGGCAATGGTGACTGCATTTAAACTCCTTTTCATTTGTCTGATTTTATTTTTATTTATTTATTTATATTTCATACATAATTTTTGATTTTAAACCATTGTTCTAAACTACTTTTCATTTGATATTGTTTGATATAAATGGTATAACAAAACACAAGTGGCAGCTCACATAATGTTGTCTAAAATAATAAGACTGCCTCGGTGGCGCAGTTGTAATTACGCATGCCTTACGACTGCTGTGCTGAGGTCTCGGGCTTGATTCCCGGGTCGGGTAGAGTGATATTAGTTTTTTGTATTCTCAAATATCTACTCAGTATCACCCAGGAGTCTGGGATTGTAAATTTTTATCAACTAAATATTTTCTTCCTATTAAGCAGTTCGCAATTTTTGAAATCTAATTTTCTGGACGAACTGGATCACTAGTAACTAATAAATCTGATGTATGGTTACCTCATTGTTGCAGCTGGAGTAAGGACAGTAGACGTCCAGGCCGTGGAAGGGATGGTGGCGCAGTTTCCATGCGACCTTGGCACTGCCGCCAACGACAAGGTCTACATGGTGTTCTGGTTCCGGGACGATGCTGGCATCCCGCTCTACAGGTCAGTCTTATATTAAGCACATGGTGTTCTGAAGATTATATTGTATTCTGTGCTTATCTGTTGAGAGTTGATCATATAAACTACGTTCAATATTAACTTTTTTGATCAAAACATATATGATACTCCAACTTATAAAAAATGTAATATATTTTGTTGTTGCTACGTTTACAGCATAATTCGAAATTCAATTATTGCGTTACATCAAGTCAGGCAGCTAGTTTTGTTTGTCGTAAGAGTAGCAGTAAGTGTCATTCAGATTGGTAGATAAATAAATGTTCCAATTATGACAATAGACATATAAAATCGAGCGTATTAATCCATCTATTAAGAGTTATGTTGAAGGGCGATTAGTCCAAAAATTACGCCCGGGTGATGCCGACTTATTTTCTGTGACTAATATACGAACGGTGGTTTTCTAAGATGATATTAAGTTTTAGTACTAAGTTAAATATGTGTTAAAGTTTCATAGTGTCTTTAAAATTATGTTTGTTAAGATGTTAATATAATTGGAAAAATTAGCATAATTATAGATTTTTTTCATGATCTGGGGATTTATAAAGAATAATTATTCTTTACATTTGCATATTGGGGTGAATCATAAAAGTCATACGGAGGAATATGAAATTTTTCAAGTCACTAGTCTTCTGATGAACTGGAGTTTGGGCAACCAGGATAAGATTCTACACAACATACGTGTCAACTATATGTTTACTATAAAAAAACAATATTTTCACAATTTGTAATTTTTGATATGTGTTTTCACACCAATATATATCAGTTGTACTCTTACCATATTTTCAAACTCTACAGCTGGAAATTAATTGATACAAATTGTGATAACTTTATTAACACGAGTAATATTTATTTTACATTTGCCCGCATCGCATGCAAGTTTATAAATACCGTCGGGGATTGTACATAAATATTTTTTCATGCCTTACTTAACCCCTCCAGCCAGGAAGGATATTAAAAAAAAAAGTCGGAAGTAAAGCAACAAGCTTTTATTTCCATAGCATTAAAGTTAAAAATTGCATGCAATAACGGCGAGTGTTGCTAGTGGTACGCGCCGCCGGCGTGTCTATCCGTCATGACAGTTTAAGTTGCTTTAGGTCTCCATATAAATATCACTTCTTTTGCCCCTCTTCAGGTTTTATAAGACAAAAAGAAGCCTGTGTCTTTGCCTACAGTCATATAAAATTAAATCTAAAAACTTTTGTATTAATATAAGTGTAGGTAATCTGTTTCGTTATAACTGAAATCATTGTATACAATTACAGTAATTATAATTGAAACAAAACAATAGCTAGGTACATTAAACCCTGTCCAGATCCCCAAGGGGCGTAGTTTATCTGCTAGCAAGCTGCGAACAAACGTGATTGGGCGGTCGCTAGTTGCGTTGATAATTGTCGCCTGTCGTGCTCAAGTTTTCACGCTGTGTGCAACTTCCTCTGGGTCTTGCGGAGGCTATGGTGGAAGTCGCAGACGGTGACGCGGCAGCGATTTTGTAGGGTTTTTTTTATCTTTATTTAATACTAGATGATGCTCGCGGCTCCACCCGCGTGGAGGTTATTTTTGGAAGGAAAGGTATACAATCCATGGAGGCATCTTAAGCTATTACAGCTTTCTATATTCTGCTTTCCCATAGGCTGCGTGCATTCTTCTGGAATAAAAAGTGGCATATGTCATTTTCTGATCTCTAATCTACCACTATGCAAAAATTCATGTCGATCCCTAGCTCTGTGAAAAACTCAACTGTCCCACGGGAACTGTACATTTTTCCGGGAAGAAAAAGACTATAATCTATCTCTGTGCCAAATTTCAACCAGATCCGTCCAGCCGGTGTAGCGTGATTGAGTAACAACCATAAATCATTTTGCTTATTTGTATTCACTGTACATGTCAAGGTAAATTAACACTAAAGAAGACAAAATTGTTACAGAACTCGCATCAATGATTTTTTGTGTATTGTGATTCAATAATAAAAGAAATATCAAAACGCTCCTCCCCTCACCCAACCCAAAGCGTCAACTGAAAACTCCGAAATGTATGTACGAAGTCCGCTAAAAGTTTGTCTCAGCACGGAGCTTTATCGCGCGACCAAACTCTATGTCTGAAGAAACAAGAGCTTTTGTTGCGTTATAATTAATTCATGGCATGTCGGGGCCTGCGACGTCTCGCCCTTTGCTAACGACAATATATTAAACTATGCTAACACTCGTTATCTTTGTACTTGCAAGTTCCGTCTCCCTCTATTACAAGTTTGTAGCGTCATGGTGTATAAAGCGCGCAATAGCACACGAGTGTCAAATATATAGAAGTAGATGAGTCATGCATAGTGACACACGCAAGTGTGTCGCGTTCCGGTATTTGTCGGGGGTCTGGAGTTGGGGCACGATGATTGGCCGTTTTGCGGCCATCTGAGTACTCTGATACTCGACCGCTTCTTCACCTTCTTGCCCATGGCGTAGTGTGAAGCAGAAGCATTGTGTTGAGTAGCGGGGGATAAATTGACTCTCGCTACTCAATACTCTAATTGGACAACACTGCGCTTATCATCAGATGCAGTGTGGTCACTTTGCCGTGTCAGGTTAAAAAAAACCTACAGAGCATGCAAATGGGCTGTATGTATTGAGGGCGGCATGTGTCAAAAATATATCAAATCAATATCAAAGTCGACGAGTATGGACAACGTCTAATACCCTAATATTTCAACCGTAGTCAATCATACACATACGTATACTTGCGTGTATACGTATGTGATCACGTAAGGGGTAGGTAGAGGTGTAATCAGCTGAAAATTGCCCAGCTTTCAATTGATGAAGCTTTTAGATTCAATTTAATTTTTTTTTCACAGTTAAATAATGAATGATAAGATCCTTCTCTTAGAGGAGGCCCGTGCCCAGTTGGGGGACAATTTTTAATACATAGATGGTATTATTATATAAAGTCAAATATAAACTTATTGCGTTGTTTCCGTAATCTCATTTAACTATTCTGACTGTATTTTGTTATAAAATTAAAGAAAATTCAATTCTCACTATTGTATAAATAAAACTATCAACTTTAAAGTCAAGTCAAGTTAAAAAAAGGCTAACAATATTCAATATAGATTACAATAGAACAGCAGGTGCTTAGTGCCATAATGAGTTTATTGTATAATTTTATGATTTCATATTTCATGATAAGATGTCGCGCTTTCACTGCGCAGAGGTAGATTACTGATCACATTAATAGTAGAGATCACTTGGCGTCGGTTGAAAATATTCGTTTCCCCGACCTACACAATAAAATCATTTACTTCGAATAGAACAGATATTTTTCTCCAAAACAAACAAATGAATAACATACATTTGATATTTTATAACAACACAATCTGGTCTCGTAATGGACAAGGAACACAAAACAAATAAGAGTAAATCGGGATAAACGGAATTGTCTGGGCGTTTTCCAAAGCGGCTCGGTACGGCGCAGCGGTGAGGACGTATTTGCATAAAAGGCGACAATAAGGCTCGGGCGGCGCAACTTTATGTATTAATTACAACGGGCATGGTGCGCCACCTTAGCCCGCTATCTCGGTAGCGACGGCAGAGCAACCAGAAGACCAATTCTTGTAATTAAAAATGTTCAAAATATTCCGATCAAGTGCCAAGAGTGTTAATTAGTACATACGCTGTAGTAGATGCGGCGCGCGTTGCGATGAGCGTCGAATTTAAGTGATGCGCTTTCAATGGACTTTATATATATTTTTGTATATCGACTAGCTGTTGCTGGCGGCTCCACCCGCGTGGAGGTTATTTTCGGGAGCAGAAGTATACAATCCAAGTTATGTTTTCTTGCAATTTAAATAGCCTGGTGTTTCTGTACCTATTTCTATAATTCTTTTTTTATTAAATTAAATAGGTAATAATGTTAACATTTATTAATTAGGGATGATTGAGAGTGTTATAAACGAAGAGTAGACAAATATAATCAGAAATCTCCGAACTGCTAAGCTATCGGGAGTTACACGTGTTATTGTGAGTCAACCATAAAATATAGACATTTGCTGTCGTGGAATTTTTTTTATATAATTTTAAGGAGAACATTTCCGTCATACATGATTTCTGTGTAGCTTTAACAATTAAGGCTGCACACACGACGGAAGCTTAAAAAATGGAGTAAGTTCTCCTGTTTTCCCAACATTTCCCTTCACTGCTCTGCTCCTATTGATCGTAGCGTGATGAAAAGTATACTATAACCTGCCCAGGAGTATGAAGAACAATTGTACCAAGTTTTGTTGAAATCCGTCGAGTAGTTTTTGTTTCTATAACGAACATACAGACAGACAGACAGACAGACAGACAGACAAAAATTTTACTGATTGCATTTTTGGCGTCAGTATCGATCACTAATCACCCGCTGATAGTTATTTTGGAAATATATTTCATGTACAGAATTGACCTCTCTACAGATTTATTATAATTTTTGTATATCGATTATAATCGTAGATTTTATAGATAATAAATTAAATTTTTTCGGTTTATTTCTGAGTGGAAAAAAAAATGGTAAATGATTCATGTGACACAAGTAAAAAGCCTAATGTGCATATTAGCCTACAGCTCTTTGCATAACGAACGAAAATTTAATAATTTACCATAGCATATGACGCTCAAAAACGCCACAAACCAAATGCCTCCATACAAAAACTCCGTTAAACCATTGAAAATTTTAATTAACATCCAAAGAAAGATGTATCACCACACCTTAATAGGATTTCCGTGTTTGCTACAGTTAAATCCGGCTGTGTGATTGCTTTAATCTCGCGTTTTCCAATTAAACTTGCTTCTTGGCCCCGAACCTTTAAATTAGGCGCCTTCTACGTGTCTAAGTTTGCACAGTGTTCAGTTTCTTTAAGTTTGGAAGGAGTTTGTAAGACACGTGTTTGTGTCCGGCTTTTATATCTCGAGTACTTAAATGCTGGTGTTCCACAAGGCTGTGTACTGTCTCCTACTCTGTTTCTTCTGCATATAAATGACATGCTGCAAATCAGCAACATTCATTGCTATGCAGACGATAGCACTGTAGATGTACTGTACACTGGCCGTGCTAATATTTCTCGGGAATACGTCGACGAGAGCCGGAACAAACTTGTGTCTGAAGTCGAGTCCTTGTTAACCAAAGTCTCGGACTGGGGTCGACTAAACTTAGTCCAATTCAACCCCAAAAAGACACAAGTCTGCGCGTTAACCGCTAAAAAGTCACCATTTGTCGTGACTCCTCATTTAGAGAACACTCCCCTGTCTGCCAAACCCAGTATCGGAATACTTGGCGTCGACATTTCGAGCAACGTCCAGTTCCGCGGTCAATTGGAAGGAAAGGCCAAATTGGCCTCAAAGAAGCTTGGTGTGCTCAATAAGGCGAGACGGTACTTCACGTCGGGTCAACGCCTAAATCTCTATAAGGCGCAAATTCGGCCCCACATGGAGTACTGTTCTCATCTCTGGGCGGGAGCCCCCCAGTACCAGCTACTTCCATTTGACCGCATTCAACGTAGGGCAGCTCGGGTTATCGACGATCAAGCTCTTTCCGATCGGCTTGATCCATTGGCTCTGCGTAGAGATGTTGGATCACTCTGCATCTTCTACCGCATTTATCATGGGGAATGTTCCGAGGAATTGTTTGGATTGATCCCGGCCGCTGAATTTCACCATCGGACATCGCGCCAAAACATAAAATTCCATCCGCACCATCTCGATGTCCAGCGTTCCACAACAGCGCGATTTTTACGGCATTTTCTGCCACGCACAACTACTCTGTGGAACCAGCTGTCGCCGGCGGTCTTTCCGAACCGTTACGACCTGGGAACCTTCAAGAAGAGAGCATATTCTTTCCTGAAAGGCCGGCAACGCATTTGCAAGCCCTTTGGTGTTGCAGATGTTCATGGGCGGCGGTGATCACTTTCCATCAGGTGAGCCTCTTGCCCGTTTGCCCCCTTTTTCCAAAAAAAAAAAAAAAAAAAAAAAAAAAAAAGGAATAGAGTGTCCCTTTCGACAGTTTTTTTAGTGCCACTATAGGCAGACGAGCAGACGGGCCACCTGATAGTAGGTAGTCACCGTCATCCATAGACTTCTGCCAGGGCACAGCATAGCCGCTGCCTACCGCTGAAGGACTACTCTTCTTAAGCCTCGCCTAAAGAAGAACATGTCATAGCGCTCAGAGAACACCGCTGCAGGGAGTTCATTCCAGAGCTTGCACAGTTTTGTATACAACATGTAGAAGTCGGTTCGACCGTGTCATGGCCACCGTCTCATTGAAAAAGCGAGATAATAGCTACCTGTTACATTTCGTACTGAGATTTTTGAAGACCCGAAAGCCCCTTCCCTTCCCAAACCCTATTTTTTTCCTTTAAAGTAGACAAGATCAGTGATCTTTCTAATAATGTGGATGCTCATGGATATTGAGAATCATTCAGTCAATCGTTTCACCTATATTGTTAAATGTAGTTATGTTGTAAAGAAGCAGGCTGGCATGATTGTGTTGAGTAGCAGGGGATAGACTGTTCCTCGCTACTCGATACTCTAATTGGACGGCCCTGCGCTTACCATCAGGTGCAGTGTGGTCACTTTGCCGTGCCAGGATAAAAAAAAAAGTTCTTTTGTTTGCTTGCTGACCGAAGTAATGCTTATTTTTACACAATTTCGTATCTTTTTTTTTGTTATATAGTGTCTTACCTTTTTGGTATACTATGTAATTGATATTACATACTCTTATTGAAATTATCCGCCACGGAGGCTGTCACTTCTATCGATATTGCACTTTATAATTAGATCATTACATATATTGTTTTGTATCATGAGCTACAGTTTAGTCGAATTGAGTTTCTTGAGTAACTTGACATTCGACATTTTGACAGCCTCCGTGGCGCAGAAAGCGAACAACCAAGACAAATATTTGTGTAACAGACAGTTGTTTGTTTCGTATCTGGGTGTTTTAGGACTATAGTCCCTCGTAGTTCTTGATACCCACGATATAGGTTTGACCAAGTGTGGGGTCAGAAGTATGTATGTGATTATTGGGTGTATTTATTCATAAGTTTCCTAACATAAGCTGAGCTAGACTGGGTTACTGAGGTATATAAGTGTTATTAATAACTTTAGTAACAAGCAGACCTGTGAAATACTATAGCAGAGGCGATCAATATGCCGATCGCTAAAACTAAAATTTTCTCAAAGTTTTATTTCTCAGTAAAAATCTCTGCAAATACGAACTCGGGAATGAACGGAACACGTTTTATTATTTTTATTAGAACTTGTCAGGAAGTTTAATTAGTTTGAGGGATTATTTTGCTTGTTAACTTTTAACTTGATGTTCTAGTATAATTATGATAGTTTATTCTGTTGCGATTACAGATCATTTTATATATATTTTTTAGCTGCCCTAGTTTATTACGGAAAACATACAACCCTAGAATCATTTGTTTTTCTAATTAACTGCCTGCCCAGGGCACCTTCATCAGAAATGGCGTAACATATCGAGTAGAAATTTATATATTAGAATTATATTGATGAGTCAAATTGGTACCCAATGTAACGCGGTCAATACTAATATTATAAAGCTGAAAAGATTATTTGTTTGAATGCGCTGAACTCTGAAACTACCATTAAGATTTGAAAATAAAAATGCATTTTGTTGCCTATTAAGAAAGGTTATTAAGAAAGGGACCTTAGACCCACAGAAGCGGATTAAACAGTTGTGTCGTATGCGATGCTGTGAGAACCTACTAGTAAACGATACGACTGATGACAGATCATCAAAATCTACGTATTGATTTGACTATAGTGTCAAATCTAGCTAAATTCCAATCTCGAGCGACAAAATTTTTCCAATGAGATTTTTTTTTTCTGAATTTGAGGAATTAAATGTAAGAACTCACGGGTTTTAATTCAATTCAAGTAATTTTATTATTTGAAAGAATGAATGTTTACATAATGTTTATTGGAAAATATTATAAATCAAATAATCCTGATTTATTCTACTATATTGTACAATTTACAGTCTAAGACTGTTTCCATTCAACTAACAAAATATTTGACAATCCATCTTATTTTCGTCCCACAATATCATCAATGCAATAATACATTCAAAAGGTTCTTAAACTAAGCCAGAATGTAAACAGGTGCGTTTAACTGGGACAAGACGGTCCAGTGTCTAGCTGTACCCATTAAACTACCGCAGGTATCTGCCGGACAGTGTATCAGTTTACACACAGCCTCTGTAACCGGACCGTCCGGAGCGTTGCACACTGACCACCTCCCTACACCCCTCGAACCACTTCCATCTCAAATTTAATGAGCGGACATAGTGAAAAGTGGCAGCGATATTTAAGATTAGTGGGAACAGGCTCCGTGGCGCAGTTGGCGAGTAGCCGGCTGTGAAACGCGAGGCCGTAGGTTCGATTCCCACACCGGGACAAATGTTTGAAAGACAGATATTTGTGTCCGGGGTCTGGGTGTTGTGAGACCGAAAGTCTCTCGCAGTCCCTGATACCGACAACACAAGACTTGTATCTTAGTGTGGGGTTGGGGCTATGTGTTGGGTGTTATTTAAAAAAAAAGGTTAATTACATTTTTGTATAATATTATTTCAGTTTTGAATAAATAACTGATTGGATCCTTTAGAAATCTTTAGATGCAATTTGTCTATTTGGTGTATATTTTCTTCACAATACAAGACTTCCTATTGACTGCATCCGATTCACGCTGACGCGCCAGGCTGAAAAACATTAGAAAAACTTAGACATGTGAGAATTACGTTTACTACGCGGATTTCTTGTATGCGAGAGCCTACTTTAATAGGAAATGTCATAAGTTCTGCCATCTACTACCAGTTGTCAAGCTATTAGAAGAATGAAAAATGACAGTATTAGGTAGGTATTACTTAATAAGTTCTGAGTATTGTTATGACTAAACATAGTCTTTACCATCGCACTAGTAATATGTTCCTGTCATCATTCAAGCAAATCTAATATAACGAAGCTATTAAAAAAAGCGCCATCTCATAGCAAAAATACGAATTTGTTTTCCGCTGGCTCTCATATTACAACCACAGTCCTATTTCGTTTGAGTCAATAACAAGCGAGCTTACACCGATCGGGTTGTAGAGAGCTTTCGTGGTGGTATTAAGTTATTGTTCCACGGGGCCGTACTAGTTGCACAACTGTTATATTAAATTGCTATCCGTACACACTTGAGAACACTTATCTTGTAAGTTTAATATAATTTGGAGTTAGGTTTGAGTGGACGTAGTTTGATATTACAAGATTTGATCAAGTAGCTGTTCAAATAGTAATAAACGTATATTAAAAATTAATTTCAATAAGCGAAGTTATTCTGCCGACTGAGTAAGAAACTCGTTTAAAATATATATAAGGCATAGAAGCGCCAGTATAACCAGAATACACAGTATTTAGCGAGCTTGAAAAATTCTAATTGTGATTGGAATTTCGCAAATCACGTCTCGTTTTTTCAGTTCCTAAAACTGAAATAATATACTATAACCACTTTTTTTTTTTTATGGAAAAAGGGGGCAAACGGGCAGGAGGCTCACCTGATGGAAAGCCATTTTTCGAATAAAGTCGTGACTCCGTCGAGATCAATTAAAAAAATTGTAAAACCTACAATTAAATTATTCCAGTATCTGCTGGTTTAATACCAGATAAATCCGTATTCTTGTTCCAGCCCTAATTAGACTAAAGTGGGTAATAGACATACGAGCCATTATGTTAAAGTAAATATACCGACGGCTTGAGCATATTAATTGTTTATCGATTGGAGCACCGGAACGGCTAATGGTGCTAACTTTAAAAATGGTGTTTCACTTGCTGCTGACAGGAGAGTACCTAGCAGAGTGATGAATAGTCTTCTGATCAATACGTATCTACGTCTGTCTACAATATTGACTCTGGAATCGTTCTTGAAATTCAGGTGCACACAACTCTAAGTTTTTATTTGTTATGTCTAAGTTAATTTAATTATCGCTCGTTTTATCGGTGAAGTAATACATCATGACTTAATAATAATAAGTGATAAAAAACACCCAACTCATAGCCCCTATCCCACACTGAGATATGAGTCTTGTGATGAGACACAAATGTCGTGGGTCTCAGGGACTACGAGAGACTTTCATTCTCAAAATACCCAGACCTGACACAAATGTCTGTCATACAAACATATGTCCCGGTGTGGGAACCGAACCCATGGCCTCTTGTTTCACAGCCGGCTACTCGCTGACTGCACCACGGAGGCTTTTTTTTTCTTTTTTTTTTTCTTATTTTATACTGGCAGGGCAAAGTGACCACATTGCACCTGATGGTAAGCGCAGTGCGGTCCAATTAGAGTATCGAGTAGCGAGAGACGATCTGTCCCGCGCTACTCAACACAATCATGCCGGCCTGCTTCTTCACACTACGCCATGGGCAAGAAGGTGAAGAAGCGGTCGAGGGTCTAGTGTCAGAGTACTCAGAAGGCCGCAAAACGGCCAAACATCGTACCCCAATTCTAGACCCCCGACAAACCGGATATACACTGGCTGATTCCGGAACGCGACACACTTGCGTGTGCCACTATGGCGGGTTGTCACCCTGTGTATGGTGGTCGCTATCCGGGCGGATATGAATATCCCACCACCAAGCAAGTCTGACAAAGTTAACCTAAAAATTTTAAATAACTGAAATTGAAATAATTTTACCGATTTTATCCCGTACACATAAGAAACCATTAAGAATTTCGAAGGTGTGTGAAGTTTACCTACCCGAAGGGTGATTGATTAAGCCCAACCCCGCTCGTTACTATAGCCCCGTGCCCAGCAGTGGGACAATGTCGATAACACTAACACTTATATTTGAGTTTTCATGATAGTATTATCGAAATTGAAAATCCACATAGATAAAAAATACAACGACACCAAAAAATATTGTTACATTATCGAAACCTATCCATATGATATTCCAGTCTAAAGCACAAAACTCGGCTGACAAACGCAAAAATGTGTACATCTAACGATTGGGCGGTGCTGAAAAATGCCACGCACCGCTGGTCCGGCTCCGATCGGCGGATTTGGCAGAGCGGTCGTCATGGCAACGGATTATCTTCCCGACGCACTCAATTTGCGCGTCAGCCCGTGAATCAGCCCCATCACACGTCACTGGAAAGGTGATATCGTGTTTTATTCAAATGCCATAACTGGCTATGTTACCCCTATTTTTTAGTGCGATAAAATGAGAGTATGCTAAAAAATTGCTCTATGTTATTTGAGCCTTTCGTAATTCTTAATACACACGTCACAAGACTATTAGTTTAGGGTTATGTGTGTGACTTTCGGGTGCATTTATTAATTGAATAATTGAAAATTAAGACATGATAAAACAATTTATGTATTGCAAATTAATACTCATAGTGATAAAACACTGGAAAACAATATTTATAATACTTCTGCCATCTTAGCGAAAAATAAAGAACATTCAATAAACTGCACTTTAGTTCTAAATAAAATTTATTGGAGCCGCATTATATAATAATACACCCAGCAGTCACACATAGTCTTGACCCCACACTAGGTCAAACCTATATCGTGAGTATCAACAACTACGAAGGACTACGGTCCCACAACGCCCAAAACCGAAACAAATAGCTATCAGTCATACAAAATTTTCTCAGTGCGGGAATCGAACCCACAGCCTCTCGTTTCATAGCGGGCTACTCGCCAGCTGCGCGGTAGCTGTCAATATGCGCATGACCATCATCCGAACTTTCGTTTCTGAAAATCCGGATCTCCTACATCCGGACATCTTTTTTATATGTGTTAAAAACCCACGTCTGTGCTCCCCGTCGTAAACCGGACCTGCGAAGTGCTAAGCACCAAACATTGCGTGCTAAGCTTTACTGCTAATAAAATAAAATATTCTTTTAAATATGTTCCCGGCGTATTTACGTCTTGTTTGAGCACTTCGTTTTACAAGTATTTTATGCTTGCAAAAGTATTTTTGTTTCTTTTCTGTTTTATGTAAGCAAGGTGTTTCTGCTTGTTTGCTACCGTATTAAATATAGGTTAGTTAGCACGTAACAAGACAGTTTTCATTTGGTTTATAAATAACTAAATGAACTTCGTCTTTGTACTGACTAGCAGCATACATTTAATTGTTAGAATTTTAATTACCGCGCCGGTTATTAGCCAAAATCAAAATCAAGTATTTATTGAATCCATGAAATGTTAAAATCATTTAGATTCAGTAAATTTTTAACTCTACCGCCAGTTCGGAATGCAGTTTCACTAGAGAAGCACGGGCAAGAAACTCTAGCGTTGCCATTAATGTAATTAGTACGTAAGTAGGTACTTATTCATGGTAGCAAGTTACATTCTTTTACTAAATTCTACAAAATTAAATATACAACATGTAAAATATGTAACTAACACATATGATATATATAAATAATTAGAACTAAGAAAATAACAGTCACTGTTCGAAAAACAAACGAAATTTAAACGTAAAAAGTACATGATTTAATTAGACAACGTAATTCATGTGTATGAAAATCAAGTGGACCGTATAAAAACGATGCAACGATTCAGGCTGTGCTTAGTGTAGATATAATGGTAATATATACAAAATGTAACATGATTAATGCACACTCCGACAGCAGTTTGTTCAGAATAAGCGACAGAATCGTTATCAACAATTTTTTAATAGACATTTTTTTTCCAAAAATAATTAACACTCAGGTTAATAATAGTCATGCTTTAATTTAACGTTCAAGACAAATGAAACTGAAACATAGCTCGATGCCATAAAGTCTTTTCTAAATGCAATAATAAACGAACACTTTAAAAAATCAAATAATTAAAATCGTAATTTTACGATTTTTTTCTACGTAAACTTTATGTAGAAAATTTGTACAACTAGTTTCATAAATAACAATATTTATATTCATCGCAGTCTAATTTCAATACATGAATTATGATTGTAATAATATTTTTAAATTAGGGTGTCTGAAGATGTGCGTTATTCCCGTTACACGTAATATAATTTGAGGAATAATATTTTCATGCTCTGTGAGTGCTCATGATTTCACCCAACATTTCATTTCATTGCGTGACACAAAGTTGACACTTGCGTTATCTACTTGAATGTATAACTGTACTCTAAATATTGCTAAAAAAACACTCAATTTTATATCTGATTTTAAGAACACCAGCAATTAATTAACTTTCCAATAATGGTAATATAATTAATATTTCCCTCACATGTACCATAAACTAGACGTAAAAGGGAACCAACAATTACGGAACTAAACCTGCGGCTAACATGCACAATAAAAAACTTTTTGAGTAAAACCTGTACAATCCGGTGTCGCAATCAAAAACCGTAGCCAATAAGTTTTTGCGTTGTATTGTGTAGCGCTCTACAATGCTACGCGCTACAGGGGTCTACAATACGCGATCGCCATAACGGTGCGTAACGCGAAAGCTACGTCACTAATTTAGATAACGACTAGGGTTTGTTACGCGTTGGTCGCCATTACTTTTGGGTTTTTTGAGACTGCTATTTTTTATTTAATTAAATAAAAGTTTAATAAACAACTGGTATTTAAAACATGTCGCGCCGAGTATACCTAAAATTAGGATGGTCCATATTTAGACACATGTATCCATAAAGCGAAATCAGACGTGCAACTAATGCAGTCTTGAATTACAACGATTATTTCCGTCACGTAAAGTGATAAGACCACGATTGTCTCCATATTGGGAAATTCCTAAAATTTTTTATGTGTTTTTCTGCTAGGTAAATAGTATCAAATTAGTTTTCCCTATGTATAGATAGCCTATTTCACAGTCTATATAATTATATTTCCAGCTATTCATTGATGTAGATTACCTTTAAAAATTATAGCAGTTTAAATAAGTGTAAAAAATCAGCTACAGGAAATGTCTTATTAGATAATAACAAGGTCTAGTTGATGTTGTATCTGATGTCGCTTAAATACTTACCGAACTGTAAAATATATAAAAGCCTTGTTGAAAGCAAACAACGTTTCAAAATTAATAAAGTTTTCTCGACGCTACGTGAGGGTAAAGGGATTAAAAAAGACTAGGCGTTGTAATGAATAAGCTTATTTAGTTCAACGGCAGATGCGTGATCCGAGAATTAATCACTTTGAAAATAGTTATGGACACTTTATATTATTATATACAAAATAATAACCTGAATAAATATTTATTTGAAAAATTATCTTTAATGCACAAAAAAACTTTCCTAATATAAATAAACAAAATACAACAATAACGTTGCATTAAGATACCATGTTGTTTCCAATTACGTGACAAACAAATAAAAAATATATTTTTCCATTATATGTAAATTAATATAATTTTACAAAAGCTTTCATTATTAGTACTGTATAGGCATTTTATGAACAAAACAATATTATCAAATAATTCAGTTCAATTTTAAATTGTCTTCTTACAATATTTTTCTTCACTATTATAGCCAGTGATAATTAAAATGAATGTAATTATTCAGATGTGTATGCCATTTGTGCAGTCCGTGCTACTTCCGAATACGACATCGCGAACAAAATAGAACAAACAAACAATTCAATTTTCTGCATGCCCAATTTTCAAACATTTCCACCACCTCTATCTCAACACATGCCAACACCAATACCGAGTATTCTAAATAAATAATTCCAATACCGTGGTGCATATGGTCACCCTCGCGCCAATATTGCAAATTATCGTAAACTATGCAACTCCTATACAGCCAATACGTGACTGTCCTACAACTAACTTTTCACACGATATTGAACCTTATCACTAATATCTAAGGTGTACTATCGATGTATCTGCTACGTGCTTCGTATCCAAATTATTTACACCATATGTAAAATACGGTTGGTGTCGCATTAAATTTAAATTTAAACTATTTTTAAGTGTAATTTATATTATTGTGTATGGTTTTATTTATTTTAAATCCATTTGGGCTTAGAATATTTATAACGGTCTGTGTACAATGGTATTCTATTTATTCGTATTATAAAGTTACAGTGAATGAAAAAGGAATTAGTGGCCTTGATTCCCACATCAAGATAAGTATTTTTATGTGACATTAAAATGTTTGTTTAAATTCAAGGTGTTGTGAGACCAAAGGTCTCTTGTAGTTTCTGATACCTACGACACAAGATAGTCATATTTTAGGGTAGCGTTGGGGCTATCCGTGTGAATTTATTTATTTTATAGTTACTTTGGGCCGTCATAGAACGTAATGTTTGTAACGCGACATTTCTCGGCTTCGACATTTTATTTGGAAGACTCAAAGTAAATTATTACAATGGATATATGGATAGACTGGTAGAACTAACCGTGGGGTGTAAGAAAAAAAAAGTATGTCATCGTAACTAATTTAAACCTCATAGGATAGATTCCAAAGAAATTATATACTATTGAGCGTATATAATTATTGATTTGCCATTTAAACCTATGGCTTTCATACATCACAACAACTTTTCAATTCTCGACATAAAACAAATCTGAAAACATTTCTCACATGCGTTCAATAAAAACTGACACAACTGCACTATAAAAGGATTTCAATCATGTTTCACCCTGTCGGTAAAAACCGTTGTACTTGCACAGTCCCATCGGAACTGTCAGTCGACTGACTGATCGCTTGTTGATGCTGCATGATACGATCACTGTTGAACATTTCGGCTGGGGAATCGGGAGCATCCAATGGAACTATCATAAATCGAAGATGAAATTCTAACAGTGAGAAAGTCAAGAATCCTAATTTAGTGAAATGAAATGAAATCGCTAACTGATCATGTAGGCATATACATAGCTCTTATGACAAGTCAGTACATAAAAAAAGTAAATAAATTTAAGCATCATTATAGCATCATGAATACACTAGGAATTACTTTATTCATTTATAAGGTATTTTAAATTTTTATTTTTAATATTATTCAAAGAAATACCAGTCTAAAATACATATTTTTAAATGGCTTTGATATGGACCATGGGTATTTCCGAGACGTCGCATGTTTAAAAAACATAGAAACGTAATCAAGCCAAAATAAATTATATTTTTGCTTTTTGGAATGCGTTGAGAATTTTCTTAGAAATTATGAAACTAAAACTTATATCCTTAGTGAGTTGGATGCTCTATACATACATTTAATAAAAAAAAATAGGATACAAAAATAATCGATAGTCTTCGCGGTGCAGTCAGCGAGTATCCGGCTGTGGAACGAGATACCGTAGGTTCGATTCCCGCCCCGAGACAAATGTTTGTGTGACAGGTTTTAGGACTGTAGTCTCGTAGTTCTTGATACCGATGATACAGGTTTGACCTAGTCTGGGATCAGAACCATGTGTGTGACTGTTGGGTGTATTTATTTATATAATATACATACATACATATACACTCACGCCTGTAATCCCCAAAGGGGTAGGCAGAGGTGTACACTAGTACACCCACTTTTCGCCGAATTTCGGTCCCATAATGTGATAGGGGGCGAGCCTATCGCCATACCGGGCACAGTTTCCAGACTCCGGACTGATACTGAGAATTTCTAGATAGAAAAACCCAATATCACTTTACCCGACCCGGGGATCGAACCCGAGACCTCAGCGCAGCAGACGTAACGCATGCGCAATTACAAATGCGCCACCGAGGCAGCTTATTTAATATGTTATTTCGAAATCATCAATTTATACTACGTTAACTCGAATTTTAGGGAAACTCGTTTGTTTATGCCAAGTGGCATAGAAAGTAGTAGTATAAATAGTTGGTGTCAATTTGCTAATTCTGTTACAATCTGGCACCTAATGCCAACCTTTCAAACTCTCACGAATTTCAAAAATATACTTTTGTATAGTAATGCTATCTGAAACAAATATTTACCAGTTATCAATCTACCAAAATAGCTCGTAATTTAATTTAAAAAGAAATACAACATCCAAACCAACAATCCCCAAAAGCATCATGTTGGTTGTCTAGTAGGAGAAGCGAACCCCGTAAAGCGCGTACCGTAGTTTCATTACCATAACAATGAGCGGGCTGTTTGTCCGAATCATGGCGTCCATTATTCACTCTTCATTATACACGCTTGTATATTCATTAACGGTTGAAGTGCATTCACAGTAAAGATCTCAACAGTAGAGGTCTTGAAATATGCACATTAGAATTCTGTACAGGACAACAGTGTTGGGCATGGGCCTCCTCTATCAATGAGACCGATTAGGCCTTAGTCCCCCACGCTGGTCTAATGCGGGTTGGTAGACTTCACATACCTTTTTCTCAGATATGCAGATTTTCTCACGATGGTTTTCTTCACCGTTACAACAAGCGATAATTAACAATAAATATACACGTTACTTAAGAAAAGTCAGAGATGTATACAATTTGGGCTGGCATCTTCACAGTCCGTACCGCAACCAACTAGGCTATCGCAACTATTTGACCACATCCAGTAGATAAATGTTATAAAAGCTGGAATAATTTAAAAATGCATAAAATAAACTCATCGCTAAAAGAGATAAATTGCGGTGCAAGTAGTTCACCGACAGTTGCATATCCCATGATGTCACCGTGTCTACGTTAACATCAATGTTAACAATGTATATGTGATTCAATGTATTTTGGAATCTATACTCAAACCAATAGATTGGACGACGAGAATCAAATCAAATCATTTATTTCGTAAATTAGGCCAATACATGTCACTTACACTTTTTACATGTCATAATGATGTTAAAGTCTACTGGTGCCTCGAAAATGCCCGCTGATCTGAGAAGAGACAAGCAAACCCTTCTTAATATTATTAACAGAGTACTCTGTTAAAGTAGCATATCGAAAAAAATGCGCCAACAGTCGATATACTATTTTTATCCCATTCTTATTGTCACTTATATTCACTATCTTCAATCACTCCTCACACTCCTTACACGCAAACATGATAATTAGCAATAATTACTACTGATAACACGATTGCGTGGACAGCAAACCAAAATGTAAACCGTTCAAATATTAATTCATTAATTTTGTTTAAATTTCAATTGTTTTTTATCCTCGCACGTCTAAGTGACCACACTGCACCTGATGGTACGCGCAGTGCCGTCCAATTAGAGTATCGGGCAGCGAGAGACAACCTATGCCCCGCTACTCAACACAATCATGCCGGCCTACATCTTCACACTACACCCTTTTTTTTTTTTGTCGCGGGGAAAGCGTTTTATTACTGCCGCCCGCTCCGGGGGGAATAAGAATAAAACGGTTATGCTGGACTAGCCGGTCTTACGACCCAGCATCCCCCTCGCACGGATGATGGCTATCCATGCTGCCGCTGGGCGGAGTCCCTAAAACCCCGCGGTGGCCTTCTTCGGCGCTTATGGAGCGATCCCGGGGTATTCTAAGGAGTGCTAGAATTGCTGCCGGAACCTTCCCTTTTTTTTTTTTTTGTTGTCGCGGGGAAAGCGTTTTATTACTGCCGCCCGCTCCGGAGGGAAGCGGATTAAGAATAAAACGGGTATGCTGGACTAGCCGGTCTTACGACCCAGCATCCCCCTCGCACGGATGATGGCTATCCGTGCTGCCGCTGGGCCGAGTCCCTAACCCCTATATACAACCCACCCGACACTACCAGCTAAAACCCCGCGGTGGCCTTCTTCGGCGCTTACGGAGCGATCCCGGGGTATTCTAAGGAGTGCTAGAATTGCAGCCGGAATCGCCCCTGCGCGGTGCTGCGTAGCAGCCCATCTCCATGGAGGGCTAAGGAGCCCCCGCGCACCGAACAACGACAGCGAACGAGGCCTGACCCGCGCTGCCGTCCATCTCGGGGTCGCACGATGCACCGAAACTGGAATGCATCGATATGGGCTAACAGCCCCCCGCTGCGCGCCCGCGACCCCCGATGGCCCCAATTAGTCGCCTCGTACGACAGACAGGGGTTACCGTGGTGAAATTCTCAAACGCCCCCATTCCACAGGGCGGGAGACGCCGGTCAGTCGTCCACCCGGCGCCTCCTACGTCTTCTCTGGCGGCGGGAGGGATCATATCGTTCCCGATCCCTCTCGGCACTCTCCTTCTGCGAGATGAAGCTCTCGCAGAAGTGGGCCACCGCACGCCACGACCTCCGGCTGGCGACCATGGACGACACCACGGCCGGCAGCGAGAGGTCTCCTCCGACGACTGCTCTGAGAGCGCTGCGCTCTTCGTCCCAGGCTGGGCACTCCTCCAACGTGTGTTGGGCCGTGTCCTCGCGGCAGTTGCCACAATGGTGGCACACGGCAGACACCTCCTTTCCGATCCGACACAGGAACGAACCGAAACACCCGTGGTCCGTCAGTACCTGCGTCAGCCGGAAAGTTGGCGCACCGTGGCGCCTGTTTAGCCATCTCTTTAGGACAGGACGCACTGCCGCGACGGTCCTCAAGCCCGCACTTGGGCTTTCCAGCCTGGTATGCCACTCCTCCACAGCGGTTCTGCGAAACCGGGCTGCAATCTCCCTCGGGGCCAGTCTCACCTGACGGCGACTGGACGCCTCCTCCCGCCAGAAGAACGCGGACGAGAGGAGTTTTGCGTCCAACTCCCAAGGGAGGGTGCCGGCCAATACGCAGGCCGCCTCGTGGGAGACCGTGCGGTCGCCCCTTACTATTCGCTGCGCCAACAAGTACTTCATTGTACAGCCGATCGGAATCCGCACCCCCTCCACATTGATGTGGGGCATTAAAGGTGGCCGAATCCGAGGACCGTGAAAGTAAAGGGCCTCGGTTTTGTTCAGGGCCACCTTAAGGCCCAGTCGCCGAATCCTGCCCACCACCTGTTCGGTTGCGAACGAGGCGAGCAGGGTGGCCTCCTGGAAAGACCTGGCTGTCGCTGTTACTAGCGTGTCGTCTGCATAACAGACGACAGCGACGCCTCGGGGGTTAGTACCACGGAGCACCCAATCGTAGCCGAAGTTCCACAGGAGAGGGCCCAGGACTGAGCCCTGTGGAACACTGCAGGCCATCGCTCTTCGGTGCCACCTGTCGTTCACACTATGCCCTGGGCAAAAAAAAAAAAAGTGAAGAAGCGGTCGAGGGTCTAGTGTCAGAGTACTCAGAAGGTCGTGAAACGGCTAAACATCGTTCCTCTAGACCCACAACAAAAATATTTCATATTTAAAATTGAATTGGTATACAATTAGATTTTAATTATATTGTAACACCATAGTTGGTCGTCGGTATAATAATAAATGTGCCAGTCAACCATTTTTTACTATCTCGGGTAAATTCATCACTCCGTTGAGATCCTTCGCGTAGTTTTTTTACCGTTTAAGTATTTTAGTGGTGACACGGGTTAAGCCTAATATGGGTTGCTAAACTTGACATACCTGTGAAAGTTTGTGTGTTTTTTATAATCTGAAATCACTCCCGAGACTATACTCAGATGTATTTTGTGAAGTGAACGTTTTGGCGAATCAAGGTCACCACCCCAACACACTACGCACACATGATTTGGATATTTTTCAAGGGCAGTGATCACTTATCATTAGGTTATCAGTGCCTCGATTACCAACCGTTGCTATAAAAACTCAGTAAAAAAATATTTTAGTTTAATCGAATTGGACCTGAGATAAGCACCATATTATTCTCGTGATTCATTGCATATCTGCACTGTAGCACATCCACACAATTGCCGATCTCACCTTCGATATTTGCACAATATAATGAGCTATATTGATTGCGTATCATTGCGTAATGTGATTTCCTCGCACGGTTTTAATACGGGATTTAAAATAATGCAATTTTCGTTTCGGATTCTGTAGATTATAATTTATCTCAACAAGCATACGTATACGAGGATTCATTGGAACGTTTTAATATAATTAATGTCGGGGATTTGTAGCTGTAAATAATAAATAAGTAAGACTCTTGATTGGATATATTATTCAGTTTATTTTTAATTATCGAGCTTGATTGGTATGTTGACTTATCGATAGCTCTTATTTGGGAATAATTTGAACCGACGACTTAAATTTTTGAAGTAAAAACTTCTTTAGGCACGTTGGGCATAAACACACCTATTAAGTTCTATAATTATTGACAAGCAACAATAAAAGAAAATACTACGTAATGGATGATGTTTCAAAAAGAAGTAATTACAGTAAACAGTAAAACAACAATTACAGTAAACAAGTAAACATAAATTCCCAAGTTTTAAGTTTCACGTCTGTCGGTAGTCCCCATTACTTCCTACTGGACACGCTTCGCAGTTCATGTCAGTAAATGCCGGAGTACCACAAGGTTCTGTGATTTCGCCCACCTTGTTTCTTCTGCATATCAATGATATGTTGTCGCTCGGCAACATTCATTGCTATGCAGACGACAGCACGGTTCATGGGCGTTATTGCAGCAAGCCTCCTGGTTGCCGGGTGGATACTGAGAGGAGACGCGAGGATCTTGTCATGGAGCTCAACCAGGCCTTGGATCTCATATCATCATGGGGTACCAGGAATCGGGTTGAGTTTAATGCCAAGAAAACCCAGGTGTGCGCGTTCTCGTGCAAGAAGTCTCCGTTTTCTCCAATCCCGTTCTTCAGGGTGTTCCACTCGCAATGCGGAATGACCTTAGTGTCCTAGGTATGGATATCCGCTGCGATCTTAATCCAAGGAGTCACATCGAGGGCGTAATATCCGCCACTTCCCGCAGGGTCGGAATCCTGAACAGGGTGCGGCGGTTTTTCACGCCCGGTCAGCTCTACCGCTTATATAAAGCACAGGTGCGACCGGGAATGGAATACTGCTCGCACCTCTGGGACGGTTCCGCAAAATACCTCCTCGATGCCTTGGACGGGTTGCAGCGGCGGGCCCTCCGCATTGTGAATGATGCAGACGTGAGTAACAGCCTGGAGCCGCTACAGCTGCGTAGGGATATTTCCTCGCTTAGCGTGTTCTACCGTCTGTATCATGGTGAATGCTCTGAAGAATTGTTTGATCTTATCCCATCCTCTCCCTTCCATACCAAAACCACGCGTACTGGATTGCGGAGCCACAGCTTTGTGGTGTCTACTACCCCGGCCCGAACTAAGAGGTTCGCAAACTCGTACTTTTGCCGCACCATTAAGCTGTGGAACAGTTTGCCAGCTACCGTGTTCCCTCCTTCCTATGATCCTGGGTCCTTTAGGCGTAGTGTGAAGAAGCTACACAGCAGGCCGGCATGATTGTATTGAGTAGCGAGTGATAATCTATCCCTCGCTACTTGATACTATAACTGGACGGCACTGCACTTACCATCAGGTGCAGTGTGGTCACTTTGCCGAGCCACGATAAAAAAAAAAAAAAAATCTTTTTTCGAGATATGGAAGTATCGTTGTATAAAATGTAGAGTACACTTTCCATCAAATGAGATTAAGATCCAACGGTTAGCGAAAAATAGAAATTTAATGACGATAAACTAAAGCGATATCACTGTATTTTAGAAAGCAATTAATTAATTTTAATGCTTGTTTTTTTCCCACAACGGGACAAATGTTTGTGTGTCAAACAAATGTTTGTGTCCGGGATCTGGGTGTTGTGAGACCGAAAGTTTCTCGTAGTTCCTGATACCCACAAGACAAGACTCGTATCTTAATGTGGGGTCGGGGCTATGTGTGTGAGTGTTGGGTGTTATTTATTTATTATTTATATAATTTCTCCATCCGACATTCAAACTCACATCGTGGCATTACAAAACTCACACATTGCGTTATTAACTGAATTCCCACAGTGCGTTAAATCGCCACTGAAACCAGATGAACTAATATACGACTATTTCAAGTAAAAACGTCCTCAGTTAAATTACTTCCATTAAACAAGTGCCTTCATTAGTGCAGATCTTTTAAATTCCTCGCTTTTTCCAGCACATTCTTTTTCCCACTTCCCCACTATTAATTAAGTCGGTACCACGCCGTGCCGGAAGCAGCGGAAACGAACGGCGAGAGCCGATAATGGCGTCACATCCTCCGACGGAAACTCGCACAAGACACATCTGACCGCCTCCGCCGACCGGATGTCACCGGTTTGTCCGACGCGACAACTTGCTCGCTTTAAGTTGGTAACACTGATTAAGGGGGTGAGAGAAATTATACTTGTATTAAGTAGTTGTAGACAGAGAAATTATATCATAAGTAGACTTGGATAAAATAGTTTCGTATCATAACAAAATAAAATAAATGAGTAATAATACCAGTATTTATATAATAGTATTTGTATTTGTACCTACTATCCCACTGCTGGGCATAGGCGTTCTTAATCAAGTCTTACTCTACCACGCTGGTCTAATATTAGTTGGTAAATTTCATATCTTTGAATTTTATTTAATCTCAGCTATGCAGGTATTCTCGCGGTGTTTTCCTTCGTCGTTAAAGTAAGCCATAATTTACAATGAATAAAGTAGTGAACCACGATATACACGGTTTTGTTACAGCGTGTCGATTCGACCAGGTTAATATTACTGACTTACAGAAACCCGACCAAAATCCTATTATTTCCTAATCCTAAATAAATTTCCTTTTATTTTACGGCTGCCATTATACTTATGATTCATCTGATAATATGGATGTCCATGGTAGATATCAATTGCCATCAGGTGACCCACTTACTTGTTTGCCATATATTATAAACAAAATACAAACGTGGGTTGAAAAATCAGGTGTGTAGCGTTTGGAATTGAACTCACGTCTTCTATCTCAACGGTCAGTTCTACTACCCACTTGTATATAATCGATTTACTAACTAAATTACACGAGTTATGAGTCATTTCGTGATTAGCGTGCTTTGCTGAGCAAAAAAATAGAAAAAAACTTAATTAATATAAAACAAAACTTAGTAATCTTATGAACACGAAATTAACGTAGTATGTTAATTTACATATACATTAGTTACAAAGTATCTCTTTTAGCAATGACTACTTCTTTACTTTTATATATAACTAGCTGTTGCTGTTGAGGTCATGTTTGAGACAAAAAGTATACACTACAAAATACCAATTTTCAGGCATTTAACTTAAAAAATGAAGGATTTTCATACAAACTTTCTTACCCTATTTAACCCTCTTAGGGGTGGAATTTCCAAAAACCCTGAAATATGTGTTTTTAATTTTTAACTGTAAGGCCAAATACCAAATTTCATGCGTTTAAATGCAAAAATGACAGATTTTCATACAAACTTTCTTACCCTATTTATCCCCCTTCGGGGTGGAATATCCAAAAATCCTGAAATATATATTTTTTATTTTTGACTAAAAGGCCAAATACTAAATTTCATAAACTTAACTTCAAAAATGACGGATTTTCATATAAACTATAATCCCCTATTTTACCCCCTTAGAGGAGGTATTTCCAAAAACCCTTCCTTAGTGGATGCCTACGTCATAAAAGTCACAAAGTCTACGTCATTACGTCATAAATACCTACTATCAAAATTTCAAGTCTCTAACCCCAGCCGTTTTGGCTGTGCGTTGATCGATCAGTCAGTCAGTCAGTCAGTGGTCAGTCAGTCAGTCAGTTTCTTCTTTTATATATACAGATTCATAACTTGTAATTAAGTTTGTCTTATGTTATTTAATTAATTGTATAATTTATGCTAACTTTTATTAACTATTACCATCTACTGTAACTCTATAATAGCCACATTTAAGTGGAAACTTTGTTGATTTATGTATTTTCAATTAAATTACCTAGTTTATAAGAGTTTAAATTATTGTTTGTTTCCCATAGAAATAAAATAAAATAAAACTGGAACTAAGTTCGTAGTGCAATAGTAGTAATATTGACCTCATTCCGTCCTTTGGAATGTCGAGTTAGTTTCTAATAAGTAAAGTAACGTACATTTAACGAAATAAAATATCTTGTTTTACTTGTAGTTTTGATATAACATTTCTATGAAATATAAAACGTGTAGACGAAACATTTGCTATTTAGTTTTTAACCGACTTCAAAAAAGGAGGAGGTTAACAATTCGTGGGAATCTTATTTTTTATGTATGTTACCCGATTTTATTACTCGAAGATTACTCGAAGACGCCTGGACCGATTCGAGAAATTCTTTTTTTGTTTCAAAGGGTATACTTCCCATGTGGTCCCATTGGCACCAAGTCAGGATCTCATGAAAATCGAGGGCAACCCTCAAATTTTAAAGGGACGCATGATTTGTTTTTTATTGAAGTCGGTGTACTTTTTATTCATTAAAAAAATGAGTTGAGGGTTAGTTTTGTCTCCTGTGAGGATGTGATCGCCACTTACTACATCATAAATATGACGAAAATAAGCTCAGTTAACCGTGGCTGTATAAGCTATACTTTTGCCTGCTTCTTTATTTTACTTATTGGATAGGCAGACGAGCATACGGTCCACCTGATAGTAAGTAGATACCACTACCCATAGACTTCAATGCAATGCTAGGTTACAGTTAATCCACTGCCTACCGTACCTTCGGAGGTACACGTGTAAGCGTCTGTTGAGTTAACTTATTCAACAAAAACAATTTGTTCGATGAATATCTGTACTAACCCGAAACTGAATCACCCCACATACACTCTAGTAAATCCTCTAACCACAATGTTCATATCATATTTTATAGTAAATTCTCAGAGGAATTCCAACTAAGTCTGTACCTCGGAATATT
Organism: Laothoe populi; assembly: GCA_905220505.1. Taxonomy (NCBI): domain Eukaryota; kingdom Metazoa; phylum Arthropoda; class Insecta; order Lepidoptera; family Sphingidae; genus Laothoe; species Laothoe populi. Next base: position 22,676,865 of record HG992151.1, read on the forward strand.
TGCAGGAATGCGCGCCAAGTCCCGGCTAAATTACACAATGCCTGGTATTTAAATGTATTAGCCGGTACAACGTTATCGCGAGTACAGGCGACGCTGACTCGTGCTCCTAGTCTCACTTAAGCTGCGTATCCACTGGGCTACAATTGGTGCACAAGCTGTAGGCCAGATTGTTGAGCAATGATCTGGATATTTAGCAATAAAACTTTTTGTGGAATTAGTCAATTTTTCCAGATGTATTTTGCCTATTTATAATCAATTTTTAACTATTCGCCTTATCTCCTCCACTCCTAATTCATTTTGAGTAGCAAGAAAGTCACAAACAGGAAAAAAATACTATAAAAAATTGTACATATGAAGATCACCGTTGATTCCAGTTACGAGCGAAAAATTTTCAAGTTTAACATAACATTGTATCCGCGACTAGGTTCAAAGATTGATGCGTCATGTTAAATATCAAATGGCGACGCCCCGCTGTTGGGAAATTTAGCCAAATATCTACAACAGTAAGCATTTTACGTTTACACTATTTTAAGTTTATACGCCCCTCATATTTCCTGATGCCATTTTGACGCATTTGTCTAGTGAATACACATCCTTATCGCAAGGGACACCGCGACGCGCTCCTAGTCTCATTTAAGTTCACCCGCCCCGGATTGCAGGCACGGCGATAACTCGTGTAAACTTCGTGTCTTGCACGAACTTGTTTAATTGGACAGTTTTTGGATGTTCCTAGTTTGGAAGGTTCGATAATGGAGTTTCGAATAAGTAGAAATGGTTGAATATTTCTAATTCCAAAATAACTTCTTTTTTCTGTATTTATGTCACCATAAGTGTTTTGAACTGCGCTAACTTAAGAGTCATATGGACTTGCCAGGAGGAAGGTCGCAGGTTCGAAATCAGTCCAAATGGGAAATATCTCTGACTTTTAAAGTTACGTGTGTATTCATTGTTAAATATCACTTGCGTTACGGTGAAATAAGATACCCATAAGAAACTTGCATACTTGAGAATTCTACAAATACGAATTTGAAAAGAGTGTGAAGTCCAATCCGCATTAGACCAGCGTGGTAGACTACGACTGAAACCGTCTCATTTGTAGAGGAAGGTTGTGGTTAGCAATGGGACAATTTATAATAAGGTGCTGCTATTATAAGAGTTTTTTTATCGGGATTGGGACGATGCTAATAACGGTGGCAAAAAAATTGACCTAACCAGATTTTTTATCTAAGTTCATGGCCATGAAATCTAAAATCTTGTTAATCAGTTGCTGTACTCTGGTATTGCAGAAGTCTATGGCCGGCTGTATATACTTACCATCAGGTGGCCCGTCTGCTGGCCTGCCTATCCAGGCATACATATACACTCACGCCTGTAATCCCCGAAGGGGTAGGCAGAGGTGTAACCAGTACACCCACTTTTCGCCGAATTTCGGTCCCATAATGTGATAGGAGGCGAGCCTATCGCCATACCGGGTGCAGGTTCCAGACTCCGGGTTAATACTGAGTATTTCTAGGTAGAAAAACCCAATATCACTTTACCCGACCCGGGGATCGAACCCGAGACCTCAGCACAGCAATCGTAACGCATGCGCAATTACAACTGCGCCACCGAGGCAGTCTATCCAGGCAGTAATAAAAAAAACTAATACACTTTAATATAATACTAGCTCTATGTATAAATATAAATAATACAATGTATGTAAACCGTACCATAAAATCAATTTTCGGTATGTAATGAAAACAATTCCGCACTCCAAACAGTCGCGCCAAAACAAAGACACCGCAAACAAAAATATTGCTCAGACCAGAGCAGCTTGTTTACTCAAGGACTTGGATCTCATTATGATATAAGATCGCTGAGACAGAAAGACTTATCGTGAACAAACGAGACGACAAGAGAGAAGCGGAAGCATAGGTTTTCCACAGTTTTTTATAGTTGGACATATAAAAAACTGTGAAAGGAGGTTTTCAATCTAAATTTATATATATTTTAGTGCTTCGATGCCGGGCCACCTGATGGTAAGTAGTCACCGCCGCCCATAGACTTCTGCAATTCCAGGGCACATCAAAGCCGCTGTCTGCCGTTGAAAATATATTATGTACCATACTTTCTTACGCAAAAAGGTTTCTTTCGCCATTGACACATGTCGTGTGCATGAATCCTACTTATATTATAAATAGGAATGTTTGGATAGATGGATGGATGGATGTTTGTTACTCAATCACGCTACAATCAGAAAATGACATAGGCCACTTTTTAACCCGGAAAAATGCACGCTTCCTATGGCATAGAAAAGTATAGAAAGGTGTATAACAGCTTAAGATGCTTTCATGGATTGTATACCTTTTCTTCCAAAAATAAACTCCACGCGGGCAGAGCCGTGGGCAACATCTAGTATAACTATAAGCAACATTATCGGATTCTTTATTCGATACTCGAAATTCGAAAATTAAAATTTGATAGATAATATATTTTTAAATGGGTTAATTAATTATTTAAATTTAGAATTTATTTATTAATTTTTATTATTCTTTTACAAAAAGGTAAAAAAGCCTTTCTAACGAAAACCCATTTCTTTATCTTTTTACCCTATTAAAATAGGAACACTAGGAAGAAAATATGTTCGTGTTATATATATACTTATATGATGAATACCAACAATGCTTTACAGGTCGTTTTGTGCTAAAGACAAAACTGTCTACAACCCAACAAATCTTCATAAACACAACATCAAAAACAACAAAGTCAATCTCTCGCAAACAACACAAAAAGAACACTTATCTCCCCGGCTTTTACAAGTTGGTTAGAATTGGCGCGGAAGCAAATTGCAGAGGCCGGGCCGGTCCCTATGACTAATCCGCACGCCCTATTAATTAACATTAAGGGCAATAGCGGACGGACAGTGGTTTAGGCAAATCCCCGAACCGATAGCTTCTTGCAACATTTTTATAGGGTTTAAGTCGGGCCACTTTATTAATTGAATGAAAGTTTTGTAGTATTTCAATTGTGGTTGTTTTTTATTGAATTTTACTACATACATACATATACACTCACGCCTATAATCCCCGAAGGGGTAGGCAGAGGTTTAACCAGTACACCCACTTTTCGCCGAATTTCGGTCCCATGATGTGATAGGGGGCAAGCCTATCACCATACCGGGCACAGAATTCAGACTCCGAGCTAATAATGAATATTTCTAGATACAAAAACCCAATATCACTTACCCTACCACAACAGTCATAACGCATACGCAATTACAACTGCGCCACCGAGGCAGCCCGAAAAAAATCTTTATGGATTACACAAACATTTGTCTCGTTGCCGGGATCGAACCCACGGCCTCTCGTTTCAAACCCAGCCACTCGACCGTAGCGAGATGGAGGCTCTTTTCTGTATTTTATTGACATTACATCCTGATAAAGTAGAGTCAATAAAGATAAATGAGGGTAACATAAAATTATCTGTCCCAATTTTTTTTTATTTACTGGTCAGACACAAGATACACTTGTAAAAAAGGCTTTACAAGTGTATCAGCATATTCATCATGATATTCAGCATTATCTAGGATAGCTAACTATGATGCTAGCGACTATTACAAATTTGTTTTCCAGTTGCGCGCGGCGCCGCATAACGAGTGCACGCATTGTGTTTATTTAGCTATCCGTGCCACGCCAATTAACTCGATATAAATTTATTGTTAATTTTTAATCATGGACGAGGTCCATCCCGGACCTGCGTCTATTGGAAGCAGTAGTATGAGCGAGGAAGATATGGAGGAGTGTGACCAACTATTATCAAGATGTGATGAATTAAATGATAGACCTGTTACACCGAGCTCGGGAATACTTATAAGTACCCAACGGCCAGCGAAGCGGTTACGTCAAAGTAGTGATGAACACGATTCAGATGGTTTCATCTTAGTGCAAAGGAAGACAAGAAATAATAAGACAAACCATGATATGAATGAGAATGAGCAATATGAAGTTTGCCTAGCATCTCATAATGTAATGCCTAAACAAATAGGGTTGGCAAAAATTTTAAAATCCGAAAATATACAAAATATAACACGAATAAAGTATAAAAATCCATATAAAGTACTAATTACGTTCGAGAAGAATGAAGATGCAATAGAGTTAATGAAAAATGAAAATATTATGAAATTAGGTTACCGCTGTCACTCAACCAGCGAAGTAGGAATAACATACGGCGTAGTGAAATATTTAGAACTGGACGTAAAAGAAGATGAATTGTTAAAATCATTTAAGAGTGAACAAGAAATAGTGATTGTCAAGAGATTAAAAAGGATGGCAGAAACAGGGGAATGGATTGACAGTGAAACTGTACGTTTCGGTTTTAAAGGTTCGATACTGCCAACGTACATCTATGGATATGACTGCAGATTTAAAGTCGAACCATATACATTCCCGGTGACCCAATGCTCAAAATGTTGGAAGTACGGTCATTTAGCACGAGTTTGTCCAATTAAGAAAATTTGCTGCCCGAAATGTAGTGGAGTACACGAAAACTGTGAAACAACAAGTTATTATTGCATAAATTGTAGGGGTAATCATACTTCATTCAATAAAACATGCCCTGTTTTTCTTAAAGAGAAAGAAATTCGTTCAATTATGTGCCGAAATAATTGTACATATAAAGTGGCCCTATCAAAGTATATAGAAAATAAATACCATGGACAGAATTACCATGATATTTCAAAAAATCAACAACATCTTGGTACAAATAAAGATGGAGTACAGGCGAACTTGACTTATAGTCAAAAAGTAGGTACAAAATCTCTTCAAACAGAAGTCCAAATAAGTCCAAAAGTTAATGAATATGCGGAAGTTAGTGAAGAAGAATCTAAAGACGGAGACAATACTATTACAATGGAAACAGAACAGTCAAAGAGGAAAAAAAATGGTAAGAAAAATCAGAAGAAAATCAATGAGATCCAGGCCAGAAATGAGCATACAATTAACAGAAGTCAGGCAGAACATACTATGAACACCCAAGTAGAAGGAAATAGAAAGAAAAAAATCGATTTTTATAAAATACTACGGAAAATGAAGGAAATTATATTGTCAGAGGAAAGTTGGGAAGATAAACTGCAACAAGCTTTAAAAACATTTTTTGAAGAAATAATATCGTACTTCGTCGAGTCAGTAAGTTATGGAGACGTAATAAATAAATTCTTAAGCGCCTTTTATAATGGATAGTAATAATTTCAATTTAAACGTTACAGCGGCATCGAGCTCTTGCGCTTCATTAGAGCAATTCTTAAATGTTGCTCAATGGAACTCACAGAGTTTAATGCCCAAGAAATGCGAATTAGAACTGTATTTGAGTCAAGAAAAAGTCAGTATATGCTTAATCAGTGAAACATGGTTAACATATGATACTAATGTAAGAATTAAGAACTACAACATTTTTAGAAATGATAGAATTGATTCTTATGGTGGAGTGGCTATAGTCGCACATAGATCAATTAAAGCTCATGTACATCCTATAAATATTATATCTAATCCAGGAATCGAAATTATATGTATAAAGATTTTAAATTGTAAGTTGTTAGAATATGTAGTATCAGTTTATTGTCCTTCATCAGTGCGGACTACACGATGCGACTGGGAGTCAATATTTTCTCAATTTACGGCTAAGTCTATAGTAGCTGGTGATTTTAACGCTCATCACACAAATTGGTCATGTAAAACAGATCAAAGAGGATACCAGATTCTTGACGCTTCTTTCGACCATAATTTTGTTTCACTGAATAATGGAGATAGCACTAGAGTTAAATTAGTCAATAACCTCCTACAAGAATCTTCACCAGATATTACCTTTGTTACGACGGATATTGCTGTGTATTGGGAATGGCTAGTCTCTAGGGAAAGTTTAGGTAGTGATCATCTGTTAATTAAGTATTCTATGCGGTATATGAATTCAGGAAGGAGGATAAATCGCCGAAATTTTAAATTAGCCAACTGGGAATTATATAAGGAAACGTTAAAAAATAAGTTAAACAACACAATAATATTTAATGAAAATAATATTCAATCTAATTATAACTTGTTTATTCAAGAAATTAACCATGCAGCTAACATAAGCATACCTATTAAAAAATACTCTAATGTGCCCACTCAAAACTTTGTAACTAAACCTTATTGGACTCCAGCATTATCGGCAGCAATTGCTGAGCGTCGTTTAGCGCTTAAAATATTCAGGCGTAATCCTATACCTAATAACTTAATAATATTACAAAGGAAAATAGCGAACGCGCAGAGGATTCACAGACAGGCAAAAGCAAAAAGCTGGCAACTATTTTGCAGTAGTATAGACGAGACGGTAAACTCATCTGAGGTTTGGCGGCGTATGCGCTGGTTAAAAGGTCTAAAGAAACAAACCTTTACTGTTGCTCCTAAACATAAGAAATTAGAACTCCTGCGTAATCTTGCCCCAGACACCGCTCAACCTCAAACGCCTTCTTTTTTTTCCACTAATATTTCTTTAGAAAATCCGTTTTCATATCAAGAATTTGTTAATTGTCTTAAAAAGAAAGACACTACACCAGGAGAGGATCAAATTAGTTATTCAAGGATATACTATCTACCAATCGACGCGCAAATTTTTTTACTGAACATTTTTAACGCCATTTTCAACTACTCTTGTGTACCAGTTCAGTGGCGTTACATTAAACTAATTCTTCTGCCAAAGCTAAATAATAATACTGATTTTAGACCCATATCGTTAATGTCCTGTATATGTAAAATCTTCCATCTGATGTTACGTAACCGTATAGAATGGTTTGTGGAAACCAACACAATATTGGCTCCTACCACTAGCGGCTTCAGAAAAAGTCAATCATGTATTGACTGTTTGGTGCGACTAACATCTACTATTCAATTAGGCTTTTCAAAAAACACTACAACCTTAGCTGTATTTTTGGATGTTCAGAGTGCCTACAATAATGTTTTGGTAGAAAAACTTGTTACAACATTGGATAATTTAAACATAGGTACCTTAATATGCAAATACATATGGTCGTTCTTAATTCGTCGATGTTTGGTAATTAAAGATGATGTCGATGATGAAGTTATGCTTAGATGGACAGGAAGAGGACTAGCACAAGGGGATCCAATCTCACCTCTTTTATTTAATATAGTTACGCATAAGATAGGTGTAGGACTACAAAATGTACATATATTACAATACGCAGATGACTTTACTTTATATACACAAAATATAAATATAGACAGGGCTGTGATGTTGATCCAAAATTCCCTAAATTCAGTTGTAGAAGACTTACAACAACTAGGCTTAGAGGTATCTCCAAAAAAAACACAATGTTGTTTATTCGGACGAGGACGAAAAAGATATCAAGTAACTTTAACTATAAATAATATGCAAATTAAGCCAGTCGAAAATGTTAAATATCTAGGTATGTGGTTAGATAAATCTTTACTTTGGAGTACGCATATTAAAGAAACCCAGGTAAAGGCTACCAAGTTGGTAACCATAATTAAAATATTGGCAGGAGCGTCTTGGGGTCTGCATCCGAAACATCTTAGACGACTATATATCTCCTTAATTAGAAGCAGGTTAGATTTTGCGAGCTTCATTTATGATACAGCTGCAAAAACTCATTTAGAAAAATTGGTCAAATTACAAAATATTGCACTACGCACTATTGGTGGATTCATCAGAACCACACCCATACATGTTATGGAGTATGAACTTTGTATACATCCACTTCATCTCAGGCGAAGATATCTAGCCTCAAAATACCTTCTTAAATCGCAATCATTTACTAATAATATTACCATTTCTCTTTTGGAACAACTTTCATTAAGCTGCGAATCAAGATATTGGGGACAAAAAAAAAAGCCATTGCTCGTTTCTATTTTTAATGAAACAAAAACAGAAAAATTTATCAAAAGTAAACTTCTTCATATATTTCAACTAAATACTTGGACAACTAATATTAAGACAGATTTTATCAAGACTGAAGTAGATGATAGTTATGCACCAAAAAGTCAAGGCAATAGCACAATCCTGAAATATAATGCAATTGAAATGCTTAACTCGACTTATAAAGGTTGGCACAGAATATTTACCGATGGGTCCAAATCTAATGATGGTGCAGGGGCAGCCTTTTATGATCCCAGTCGTAACGTGAAAGAATTATATAGAATTGTATCTCCATATAACAGTATCATGTCAGTGGAACTCTTCGCAATCTCAGAAGCAATATCTTACATTGCCACTTCCAATATTAAAGAAGCAGTAATATTGACAGATAGTCAAAGTGCTTTGCTGCATATTGCTCGATGCGCCTCTGTAGTCAGAGGTGCTTCGGTAGCATATGCCATATTAAAAAAAGTGTTATTTCTACAAAGCAAGGGTGTTAATCTGAGATTGCAATGGATTCCATCGCATGTTGGTATTCGAGGTAATGAAGTTGCTGATAAACTAGCAAAAAAATCTGTACTAAAAGGTTCTCCAATTTACATTTGGCCAGAAAACACTGAAATATTGAACACATATAGATATAAGGTATTTGAAAAATGGAAAGTACACAATGACAATATATTCAGGGAAAAAGGAATTTGGTACAGAATTTTGCAACCTGAACCACCTCGAATGCCATGGTGCACGAACAGTACTTTGAAGAGACAGTATATGGTTATAGCGCATAGACTCAGATCTGGACACATGCCACTAAACAAATTTAAACATCTGATGAGACAAACAGATTCGCCAAATTGCTCATCCTGCGGAGTCCCAGAAGATGTTTACCATCTACTTGTTGAGTGCGTCCGGACTGAGTGTATGAGAGCATATATGGTAGATAAATACAATATAAATCCTGTAAATATAGGTGTATTTCATAGTATACTAGCTGAACCGTTGTGTGAGGTAGCTAAATGTTTGTACTCCATAATCTACAATATTAGTTTATAATTTCCTTTTTGTACAATGGGGCTGACATAGTCGCTGCGCGACTCAAAGCCCTTATTTTAATAAAGATTAAAAAAAAAAAAAAAAAAAAATTTGTTTTCTTAAAAAGTTTTCCTTCCTCACAAAACACTCCAGTCATTCTAATATTTTTGTTCGACACACTTTCATCAACATCAAATCATGAAAACATTTGCGGACAAAACGAATATATTTGCGTCACCTCATCAATCTTATTCTAATCTTTGTCGTGAAGCCACAACCCTTCCATAAACATCAGAAACTTTCCGCGATTCACACAATAAACGTGTAAAGAACACGTCAACACTCGCGACCTTCCCCTCCACCCCCTCCACCCGCGCCTAAACCCTGACATCGGCAGTAAAAAGAATAGTTTCCCAGCATGGCCGCTCCGGAGAGTGAGGGAATAAAGGCGCGCTGAATCATAGCCCAAATTGAAAGTATAACGGGATGCTCATGTCGGAACAAATCGCGAGCGATGGATGAGGCATTTTTATTATTAATTTCAATATTGGTTTATACGACGAAAGACGAAAGTTGCATGTTCGAAACCAGCCCAAATTGCATACACTTTTGACTTTTCTAAAGTTACATGTACATTCATTTCCTGATGTTTGTTTTATTTTATTTTGTTTAATTTTTTTAGTAGTACCTACTCTGTGCAAATGTTTTTTTTATGATATGGAGAAGCGGAGTCTTCTGGCACAAGTATTTTATTACTTAATAGAAGGCTCCAACCTCGCATTACTAATATTACTGTTTGTTGCCTAATAATAAATAAATAATAATATATAGTCAGTATCAGCCCGGAGTCTACTCAGCGTGAGTCTACAGTAATAGTAACACTTAAACACAACACATTAATAAGAAAACTGAACACCAAGGATAAAGATTGCGTTAAAAAACCCAATAAAATATATAAATTTTCCACGGCGTCCGAACAATCTGACGCAATCGCCAATCCATGGTATTATGTGGGTTATTTTCAGCAAGGTAAAAATATAAAATTTTGTTCATAAAATAGCCATTGTTCAGACAACACAATACAGTTTGTTGTTGACTTACGTAAGTATTTCGTAGATTCGCGTCGGCAGTAATAAAATGCGACTCGTACGCGACGCGGGGCGTCGACGCCGTCGTGTGAATTACGTACTTTCCTCTCCCCATCGGAAAAAAAGAATATATTCGCTTAGAAAGGGCGTTTACTTCACATGCAAATTATTATTATTGTGCCAGTTCGGGTATTAGCGAGGTTTTTATTGTCAAATCTTCGGGGCTTTTTACCCCTTTTTACGCGCCGATGCCAATGTTTTTTCTGTTTGTGTGTGGAAATCTGCGTTTGACGTCACCGTTTGTGAATGGCATATAAAATGTTATTGGTTTTTACGTAAGGGTTTATATGTAAGCTACTGTAGTTAGGCCTCATAGAGATGATGCTGTTTTAGAAAGAGTAGAATATTCAATATTGAAACAACGAACATTTATTTATACAACCACCGAACTAGCATTGACTATATGTCAGAAGTCAGTGCCGTCCCAATAGGGTTTGTGTATATATTACAAGAAAATAATAGAGTATAATGACTTAATTTGTATGTTAATTCGTTAGTGTGTATGTGTGTGAGACATATAACTAGATGATAGATATTTATTTGCAAATTTATTTATTTATTCAGACGAATAACAAAGACATTTTTATTATTAAGATAATATATGATACACGCATATTTTGCACACCATTGTGCTATTAATTGCATTCTGCCTAATGCTAGGAGCATTAGGCAGTATGGGGCTATATGAAAGTTAATGATCTCTGCTACAGTTTTTGTCCCTCTATTGATCAAGTCTTAATTGCGAGACCATTGAGGAAAAACACAACAGGAAAACAATTTCCTTGATTGCGTAATCAATGACCGGTGCTTCTACGACATTCTAAATGTCCGTATCTACGTCTTAATTATCTGTGTGACCCAGTACATATTACATTAAAATTCTCTTTGAGCAGTCATTTTAGGACTTTCACGTCATAGTTCTCAAATAATAATCCATCGTAAAAAAACTTATTATTAATTAATATTGTCTTTTTGTAAATTTTGTCGTCTAAATGGAAGGCAATTACTTTACCATATTATTTAATTGCCAAAGGAAGACTACAAAAGTATGGCCTAAATTCATTCATTTTATCGAATTTTTACAAACATAAAATAATTTATACAGTTTACATTATACAGATGTTAAAGAATTTCTTTAATATCTGTACTCAGTATCATTTGAATTACCTGAATAGTTGAGTTGGTGCGTTCTAGGGCTCTGAAAATAGTGAGGTCCCAAAATCAATGTTGAGCAGTTCGACAGCTTTTATTGCAGGCGAATAGCCGATGATTGTATTTACACCAATAAAAATGTTTATGTTATAAAAAAAAATGTTTAGTGTCTGGGTGTCCGTAGTCCCTGGTTGGTCTTGATACCCACGATTCGACTTTACCCAAGTATGGAGGCATGACTTTTGTGTCTATGTTATATTTTATCCTGGCAAAGCACACTACACATTTTTTTTTACCACGGGGAATCCATTTGCAGATCTTCCAAGGTAGGAAGTATGTCGGACTCACCGGTCTAAGCCGTCCTACCGACTAAACCCCGCGTTGTTCCGCTCTCTCCCTAACGACGACAGCTACGGGGTACGCAATTGCATGCAACCGCAGCTACCGCGGGACCACACTACACCTGAGGGTAAAGGCAGTACCGTCCAGTTAGAGTATCAAGTAGCCAGAGATATTCCCCGATACTTGACACAATCTGCTGAGTAGCTTCTTTACCCAACTCTTATTTATTATTAATTATCTATGTCAGTGGATTCTTTTAAAGGTATGTGATATTTTGTAGTCGTTGCAAGTCTTAGAGTAGGCAACCAAATACTCTAAGTTGCCAGTATTAAAATTAATCGTTGTTTATCTAAATTTCTGCGATAAAATCGACGCCGTACACTCCTATGTGACACAAGTGACTTTTTTATTGATTAATTAATAAAATATATATATATATATATATATATATATATATATATATATATATATATATGATGGTTTCTTATATTTACGCGAATATTATACATTGAAATAAAACGAACTTCGAACGAATTTCGTGACGACATACAACTTTGTCTGCCCTGTGACCACGTAGGCTGTAAAACCTTCGAAACGTCGGGTTAAAAAAGTAAAATAAACCGCGACATAATCCGTAAAATTCGTTTTATTTCATATATATATATATATTTTGTTATTATATTATTTATTTTATTAGTTGGTTGCGGTACGGACTGCCAAGACGAAAGTCATATTCGAAACCCAAGTGGCATACACCTCTGACTTTTCTAAAGTTATGTATTAAATGTTAATTATAGCTTGCTTTAACGGTGACGGAAAACATCGTGAGGAAACCTGCATATCTGAGAATTCTTATACGAATTTCGAAGGTATGTGAAGCCTACCAACCCGCATTAGGTCAGCGTGGTGGACTAAGGCCTAATCGCTCTCATTAGTAGAGGAGGCCCGTGCCCAGCAGTGGGACAATGTTTAATACAGGGCTAGTATTATTATTAATTTTTGACATAGTAATTAATTTAGCAATTTCACTCGTATTAAGCTGTGATTTCGCATGCCTTTCGGTTAAATATGGCTGAGCTAGAATTTTTATATTACCACCAGGTGTTTGCACATTACTGATATTTATAAAAAAATATATATTTATCCTAATTATCGTGTGGGTAGCGTCCCTACTGGTGTTTATGATAGCGCAGCGATCCATATTACACGCTCCATCGCGCCGCAAGTCACCGCCAACTATCCACTTTGAAGTCAGTTGGTTTTTGTACATTTTTTTTACTGCCTGGATGGGCAGACGAGCAGATTGGCCATCTGATGGTAAGTAGTCCCCGTATAGACTTCTGCCATGCGAGGGCACAGCAAAGCCGCTGCCTACTGTCACAATACTAGGCACGGGCTTCCTGTATTAATGAGACGGGTTGGCTCAATGCAGATTGATAGACTTATTATAGCTTTGAAATTTTTATTTAGAATTCTCATATATACAGTTTATCTCACGGTGTTTTTCTTCACCGTAAAGCGGGTGAAAATAAGCAATGAATACACGTAACTTCAGAAAATCCGAGGTGTATGCCATTTGGGCTTGTTTCGAATCTGTCATTTTCACCACATGCACATAATGTTAATCTATTTTTAAATTAATAAAAATTGACGACATTGTTTATCTACAACAACTTAATCCAGACACTGTAAAGTTTAAATTATCAATTTCAAGTTAAACATAAAATTAACGGTACACAGCGGCTTTGCTGTGTCCCGGTATTGCAGAAGTCTATGGGGGCGGTGGCTACTTACTATCAGGTAACCGTCTGCTCATCTACCTATCCAGGAATAAAAAAATTGCAATCATTATATTTCAATAATATAACTTACAGCCACAACTATATAGTATATAGATTAAATAGATATTTGGCTAAGGCTCACAAAAAATGTACCTCATCCATATTTTTAGTGAGCCAAATTTTATCTAAAGAAAAATGTACCTTCTAAAGTTTTTTTTTAATTAAAATTTTATCCGTATGTGGGCTAGTATTCATGTGATAATATCAGATATAAAAGTTGCAGATAATTATCGAATTTCACCGAAAACACCGCGGTATAAAAAATAGCTTACTACTTGTTCCATACAAGAATAAAATGTGTCCACCCCATTTCGAATGTATTATTTTTTTATTTCATCTTGTATGTAGTACTTACACTAGATATCTTGTTTACATGTTAAATTTATAGGAATATAGCTACTATATCAGTAGTAGTCATAAGAAAATAAGCAGGAAATTCATTATACTATGACTAAAAATAAAAATATTCCCATCTAACTTCACGTGTGTACAATCCATTCGTTACGATGTAGTTTTTTTTGTTAAAGTAATAGCAACACATGTTGCTATTTTTTTGTAACAGTAACATTACTACATTATATATAAAATGTCAGTTTCCTGTCTGACATCTTGGTTTTTATAAAAATGGGAGTAGTTTGTGCGTGTTGTTTTTCGTACTTTGGTTTTAGCAAGTTTTCGGAGGCAATTTTGCATGGTAAGTACTTAAATTTGATTGTAAGGTGTAAACACAAATAAGAGGGATATGTGTATTGTTAATTAATGTAATTCATAGCTGATTTAGATTGCGATTAAATTTGCTACACGAGTTTTAGTTTATATTATTCACGCGTGTTTGTTCACGAGTGTTACGTGTGTTACGATTTTATGCCACGTATCACACGTGAAAGAAGTAAAGCTTAGTTCACATTGCAATATTGTCATCATCAGCCCAGTAAGACAGTGCTGGGCAAAGCTCGCCTCCACTTTTTTAAAATACGCGGTTTTCAGCCAGCTGCTTCCTTTTGGCTATTGTAAGCGGTCTACCTGATCGGAAGGCGTCTGCTTTCGACCAGGTAGACTGCCTCCTGCTCATAGTCATCATCATCAGCATAATACTATGCTTTTCTACATTGCCTATTTTTCCCCGGCTTCAAAAAGAAAGCTATGAATTCGTACCTTATGTACCCATATGATATTGGGGGGATAAATATTGTCATTATGTTAGTCTATAAGGGGTTTAATGCATGTAATGCGCAATTCCTAACTGTATATGTATGAAATTCGTTTGAAATTTTATAAGTTACTTATACATTAGTCCTCGCACATCTCGAAAACTACTGAAACGATTGCAATGTTTTTTTTCCTGTTGAGTTAAGGGTTTTTTAACTTAGGAGCTAATAAAAAAATTGCTAAATCAAAATCGGATGATGAATTTGTAAGATATAAAGTGGGTCTGCACACACGCCCAGAAGACTTTGGACGCACTGTTTTAATGAGTTACTGAGATAATGACAGTCACGTTTTTAATATGATGATTGGAGATGTTAAATTTTTGTAAAAAAAAGTATGATTTACATTAGCATTATATTTTTTTAGATACCACTAACAACTGTCCAAAGAAGCTCTATCGGGAAAGGCTACAAAATCCTGAAAAGTTCTTAGCCCAGAAGATAAAAAATGCTGAGGAAACAAAACAAAAGAGATAGACAAGTAACAATTGTATGTATTCTGTGAAGAACGTCGTAGGTTGTACATTTGTATTTTTCAGATATATAATTCTTTGAATATTATCACAATGTATAACTGTTTGTTTTTCGTAAATAAATAAATAGACGATAAAATAAATTCGTGATTATATAATTACAAATAAAGTATTTTTCAAATAAATTATTTCTGACAAAACTATAATGATACATAAACTGTAAAAATGTAATAAAACACTAGTGACTGTCTGCCTCAAATTATGTAAAAAAGTAAGTACATAACTATTAATAAATTTTTAAGTACATAATATGAGTTCATTTCTATAATTAGTATATAAGAGTTGATAAATAAATCCTATGCAGCTGTGCTAGCGATTTTTTAGTTAAATAAACAAATTGGTCTATATAGTATTTTATTTAAAATTCCACTTTACATAAAGTACAAGTACAGTCTTGTCTCATGTGAACTATTCCTAACAATATTTTCAGTGTGTTACCGATTTGGTGTATGTTATCGTGTGTTACAATTCCCGTGTGTGAAGGTACATTTTTTGTGAGCCTCAGCCATTTACTCATACCAAAGACAATCTTATCTCTCATATGCGTAACTATATGTCACACAAGAATAGATTAGGGGAAGTGCATATAATAGTGCACCTAAAATTCATCTAAACACGGTTGTACAACAGTCTGTTGTGAGCGGTTTCAGCCATGCTGTCCGGTCCACTCGCGATCGTCCGCTCGTCCGAACCACGTCCGGACGCTAGCTCGTCCATTATTTTTACACTCAGTAGTTTTAGAGTGCCAGCTGCTGTTTCATAGAGTGAAGTAGGTCTAATATTCTCGGTTGTTGAGTTACAAAGATAAAGCCATAGTGGCATGGTTTTATAGAGACAGTTTGTTCAAGTTGTAATATCATATACAAGTAACTAATTAGTGGCGTAAGATAAATAGAAGCCCACGCTAGTTTGTCTGTAGCGAATGGAATCAACATGTCATCAAAACATAAATGTGAAAAGGGGGGCAACTTCTGAGTAGCAAGCGACGCCGATAAAAGGGTTGCGTTCTGAACGAGCACCAAGTTCCATAACATTCTTTAAATCACGGTACACAGAAGTTCTTCGATTGATTTTAAAGAAAATGTTTTGAATAATAAAATCTAACTTATATTTTAAACATGCATAGCTGCAAATGTATATAAATTTTGACTAAGTCCAAATTAGCTCGAAATGGCTTATTACCTTTGTGTTCCAATCTTAACTGACACATTGCTGTGTTTTTAAATATGAATAAATCTTCAAGTGATTTGCGATATCAAGAATCAATTTTTTCATCATATTAATGGAATATTCCGTCATTGCTATGACAGCCACCGTGGCGCAGCGGGCAAGTAGCCGGCTGTGAAACGAGAGGCCGTGGCTTCGATTCCCGCACCGAGACAAATATTTGTGTGACAGACAGATATTTGCTTCGGGTCTGGGTGATGTGGGACCGTAGCCCCTCGTAGTTCTTGATACCTACGATACAGGTTTTACCTAGTTGGGGTCAGAACTATGTGTGTGGCTGTTGGGTGTATTTTATTTATTGCTATGATGTAGAGACACCAGAGTCGGCTTCTTTTCGCCTACGCCAGTGGTGTCTATCATAGGATAAGTAATTAATGAAAGTAGATGAAGAAAAAGACGTGTTTTTTTATCATAGCACGGCAAAGTGACCACACTGCACCTGATAGTAAGTGCAATGCCGTCCAATTAGTGTATCGAGTAGCGAGAGACGATCTATACCCCGTTACTCAACACAATCACGCCGGCATGCTTCTTCACACTACGCCATGGGCAAGAAGGTGAAGAAGCGGTCGAGGGTCTAGTGTCAGAGTACGCAGAAGACCGCAAATAGATGCCAACCATTGTACCTCACCTCTAGACCCCTGAACTCTAGAACTGGATGTACACTGGCTGAACCCGGAAGGCGCCACACTTGTGTGTGCCACTATGACCCGCCATAGTGGCACACACAACACCGCACACAGTGTTAACACCCTGTGTACAGTAGTCGCTATCCGGGCGGTTATGAATATCGTACCACCAGCATTGTTAGCGACGCGCTCACCTAGTACTGGCAGTTTTATTTAAGAAATGTTTTTTGAATATTTATAATTGGAACCATTGTAGAATTTTTATAAAACAATAAAGAAGCTGGACATTCCTCTCCAGTCTGCGATTCCTAATAAATATTTGATTTATTTTTGTCTAACTTCGAACTCTATAAGCATGGTCTGCCAGGATCATATAAAATGGAAATCAACAATCTTTGCCTACCTTTACAGGATACATAGCTTTAGCTGGTGGTAGAATATTCATATCCACCCGGATAGCGACCACCGTACACAGGGCGAAAAACCCGCCATAGTGGCACACGCAAGTGTGTTGCGTTCTGGGATCAGCCAGTGTACATCCGGTTTTTGACGGAGGTCTGGAGTTGGGGTACAATGGCCATTTTGCGGTCTTCTGCGTACTCTGACACTAGACCCTCGACCGCTTCTTCACCTTCTTGCTCATGGCGTAGTGTGAAGAAGCAGGCCGGCATGAGTATGTTGAGTACCGGGAATAGATCGTCTCTCGCTACTCAGTACTCTATTTGGACCGCACTGCGCTTACCACCAGGTACAGTGCGGTCACTTTGCCGTGCCATGATAAAAAAAAAACATTTTATAGAATATACTAACTGCTTCAAGGGTAGATACCAAGATGTCCGAAACAAAGCCTTAGATAAGGCACCAAATTAAGGTAATATTTTATTATGCGCTATGATATATGTCTTACCTGTAGATACATAAATAACTATGGTATACTACACATTACACTGTAATTACACTGGAATTTTGTAATGATTTGACCTTGTAAAATATCTACATATGAATACGTAAAAAGTGAAATATTCCAATCTTTTTTTCCATTCGGTCTCACGTTGGCTGTAAACGATGTCTCCATACATATTATAAACAGATTTATATTCTTATTCCAGATTTTTCCAAGTCATTAGACAAATCTAAGTGAAGCGGAGCATGAAAACGTTCTGCTTTACAAAGTAATAAAAATACTCGAACGATTCCAACGAAAAAAAATAAACTAACAAAGAATTTGTAAATTGCAAGAATATATTTTGAAATAGACTTTATTTTTGTATAAAATAAGTAACTCTAACGAGACAAGAATGAAGATTTTCTTTTGACTGCCATTCGGTTGTGATTTTTACTAATGTTAGTCCAATTTAGAGGGACGACTGAATGAAAAAATACTGTTTTGTCCATTTAAGTGGGTATTTTTGCTCGTTACACGACCAAGCGCTGACAAATTGGTCTAAGATTGAGCCCTCTATTGCCTTTTAGGTACGCATTGTGTCATTTTTATGATTTTTATCGCAAAGTATACACAGCTAAGAATTTTCTACGAGAAATAAATACATTTTTGAATGTAGGACTCATTTTCATAAAATTGTATAATAGAAATCGCCAAAATATTGTATTCAAATATAGACCTTGTGTTTTACTCACTAGAGATACTCGTGGTGTGTACTGTTATAATCCGAGTGTCATTTGTTAATTTCAATATATCGTTATTAAGGGGTTTACTACGGTGGGTCGGAGTTGCGTGGATTCCATATTATATTTCTGCATTAATTAAAGTCTTGCATTATCCACTCTGCACGGTTCTTCGCATTGTTATTTTTTTATTTCAGTTTACTCCGTTAATTTGTAGCACTCACTTAAGGATATTAAAAGATCATAGTTTTAAATCTAAGTCTTCAAAGGTAAACGCCTAAGATTTTTTTACCAAAGACCACGAAACGATCACATGGGGTAACTGATGCCGAGTGATTTCCACTGGTGGTGAACATCCATAATATCAAAGATTGTTAGGTGTGTTGACAACCTGAAAGAAAAAGAATGTTGACTGGGGTGGAGGGATCTTCCTCCGTACGAATCGCAAAAGAAAGTTGTTAATTTGTGTTGGTTTTATGTGAGCAACCACTAAGCCAGTCAAGCCAAAATACAAAATACAAAATACATACATACATGTATATGTATATGACAGCCTCCGAAGCGCAGCGGGCGTGTAGCCGGCTGTGAAACGAGAGACCGTGGGTTCGATTCCCGCACCGAGACAAATGTTTGTGTGACAGAAAGATAGTTGTTTCGGGTCTGGGTGTTGTGGGACCGTCATAGTTCTTGATACCCACTTGATACCTACCCCAGGTTTTACCTAGTGTGGGGTCACAATTATGTGACTGTTGGGTGTATTAATTTATTTATTTATTAAAAAAAAACGTCATTATATCTTTGTTAACGTCTAGTACGGCCTAATTCGTCAATTTCCCCATAATTTTATGCACACCAATTAATCATATAAAATATATAACATATATGTGTATTTGTAATTTACGTATGCGTGCAATACAAGTTTATTATAAACTTGAGTCCGGCTGTTTTGTGTAATAAGGACAAATTCAAAAGGATTTGGGGTGAAACAAAGAGGCCGTCATATTTCGCGAGACAATGCGGTTGTTCTGCGGAATACGGTGGGCCATTTGTCACGCGCCGGCGCCGAGCCCGCGTCACCCGCTCACTACTCAACCGGGCGTTCTACGGCTGAATTGAAAGAGCTGTCATTAGTTAAAATTTTCATATTTCATTGAACACTTCGCTTTGTTTTGGAATTTGATAATTAATAGCATTTACTGAAGATGATTTTAAAAAGCTGCGATAGCCTAGTTGGTTGCGGTACGGACTGTCAAGACGAAAGTCGTATGTTCGAAACTCGAATGGCATACACCACTGACTTTTCTAAAGTTATGTCGGTATTTATTGTTAATTAAGGAAAACATCGTGAGGAAAACATACCTGAGAATTTTCATAAGTATTTCGAAGATGTGTAAAGTCTACCAACCCGCATTAGAACAGCGTGGTGGCCTAACCCTCCTCATAAGTAGAGGAGGCCCGTGCCCATCAGTAGGACAATGTCTAATACAGGGCTAGTATTATTGCTGAAGATGATTTTGAAGTGATAATTGTTTAGTTATATAAATTATGTATTTATAGGTGGTAAGGCCATAGGTGGTATATAGCAGCGATAGCCTAGTTGGTTGCGGTACGGACTGTCAAGACGAAAGTCGTAGGTTCGAAACCCAAGTGGCATACACCTCTGACTTTTCTAAAGTTATGTGTATATTAAAATGTTAATTATCGCTTGCTTTAACGGTGAAGGAAAACATCGTGAGGAAAACCTGCATATCTGAGAATTTTTCGAAGGTATGAGAAGTCTGCCAACCCGCATTAGGCCAGCGTGGTGGACTAAGGCCTAACCCCTCTCATTAGTAGAGGAGGCCCGTGCCCAGCAGTGGGACAATGTTTAATACAGGGCTAGTATTATTATTATTTTAAGGCCATGCTGTATTGTTTCGTTTACTGCTTGAATGTGTGACAGACTAATATTTGTATAGAGTGAAAAAATATACACTCACGTCTGTTATCCTCGAAGGGATAGGTACACCTACTTTTCGCCGAATTTGTGACTGATTCATAATGTGGGCGAGCCTATCGCCATAACGAGCACAATCCCATACTGAGTATTTCAAAATAGAAAAACCCAATATCACTTTACCCGGCTCGGGGATCGAACCCGAGACCTCAGCACAGCAGTCGTAACGCATGCGCAATTACAACTGCGCCACCGAGGCAGGTCCGGAAAAATAATGGTGCCGGATTTACGAAAAATACGGGTATATGGGGCGGATTTAGTGTCTAATGTGGCGATAGACTTAACTTATAAATTTAATTCAGGGCGTTGTGGGATTTTAAGAGTTTACAATGTCTAAAAAAACCTTGACATATTTAATTTACGGTAGGCAGCGGCTTTGCTGTGCCCTGGCATTGCAGAAGTCTATGGGCGGCGGTGACTACTTACCATCAGGTAACCCGTCTGCTAGTCTGCCTATTCAGGCACTAACAAAACAAAACAAAAAAAAAACAAAACAAAAAAAAATATTATAGTTCGAAGGAAGAAGATATTTATTAATATCATGATGGATTTATTTTCCAACTCGTCATACATGTGCAACGACTACATACTTCTTAGAAGCCAATTTAATCAATATTTGCTATTTACCCTTAGTCATCCTCTTCATAACGATCAACATATTGTATCAGTAGCCATGAACTTTAACCCATTACTCACGCGTGGAATCTCTTCAAGCAGTTAACGAACATAAAGCGTAAATCGTTTAACTAACTTATATAATGCGTCTGAAATTTTAAGAGCCCTACTACACTGCGTCATAGGATGGTATAAAAAGCTAGAGAACTCTCTACGAGCATCCTTCAAGAAATCATTTACCGCGAGAGTTTACTAGACTGGTACCCGTATGCGACTTGTCCATATACCCTACAATACAGCGTATATTACTCGTCAAGTTCCATACCGAGTTTAAACAACACTAAGTAAGTGCGTCATGGTTACATAGCTTTGAGACGTAAACGAAAACAACACCTTTATATTCAACTACGTATGTGTCAACCTACGTCGTTATTGTTTTAAAGCATCTACATTGCTCGGGCAGTTAGCGTTACCCCGCGCAGCTTCAGTGGTTAAAACTCAATGTAATTCTTTAAACGGTATTGTCCGTGACGTTAAAGTGGCATTTCTCGCTATGACCTCCTTAACATTAATAATAGCGGTAACGTGTCAGAATAATGTAATTAAATACGTCTTTATTCGGTGCTTTGTGGAAGAATTTAGTGGACATGAGCGTTTAGTATGGCGCCAGTTTTATTAGTGGGAGGTGCGCGGTTTCGAAATTTATATGATCGTCTTTTAGTGTGGACGCTTAAGATGGTTTTGTTGAATTAAATTCTAAAAAATAATAATGAATATAGCTTTTTTATTTTTATTTTGGCACGTCAAAGTGACCACACTGCACCTGATGGTAAGAGCAATGCCAATCCGTCCAATTAGAGTATTTATTTATTTATTTAAACTTCTTATACAAAATTTGTATAAAGGCGGACATAATGCCTGAGGCATTCTCTACGTGTCAACCTATCGACTAGTGAGATACAATCTGCTGCTTAACTGCTTCTTAACACTACGCCATGGGCAAGAAGGTGAAGAAGAGGTCGAGGGTCTAGTGTCCGAGTACTCAGAAGGCCGCAAAACAAAAAATAAAATAGAAAAATAAAAAATTACAAGGATTTTTTAAAGAGGAAATACATAGTTTTGCCCTACCCCCATAAGATAGGAATTTATATGAAAATATGAGGTAAGCACGTAGATATAACGATCGAGTATTTTTTAATTATGAAAATCTAATTTTTGCTTCATCTCATCTGGTTATTATCAGTTTAAGACTATACTAAACTAAAATAAAAGAAGCTCAACTAGCACATCCACGGTTCGCGGAGACGCTGATATTGAAAATAAACAAATTTATTGCTGTGTATTATACTTATCAGTAACGACGTTGCGAAAACATTATAGCTTTCGTGGTCACCTTCACTTAAGTTGAATTAAAATTTTATTTATTGTTAGGCCAATCTGTGAGAAAGAGCTTACAGTGTGTTGGGCTCTGAAAGTAGGTGTATTAAATCCGTATAATAAGTTTTATATCAATGTTTAATCTCATTAAATTATTTCCATTCCATGAGAAGAGGCGAGCCTGTAGCCACATATGACATAATCCCCAGCCCCAGGCAATTTATGTATGATTTTTTTAATTACATTGGCTGGCTTGCGATTTCAATTCCGAATCGCACCAGTACGATTATAGACCATCTCAGTCTGTGTTCGTAGCAATAAGCCAATAAAAGGCAAACATATTATTATATTAAGTATAATAATATCAGCTGTCCAACTGCTATAAATAAAATAATAATACTAATTATATCTATCTTATTATCTGCGGTGGCTCGTAATTGGCTTAAGTACTGTATTCATTTCGTCATATATGTCTCTGTTCGATAGCTGTGAGCCATCCAAATATCTATACTTATAATAAATCTGTAGAGAGGTCAATTCTGTACATGAAATATATTTCCAAAATAACTATCAGCGGGTGATTAGTGATCGATACTGACGCCAAAAATGCAATCAGTAAAATTTTTGTCTGTCTGTCTGTCTGTCTGTCTGTCTGTCTGTATGTTCGTTATAGAAACAAAAACCACTCGACGGATTTCAACAAAACTTGGTACAATTGTTCTTCATACTCCTGGGCAGGTTATAGTATACTTTTCATCACGCTACGATCAATAGGAGCAGAGCAGTGAAGGGAAATGTTGGGAAAACAGGAGAACTTACTCCATTTTTTAAGCTTCCGTCGCGTGTGCAGCCTTAATAGTTAAAGCTACACAGAAATCATGTATGACGGAAATGTTCTCCTTAAAATTATATAAAAAATATTCCCCGACAGCAAATGTCTATATTTTATGGTTGACTCACTATAACCTTTTTAATGGTTATCGAATTTGTTCTGAAACAATGCATGATTTGGGGAGGGTTTTTATAAACATGGTATTAATTCTTATCCAAATAAATACTTTATTTATCACAAGTATTTAATTTGAACAAAGTTGCTCTCATCATTTGATTTCATCGAATATCTTAGGAGATATAACAGTTTTAAAATATCTCCACAGCAAAATTAATATTGTTGTTTGTATGTTGGTTTGTTACATTTACCATGACTAAACGGGTGAACGTATCCTAATAAAATTCAGCAGAGGGATAGACTGTATCCTGGGGAAGAACTTAGGTTATCTTTTGTCTCAAAAATTATCTTGAAGGGGGTGAAATAACGGTTGAAAGTTTGTATGGGCAATCCGTAATACCTCAACTTAGGGATCTGAAAATTCATATTTAGGCTTTTGGTAAGAAATAAAAAAATACGTATTTCAACGTTTTTAACAAATCATCCCTAAAAGGGGCGAAGTGAGTGGTTAACTTATGAGTTGGATTATATACTTCTGCTCCCGAAAGCAACCTCCACGCGGGCGGAGCCGCGAGCAAAAGCTAGTAATAAAATAAAATAATAATAATATATATTTAAGAGATTATTGATTTTGATGTTATTAAATCTGTAAGAACAAAATAAATTTATGCTGTAAAATGATTGCCAATTAATTTGTAGTTCTTAAAATAATTACGCACGAACGAGATGATGCTAATGATATTATTTGATTGTAATACTTAATCCAATACGATTATTACTATAATACGGTTTTTATTATTTCGATTGTTTAACACAAACGGAAGTTTCAAATAATTTTTAACTATAGCATAAGATTAAAACGCTCAGTGCGTATTCCAACTACCAAGATAGAAACAAATTTCTCTATTTTGCGGAAAGATCCAACGAATAAAATCTGCGAAATGGAATTTATAATACATAAGCAAGGATTTTTATGTGCACAGAAACTCTACTGTGCAAGGATAACATACAAGAAGTGTGTGGTTTGAATTTTATTTTCGATTCTAAACTTAAAATTGCATTTACTCGGATGCAACAATCTTAGAGGCATCTCAAATAACTAAATACAATTTATTTACGTACATTACTATGTAACTGTTTATATTTAAGTATTTATTATTAACAACGATGATAATGAATGTTCATTTTTATACATTTAGATTACCAGGCTTTATAGTGGTAAGATATACATATCCGCCCGGATAGCGACCATCGTACACAAAAAAATACATCGTACAGTACATCGTAAATAAATAAATAAAAAAAACCACCATAGTGGCACACACAAGTGTGTCGCGTTCCGGGATCACCCAGTGTACATCCGGTTTCTGAGTACTCTGACACTAGACCCTCGACCGCTTCTTCACCTTCTTGCCCATGGCGTAGTGTGAAGAAGAAGGCCGGGATGATTGTGTTGAGTAGCGGGGGATACATTGTCTCTCGCTACTCGATACTCAATACTCTAATTATACAGCACTGCGCTTACCATCAGGTACAGTGTGGTCACTTTCCCGTGCCAGGGTAAAAAAAAACATATTAATATTCAATTACTTGTCCAACTGTAAAGCCTAAGCTGCTGGGGCTACAAATTTGAAGTTTTGGCAGTTCATGCCCTTATGTTGTAAGCATTCATTAAGGAAAGATTTTTGGAAATTTCACCAAGGGGGTAAAATAAGGCATGAATGATGTTGTATGGACGTCTGTCAATTATAAAGTAACAAGTATGTAATTTCATACATCTGGTTAGAAATAAATGTACCTACACGTATACCGCAGTTTTTCGAAATGTTACCCATAAGAGGATAAAAAAGGGATGAATGGTTGGTATGAGAACTCTATTGTTTTCAAAATTTAAGATATAATTAATATGCCTTTTTGGGGATAAAGTTAATAAGAAAAAATCTCGTTTTTTCTTCGTTTTTTTCATTTTAATTAATTTTTCTTTAATCATAAAAAAGAAGAAGGAAGAAGACGAAGATTGTAAAAAGAAAAAATATTCCGACGAATTAAGAGCCTCCTCATATTTTTTGAACTTGGTTAAAAACAGTTACGTAAGATAAAAATCCCCCCAAAAATCCCCACACGGATATGCAGTCAGTATTACCCCAGTATATATTCCTAAGAGTTTACAAATCACAAAGAAAGGGTTCAGGTCTCGCCAAATTAATCATAAAGGAAAGTACTTAGGAATAAATGTTGTATCAAGTCTTATTATGTAACGTTAAGACGATTACACTGATGGAGAGGTCCCAGGTGTACCCCGAACTCATCTAGTGCAAATCCCGAGATGAATGGCCCGAATTTTTCAACATTTATACATTAGCGTAGTGCCCAATTAAGTAGTCTCCATGGTAATTGCGCTGATTATAAGCTTCAGAATGTTGCTTGGTGAGGGGATGCCAGACTGGAATAAATACGGGAGAAAATTATTATAAGTTGTAAATCTTTACATAAGTTCTCGCTTGTATTCCCAAAGAGGAAGATAGAAATACAGCCTATATAACTAGCTTTCACCGGGATTTTTGAAGTGAAAAGTCCTTAGGCACGTTGGGCACTTTTGAGATGGGGAAAAAGCACTGAACTCTCGTGACTGTTACGCTCAAATTATTTTACTTTTGACATAATCACGACAATGAAGTTCTATAATTATTTAGAAGCAATCATCTTTGGCAATCATAAACAAAAATAGTTACTGCTTCATGAATGCTGTTTCTAAAAGGAACACAGTAATTCCAAAGTTTTAAGTTTTCACTTCTGTCGGTAGTTCCCACGACTGCGTATTTCTTTTTTCTTTTATATGGTAGTGTATGTAGTTGGTCGGATTAACGTAAATTAAAATTACCATTACATGCAATTAATGTGTTTTATGAAGGTGCCTCAAAAACTTTTAGACATATTATAGATTGTCCAACTTGATGCCAAACGAGTGTAATATGAAGAAGCTGCCGCACGCAGGCTGGCTTGAATGGCAAGTAGCGAGATATAGTTGTCTCTCGCTACTTGATATTCTATCTGGACGGTACTGCGGTTTCCATCAGTTGCAGTGTGGTCACTTTAATATAAAGTCTCATTTGTTACCTTATGTGATTATCAAACTATTTTTTTTCAGCTATTTTCATTGCCAATATATCCTAATTCATGTAATCATGCACTTGGCAACCCTACACCACGAAGCTCGTTCAGCGTGAACATTTAAGATTATATAGTGGCATCCACGCTAATTAGCCGTTTGGGCTATGCGCGGATTGCCACGGAATGTAACATGGTAACTGTACAGGTTAAAAATATTTTGCAACGACGGGGAGTATATTTATTTATTAAACAATACATAGCGTAACCTCACGCTTATATTATAAAGAGGAAGGCAAAATGTATATTTTTTATCCTGGCACGGCAAAGTGACCACACTGCACCTGATGGTAAGCGCAGTGTCGTCCAATTATTGTATCGAGTAGTAAGAGACAATCTATCCCCCACTACTCAACACAATCTTTTTTTTTATTTTTTTTTTATTTTTTTTTTTATTCTGGCGCGGCAAAGTGACCACACTGCACCTGATGGTAAGCACAGTGCCGTCCAGATAGAGTATCAAGTAGCAAGAGACAGTCTATCCCTCGCTACTCAACACAATCATGCCGGCCTGCTGTTTAGCTTCTTCACACTACGCCTAAAGGACCCAGGATCATAGGAAGGAGGGAACACGGTAGCTGGCAAACTGTTCCACAGCTTGATGGTGCGGCAAAAATACGAGTTTGCGAACCTCTTGGTTCGGGCCGGGGTAGTAGATACCACGAAGTTGTGGCTCCGCAAGCCAGTACGCGTGGTTCTGGTATGGAAGGGAGAGGATGGGATAAGATCAAACAATTCTTCAGAGCATTCGCCATGATACAGACGGTAGAACACGCTAAGCGAGGAAATATCCCTACGCAACTGTAGCGGCTCCAGGCTGTTACTCACGTCTGCATCATTCACAATGCGGATGGCCCGCCGCTGCAACCCATCCAAGGCATCGAGAAAGTATTTTGCGGAACCGTCCCAGAGGTGCGAGCAGTATTCCATTCCCGGCCGCACTTGCGCTTTATATAAGCGGTAGAGCTGACCGGGCGTGAAAAACCGCCGCACCCTGTTCAGGATTCCTACCCTGCGGGAAGTGGCGGATATTACGCCCTCGATGTGACTCCTTGGATTAAGATCGCAGCGGATATCCATACCTAGGACACTAAGGTCATTCCGCATTGCGAGTGGAACACCCTGAAGAACTGGGATGGGAGAAAACGGGGATTTCTTGCACGAAAACGCGCACACCTGGGTTTTCTTGGCATTAAACTCAACCCGATTCCTGGTACCCCATGATGATATGAGATCCAAGGCCTGGTTGAGCTCAATGACAAGATCCTCGCGTCTCCTTTCAGTATCCGCCCGGCAACCAGGAGGCTTGCTGCAATAACGCCCATGAACCGTGCTGTCATCTGCATAGCAATGAATGTTGCCAAGCGACAACATATCATTAATATGCAGAATAAACAAGGTGGGCGAAAGTACAGAACCTTGTGGTACTCCGGCATTTACTGACATGAGCTGCGAAGCGTGTCCATCAACGAGGACACGTATTCTACGCTCATGCAGAAAGCCGGAGATCCACTTGCACAGGTTGTCGGGCAGACCGTATGCCGGGAGCTTGGAGAGAAGGCCGTGATGCCAGACCCTATCAAACGCCTTGGCTATGTCGAGACTCACAGCCAGAGCCTCGCCATGCCTGTCAATCGCCTCACCCCAGTGATGTAATACAAACGCTAGAAGGTCACCCGTTGATCGGTTATGACGGAACCCGTATTGTCTGTCACTGATCAACGAGTGATCCTCCAGGTAGCGAACTAATTGGCTGTTAATTAGTCGCTCCATGACTTTACACATCACTGAGGTGATGGCGATTGGGCGATAATTATTAGGGTCTGACCGATCACCCTTTTTGGGGATCGGCTGCACATTGGCCTCCCTCCAAGATTCAGGCACAACACCTGAGAGGTAGGACGATCGGTATAGGCGCGTCAGTGCAGGAGACAACTCCGCTGCACACTTTTTGAGAACAAGCGCTGGGATACCATCAGGACCACCAGCCTTCCGGACGTCGAGAGACTGCAGCTCACGCCGCACATCACAATGCCTGATACGGATATCAGGCATTGTGTGACCGCAACCGGGCAGCTTAGGTGGTAAATGAGCATTGCAGTCCTCGAGTCTCGAATTAGCCGCGAAGAGGTTTGCCAGTAAATCGGCCTTCTCTTGCGAGCTATGGGCTAGTGTTCCATTTCGATATCTCAGCGGTGGCAGCGAGGGGCGACAGAAATTAGATTGGATGGCCTTAGCCAAGCTCCAATAAGCACGACTGCTTGTT
This sequence comes from Laothoe populi, assembly GCA_905220505.1. Taxonomy (NCBI): domain Eukaryota; kingdom Metazoa; phylum Arthropoda; class Insecta; order Lepidoptera; family Sphingidae; genus Laothoe; species Laothoe populi. The sequence goes on from HG992151.1 coordinate 22,705,879, forward strand.
GGGTTATCGGCCAAAGCACATCCAATCTTGGAGACGCGCTGGGCATCCGCTTTAACATACGCCCTCTTGCAGACCTTGGCAGCACGGTTATAGGCTGCTTTGAGTGACTTGAGGTTGGGATCCTTCGTAGCGCGACCCCCGATCCAAGCGCGATACGCCGTCTGTTTTTTACCAACAGCATCGGCGCATGCACGATTGAACCAGGAGCGTCCTCGACCGTGGCCCGCGATCTCAGAGGAAGGAATGTAATGTAATCATGCCGGCCTGCTTCTTCACACTACGCCATGGGCAAGAAAGTGAAGAAGCGGTCGAAGGTCTAGTGCAGAATACTCAGAAGGCCGCAAAACGGCTAAACATTATGCCTCAACTCTAGACCCCCGACAAAAACCAGATGTACACTGGCTGATCCCGGAACGCGACACACTTGCGTGTGTCACTATGGCCGGTTTAACACCCTGTGTACGGTGGTCGCTATCCGGAATCGAACCCACGGTCTCACGTTTCACAGCCGGCTACCTACTCGCCAACTGCGCCACGGGGGCTGTCTTGAATGAAATTCAATTCAAAATGAATTTTAAAAGACACTACATACCATATTTCAAATCAAGTGGTGATGAACTAGTTTAAATATCTTAAATCATATGATAATATAATAAAGAGTACATCTATAATTGTGTAAAATACATATTATATCTCAAATAACTAATCTCAAAGGTTTACCTTAGCTTACATCTATGGGTCCTACAAGTCCCTTTGTCAGTCCATTGTTACATTAACAGATCCTAACACGGTCCAACATAAATTATACAACATGTTTAGCAGAAACTTCTACCTAACTTTAGGCACCGAATCCCTCGGATATTAAATAAAGATTATTTTCACAGCAAAAAACCGGTCAATTGTGAGTATGACCTATAATTTTAAAGGGTTCTGTATAATGTTCAATATGAATGTTTGTGTTTCAGATACAAACTTTTGTTATATTTCAACTCATCAAAGTAATAATTTTGGAAGTATTACCGTATTTATGTCAAAAGATCTTTTGTGTTAAATTTAATTTTATATAACCAACAGAAAAGTACTTTGGTATGGTTTTAATAAAGTGCATATTAAGGGTTTTTTTTATAAATGGTATGGTTTTAGAAATAAATAATAACTGCAAATGATCTTATACATAGTTCTGACCCCACAGTAAGATAAACTTATTTTCCATTGTAGGTGTCAGAAACTACGAGACTTTTGATCTCAAAATACTTTGATATCATAAAAAAGAAACCATACAATTCATATGATTCTGCGTCGTCCTTTAAGCGTGGTGTGAAGAAGCTACTCGGCAAGCCGATAAGACTCTGTCAAGTTGTGAGGGACAGTTGTCTATCGCTACCTTGATACTCTACCTGAATGGTACTACGCTTACCGCCAGATGCAGTGGGTACTCATTGATATGCCAGGATAAAAAAAATCTTGCTGGTAGGGGCATCGAGCTTATGGCCATTCTTTTCACAGCCGGCTACTTATCCATCGCAACCGGTATTTTTTTTATTTGTATGATATACGGAACCCTAAAACAACTTTTATTAAGTTTATTCGGCGAAAGTGTAGAATAACATCGCGTCACGAACAATCGCCAAGTTTTTAACTACTTATTTAATGGCGGAGCTAAACAAAACTGTCAAACGTCTGAACATTTGAGTTCGTTTCATAAGCGTTGTATTGCGGATATGTTTTATTTTTTCTGATGAAATTATTTACAAACAGCTTCGCCCGCGTGGAAGTTTCTTATAATATTTATAAAATAATTTCGTCTCCCACAACTACTCTTTGCATAATACAGATATTCGTTCAAACAGGTATACATTTTGATTGAATGCACCGATGTAAATGAAATAAAGATTAAATGCTACCTCGAGATACACTCTATGATTTTATTGTCGATTATTTTGCCGTAATACATTACTTTGGACGTTATACCTTGACAGACAATAATTCCAAAAATAATTGTTTTGGGTTCTATATTGATAATATAACACGTTACAATCAAAATACTGCAAAATTGTTTTATGTACAGACAAAGTGCCTCTTCAGCTTTATTATAATATAGATGGATGCTTTTATAGCCTCATACCTATAAGCGAGAGGAATGATAAATGCAATACCAAGCGTTTAGGAATGGAACGAATTTGAACAGCTTATAACAATTTTATTAACCACAATGATCAACGCCCACTTCGCGGTGTTTGTGAGACAGGAATATGGCTGGTCTGCCCATATTTAATTAAATGTCAGTAGTAAGTATGATTTGGCATAAACCGGAGTTTTAGTAAAATTAACCACAGTTTAAATCAACATATCATTTATTTTAATATTAAACTTAAACAAATTACAGCACAATAAAATAAACAAGTCATTATATGAATTAAAGAAAGTACCTCTAGTACATTAAACAAAACAAAAGTATTTTCAGTAAAACACTGGTTATTTATAACAGTGACTCATCATAAAAGATTTGTTTAATTTTTTTTTCTCAATACTTTTAAATTCAGCCTTGTTAAACATTTCAAGGAGTGAGATTAGATTGAATATTATATCATTAAGCAAGGCAAAGCAAAGGAAGCAGCGATAGCCTAGTTGGTTGCGGTACGGACTCTCAAGACGAAAGTCGTATGTTGGAAACCCAAGTGGCATACACCTGTAACTTCTCTAAAGTTATGTGTGTATTAAATTTTAATTATCGCTTGCTTTAACGGTGAAGGAAAACATCGTGAGGAAACCTGCATACCTGAGAATTTTTATACGAATTTCGAAGGAATGTGAAGTCTACCAACCCGCATTAGGCCAGCGTGGTGGACTAAGGCCTAACCCCTCTCATTAGTAGAGGAGGCCCGTGCCCAGCAGTGAGACAATGTTTAATACAGGGCTATTATTATTATTATTTTAATATATTTCTACCAGAAATTTCGGTGGCCTTGTTTATTACCCGTAACATATTTGGCGAAAATCCTCGATTTCAGTCAGAAAAACATTGCCATTTCTAAATTCTTAAACGGATTTTATTTAAGCTTTTCAACTAACTGGATTTACAAAGCTTACAAAAACAAACTTTTCTTTTTAACCGTTTCGGAGCTACGCTACCTAAGTAGAGGAATAGATAGGAAGACAAATTATTTAATTTGCAAAATCCCCTTTTTTTGCAGAGAATTACTTAATATTGTATATCTTCTATCGTATAATCCAACTGCAACTCGTCTAGTCAAAAATTGAATTCTGTTCACAAAGAATCGTCATAAAACCTTTCACTAATAAAAATGCATAAATTTCCATACATATTTCGAGGCATGCAAAAAAAGCGCAATAACAAAACTAGCCGGTGTCGGTCCTGAGTACAGTGCGATACCGTCACGATCGCTCTACACAAACCCTCATAGTTCTGTGATTGCGTGCGAACTTTACTAAACTGAATGCACGGCTTTGTAATTTTATTACCTTCGTAAATGTTGTAGCCAAAGTTTTTAAGTTGGAGACAATGAGTGCTGTAGCTATTATTTATGTCAATATGGGATGAATGTAGAGTAAGGTTTTGAAATGTTTGCCTTATATGGCTGTGGGCTTATTCCTTAATAGTTGTTGCTCGCGGCTCCGACCGCGTGAAGGTCATGTTTGGGAGAAAAAGTATATAATACAAAATACAAATTTTCATGCGTTTAACTTAAAAAATGACGGATTTTCATATAAACTTTCAGTCCCTATTTTACCCCCTTGCGGGTGCTATTTCCAAAAATGCTTCCGTGGTGGATGCTACCTCATAAAAAGAACCTACTGTCAAAATTTCAAGTCTCTAACCCCAGCTGCTTAGGCTGTGCGTTGATATGTCAGTCAGTTAGTTTCTTCTTTAATATATTATACAGATAATATTATGGGGAAATAAGCTCGGTGAATGAAAGCAAAATATTTTTTGAATACATAAAATGTTATACATAATGTAGATTCTGTCAATCTCTACTTTTAGTTCGAAATGCAGTTTCGCTAGAGAAGTGGCGCTCTTCTGCGAAACTCGAGCGTTGCTCTTTTGAAACCTGGTCAATATTTGGACTACTCTCACATAAAATACAATTTAAATTGGATTAGATAAGATTAAAACAGCTGAATGTATGTTAATAAAGTTGCTTTATTATAATATTTAAAAAAAAAACTATTGCCGCACATTACCTGCATAAGGGTGGTGTAATAACGGCATAATATAATATATGATTTCCAATTTGTATTATACATTTTTAAATCGATCCAGTATTTACAAAATAAATGTAACAATATGTAAATCATCATCATCTACCTGTCCTTATCCCATACTAAGTGGGGTCGGCACAATTGGTTTTAACTCTCCACGCAGCCCTATCATGCGTCAAATCTGCATTCACTCCTTTCACGCGCATGTCCTCATTCACGCAATCCATCCACCTCTTTTTGGGTCTCCCACGACTCTTCTGTCCATCCACATTCATATTGACAACTAGTCTTGTCACATGCCTTTCACCCCTCCTCATCACATGCACATACTTAGCCAATCTAGCACTTCTCATAATTTCAACAATTGGTGCTGCTTTCAGGCTTTCCCTTACATACTCATTCCTGTACAATATGTAAATATATTATATATTTAATTAACGACATGTTTGAAATGGGAGGTTGGAGGGACTTATTGGTAATTAATTATACAACTGACTACAATATATAAAAGTTGTCATTTGTTTAACATTGTACGAATAATACTATAATTACTCGCAAATAAATTATTTTATAAAAGCCATGTTTTCTTTTCATCACCTCACATCGGTGTAATGAAAAGAATACATGATATCGTTTAATATTCACAAAAGTAAACATTAATTAATTTAAATAATGTTTATTTTTCAAGTGAAATAAAATTAGATAAATATTGGAATAGAAAACACAAAGATTATTTGCAAAAGATTTTAACAAATTAAATCTATAAAAGGTTTTTAATTTTTTTATTGATCTATTACTGTACCTACACAGAACACTAATCGGCTTATGAGTGTCTAGTGGGCAACTGTAGGTGGTTTGTCATTAATGTTAGACCATTCATAAACACACGTCTATGCCCGATTGTGGACATATGTGGTACAATAACAGTCTTACTTCGGCAACCTTATTTCCTTCCAAGATAGGTGGCGAGCCAATGCCACATCCCGAACCACTTTGAATCCCAAACAATGCAAGTGATTTTTAAAAACGATAAATCAAACAAATTATTGCCCGACCTACTATATGAACCTATGTCCTTGCTTTAAAATATAGTTAAAATATAGCTTTTAGTTAGTCCTACTCAAGTAAAGTATAAAGTGGTTGAAAACACGTCTAATGGGCGTTATTTACGTTAATTGCAAAGTTAATATTAAGATGACTTGTAGTTTTACTGCGAGAGCCCTTGAAAGAACATTTGTGTCACCTGCGTGTCCTTGAAAATGTAGGCCGTATAATGTACATACTCACGTTAAAACATAATAGCTGTAATTAATCCAACATATTAAATAAAACAGGCTAAGTGTGAGTCGCGCTCTGGAGATTCCGTACTATTACATGTTTAGCGTGTTTATATTCTTATTTAAAAAGACGCACTTTATCAGTTCCCTAAAAGTGGACTATGAAGTATGCGACTGTGACAGTCCACTGCGACGTGCGACACTAGTCAGACAATACTTATATTTTCGCTTTGTATGGACCTAAAGAGGTCATAGGTCAAGCATTTGTCATGGTGCGGGAATCGAACCCACGGCCTCTCGTTTCACCGCCAGCCACTCGACCGGTGCGCCATGGAGGTTGTCAATAATCAAGATGAGATGTTTTGTTCTTGCTTAATTACACGATGAGAGGTTTGCAAATTAGTATTTTTGCCGCACCATCAAGCTGTGGAACAGTTTGGCAGCTACCGTGTTCCCTCCTTCCTATGATCCTGGGTCCTTAATGCGTAGTGTGAAGAAGCTGAACAGCAGGCCGGCATAATTGTGTTGAGTAGCGAGCGATAGACTATCTCACGCTACTTGATACTCTATCTCGACGGCACTGCGCTTACCATCAGGTGCAGTGTGGTCACTTTGCCGCGCCAGAATAAAAAAAAAATTTTTTTTTAACTGGCGCGCGTCGTGATTCCCAAACTCGGTCGCATATTAAAACGAACCCACTCAATTTTATATACAGCCGTGATCTCCAATCTCGTATTATATAAGGTTCATATATAAGGTTATAGATAATAATCAAGTAATGGAACCCTAAAATGCAATAGAATTGTTAATTTTGTTCATTTTCCCTATTCAATATTGTGTAAGCCGCTGTCGTTATCATTCATTAAAATGATTACTGTTAATATTTCAGTCGTAAATACTGAAGTAATTTTGGAGCCTTACAACTCATATGGGTAATCGGAGGGGTCGTCATATGTCATTTTTTCAATTGAGGTGGATGTAATTATTTACTTTACTATGGCTGGTTCAGTGACTACTCACACCACTCTAAAACAAAACTATTGGTGATGATGCTTTCTTGTAATATCTTTTCACTAAACAAACGAATCAGATAAAAGTGGTTCTGTGTGATATAAATAAATACATCGAACACCGGTATGGGTGTGATACCCATAGTCCTGACCACTAGGTCAAACCTGTATCGTGGGTATCAAGAACTACGATAGACTTTTGGTCTCCCAACACCCAGACCAGAACCAAATATCTGTCTCGGTGTGGGAATCTAACCCACGGCCTCTCAATTCACAACCGGCCATCGGTACGCCGCGGAGGTTGTCAATAATCAAAATATGTTTTGTTATTGCTTAATTACATTATTAAATTTCCATTCTTTTATCAGAAAAATAAATGATTTTAATAAACTAAGTCACAAGTTAACGGTAGGCAGCGGCTTTGCTGTGCTCTGGCATTGCAGAAGTCTATGGGCGGCGGTGACTACTTACCATCAGGTGGCCCGTCTGCTCGTCTGCCTATCGAGGCACTAAAAAAAAAGTAGTCACAATATTATATTTTATAGTGTATAATATTGTATGCAGTATGAATGCGCCGTCTCGACAAGATTATTACTGTTGTTTCACCAGAACCACGCGTACTGGCCAGCCACAGCTTCGTCTCTTCTACCGTCAAGCTGTGGAACAACTCTAAGTACCGTGTTCCCTCTTTCCTATGAGACTAGGTCCTTTAGGGGTAGTGTAAAGAAGCTACTCTGCAGTCCGGCATGATTTCATACAGTAGCGAGGGATAGATTGTCTCTCGCTACTGGATATTTTACCTGTACAGCACTGCGGTTACCATTAGGTGCAGTGTGGTCACTTTGCCGTGTCCGGATAAAAACCCACCGTGAGGTAACAACCGATTGCCACATTACCGTTCTCTAACGGTAATGTGGCAATCGGTTGTTATATCTCTATAATTAGCCCAAATCCCTTTAAGATAGGGGCCTTATTTCATTTCCCTTATGCTGGCAAAGCTGTCATGTTTTTTTCTAGTATTGTGGTTATTCATGAGAGGTAGAGATCATTGACTCTCACGTTACCCGCTTACCAACGTTTTATCTAATAAAATACTATCCATAACGTGACCAAATCTTACCGTAGACGCTACTTAAAATCAAACACGTTTTTTTTAGTGCATAGGCAGAGGAGCAGACGTGCCACCTGATGGTAAGTAGTCACCGTCGCCCATAGAGTTCTTCAATGCCAGGGCACAGCAAAGCCGCTGCCTACCGTTTACCTGTCTGTAAAATAGCTCTACTTTAATACCCATAACATAGAGGGAATGTTTTTCTTTTTTTTTTTTAATGCCTCGATAGGCAGACGAGCAGACGGGCCACCTGATGGTAAGTAGTCACCGCCGCCCATAGACTTCTGCAATACCAGGGTACAGCAAAGCCGCTGCCTACCGTTAACAAACTCCTACAGTTCAATATTTCATTAATCGCTTACTCTCCGCGTGTGCGTTAGTCGAGTCAAAGTCTACGGCACTCGGAGACTCAATATTTAATTTGCTAATTCTGTTTATTTAATTTATTTGTGGTCCGTTTTTTGGTCGAATAAATAAGGACTTTAAGATTTCAGAGTACTTTTTTAAATTTGATTTTGTAAACTTGGTGATTGATACTAATAAAGCTTCAGTCGAAATTTGTTAATCAACTCTTTGGAGATTGTATTACAGGTATTGGTTCTGTGTATAAATATATTGAAGATCCATACCTGAATAAATTAATAACATAGCTTATAATATCCTTTTGATTTGTTAAAAATGAAATAACTAACATTTATGTGATTGCCAAAAGATATCCGACATGTTCATTATTTGTCTGTCCTATTGTCATAATTAGCGTTACTCGTATGCTTTAAGTAGTCCAGGATGTTCTGTAGTTCTAAAATATGAAATACAAGCTTCCAAAATTAACATTATAAAGCTTTTCGCGGCTCACTGTGAGACCGCGCGGGCACACCGCGCCGGACCAATTACACCTAATGGGTAGAACTAAGCAGACGCGGTTTTGTGTCCTGTACGATAATGGATAGTTGCTGTATTAGCCAAAATTATCCTCTTTGTGAAATTTCCCATCTGGTATACAGCCCCTTTCGGTTTATGAAATTTGATTTAAACTGCAGTCAGTGAAATAGACTCGCAAGTTTATTTTGATTAAAACAAATATTACAGTTGATTTCTTTCTTAAATAAATATCTTTAATCAAAATACAATATTTATTTTTCAATACTTCTATGTCTCATATCACCTAGACCCGAAACAAATATTAGTTTGTATTATATATTGAATCCGCTACCTCTCATTTCACAGTCGGATATTTACGCGTTGTATTATTGAATAAATTTTGAATTGTGAGTCGTTTGAAGCTGCGAAATTTATTAACAAGTGCGATCTCGTACAGTATAAATGACTTGTTATTCTTAATAGATGCACCTTTTTTTCACGGGGAACAAAGTCCCGGGGTTCGCAATTGCATGCAGCCGCAATCAATAGATGCACCTTAAACCAACGACTAGGGGAAAACCGGAGCCCCAGTTTTCGAATTATATTTGCATAGATTATTCCTGTAATATTGTTAGTTTAATCATTTATGTAGCTTCAGAATCTGTTTTTGTTTACGGAACTATTACTGGTTTTGCAGAAATTAAGTTTTTGCGAGACCATTTTTTTGGGGATAAGTGCCTACCTATATGGATAGATGCCCCATTATGAAATCTCTTAGAAGGATAGACGCCTGTGATGGGGGATATATGCCCTTTTAGATAATCAACAAGAATAAGTAATCAAAATGTAAGATTTATTTAGGTATTATCTTCATATATGTGTAGGTAATATGACACAAATAACCGTAATTAAATATATGCACCTCTTTAAAAAAAAACAAAACAAATAATCAACTTTTTACCATTCTCCGCAGATGTTATTGAATTGACTACTTTCGCACCTTTCTTTGCAACAACTTTTCCAAGTTTATTGTTAATCTGAACTCCTGGTTTATCCATATTATAAATCTTTTCAGGTTTACCTATGAGGACTTTGATCAGAAGTCATGGAAATTATTAACTTGTTCTCTGCTAAGAACTTTAGCCCTGGCGACTGTTAAACCATCAGCTTGCCTGACAGACAACTCTGGCTGTTTCTCAATAAAACTTTTGAACCATTCATTCCCAGAAATCTCGTTCTCATTGTCAATTTTGTGTTGAATTTTCAGCTTTTCGGAAAATTGGTACGCTAACTTAAATAAAGATAGCCCATCTGTGAGAAATCCACGCCAGTCAATCCAATTCAACTTGATAAGCTTTAAAATATCCGCTACCAACCTTTTTTCATTTTCAAAACCCAGGATAGGATGTTTTCTCAAACTCAACATAGTTTTGTTTTTAATAGCGTAATGCCTTCGTAATTTCCTAAATAGACTTTCAAATTGTCTGGATATTTCATTGATCCCCAATCATTTTTTGTCAATTTCAAGAAGGCATAAATAAAACACTTAATTGACAAGCAAGTACCCACACACACACATTACAATATCTGTTACAAAGTATCAAAATAGTCATAACGTAATATAAAAATACTTTAACAGAGCTCCTATCCTCGAAAACTCCTCGAAACTATCCCCTTACGCTAAGGATAGATGCCCTTTTGTATTTAAAATAATATAAATGAAAAAAAACCGTGATTGACTCATAAATATGTTCTCAATGAACCAATGTATTAATACAATTAAAATAAATTGTAATCCATTACTACTTATAAAGATATGAAGCTGTGAATACTTACTTTTAAACGAAAAGAAACGTTCGTCGTGTCCGCCGCGAATATTTTCTAACACAAGCGAAAAACGGTCGCCCCGTAGAACAGTTTGCTTGTCATGGCGTTTTATTGAATATGATATAAATGCATATAGCAGACCTCAAACATACACAAGAACACAAAAATAGTCCACTCACATAGCTCTTGGCTTTTTACATACAACAGTCAACAAAAAGCCAACAAACGCGTATTTGTTTGATTACAATCAATTAAAACCCACTTAAATAGCGCAGCAATATAATTTATATGAAACGTCAATATTTATAACAAATATTATAATGTTAATGCATTTTTATTACAAGCCAGTCTGTCCGCAATTCATTGCGTTCCATTAAAAATGTATTAATTATGTGTATATTACGTTAACTACCTCGGTGGGGCAGTGTAATAGCGTACGCGGTACGACTTCTATGTTGAGATCTTGGGTTCGATCGCCGGGTCGGGTAAGCATCGGCCAGGAGTCTAGATTTATGCCCGTCATGATCATGGTCTCGCGTTCTATCACATCATAGGACAGTCATAACCTCGGCGATATGTGGGTGTACTGTATACACCTCTGCCTAGGATTACATGCGTGAGTATGTAAATATGTATGTACATTACCTTAAATCGTGAGCTCGCGTATTTGGCGCGTTTTAAATGCACATATTTTGTGTTCACATTTTCTCATTACATCTCTTTAGGTGTATTATTGTAGTAACAGGTTTTCATAATCAGTACGATGTAAAGCCGAGTATATATTCTATGTTTGTATCCACGTGGTTTTGAATCAAGGTTAATTACCCGGATGGATCGTGTCCCTTGCCCCATCACGCACGCAAACTTCTTAATTACATACAAAACATCACAACTTATGATATGAATTGACATGGGATTAGCGTGCTAATACTTATGTGTATCTAAATAATTAAGCAAAATTGCGACTTAATGACCTTTTTTCGTTAATATAAGTTGCATTTCTATTCAGTTCAGTTAAAGTTTACTTAAGAAATTTAATATTAAGTCCTTGTTTAATATTAAATTTATACTATTTATCACCTAAGCAGGCTGATCACTTAGGCAGCCACTTATGACTAGTTCAGAATTTTTATTTATGATTCAATGCTTCTTAAAATGCTAGGTATGAACATAGATGATAATTTTAGTACATAGCCCTGTATGAATTCTAAAACTTAAACAAAGGAAATAATTTTCCATACACTCCGTAATCATCTACTAATCTTGAAATTTTCCAGCAGTTTTTCTCCGGGAAATATTAACTATACAATAAAGTTTTCATTAAGCAGCAGTAATTGCGAAGCTAACCGCGGCGGAGGCACTCTGCGGTAATAAATTTCTTCAATCTTTTCCATTATAAATTATGCTTTTAGAGAACGGACGGGATAACAATACAATTTAATTTCTTGGATTATCTTTTAATGCAGTCGGTAAAACTAGCAGACGTAGCACGCTAAACGCGCCTACGGCGTAGCAGTCTTGGCAGTTCGTAGTCATGTATAATGAAAAATAAGTAGTGAACGTGAAATAATTATTTGTATATACGTATATACAGAATAATACTAAAACATTAATAACTATTTATGATTCTTATATGATTCGCAAAAACGACTACTTTAATTAAATAAAGCAATAAAGTTAATACATATATAATTGTAGTAAGCACATTGCGTGCTTATTTTGATAAGTTATTAGTTTTACTTAGAGAAATATACTGTTTGCCACTATCACGGCATAAAAATATTGGAACCAAATCTTACTATAGAAAAAGCATTTTTTAATTTACATTACTGAAATATGTTAAAGAAAAAAATACAAGTCCATTTTGCTTACATAATTATGATTTAAATAACCTTTCTTTTTCGTGCAGTCGGGTATAGAGGACGGTGTTTTCAAGAAACGTGCAATCAAGGCGTCGCCGCCGCTTGCCATTGCGGTCTACTCGTGGTAATTGAAATAATCTGTAATAACACCGTTTAATCAACCCCTGAACACCCCCCACTCAACATTTATTCATTATGCAATGGACGCCATTACAAGAAAAAGTGACGTGGCCATAGCTATTTCTACATTCCCATAAAATTATTTCTAAATTTGAATAATACTGTTATTTTTCTGTGATTGCCTCGGTGGCGCAGTTGTAATTGCGCATGCGTTACGACTGCTGTGCTGAGGTCTCGGGTCCGATATCTAGAAATTATCAGTATCAGCCCGGAGTCTGGGTTTGTGCCCGGTATGGCGATAGGCCTATCACATTATGGGACCGAAATAAATGCGGTGAAAAGTGGGTGTACTGGTTACACCTCAGCCTACCCCTTCGAGGATTACAGTTTAAAAGTTCATTGAAAGTTAAAATTATATAATTTCGAATAGAAATATATTTTTTTGCTGTTCGTTTCAGCAATTTAATTATGAGATTTCGTATTGTCACGATACAGAGTAATAAAATCGGTGACTTCAAAAAGGAAATTAATATTCTAAGGTAAAAAATACGAAACAATTTTATTGAAACTGGCTGGTACAAATCTTCATGGAATTTTTTTGAACGTAATAGCTACACTCGTTAACGGCAGCCATTTCGGTCGTTCGAACACGGCCATTTTAAACAGTTACAAGTTCGGTGGAGCGGGCAAACTCGCACCGGACACGCAACTCGCCAGGGTTATAACACCAATTGCACCAAATTGCCGGTCTGTGATACCACAACACTCGAGCGAAGCAGGAATTTTTGCACTGTAATTTGTGCGGATTAACTTCTGGATGCATTTGATGGATGGCTGTTGGAAAACTATTGCCTATGATGGTAGAATTGTGCTGGATTTTTTTAACATCTTTAAAGAGTACAAGCCCGTACGGACGTCTCGATACGGGAATCGAGCTCACCGCGTCTCGTTTTACAGCCGGCTGTTAGGGATCATATCCTGTAACTAGATCAGACAAATGGCATCTGTCTAATATCTACCCGTCGGATAAACAGGGGACATTTCTTTTCACATAGCGTCACGTTACGCGTCATAAGGCACCATATGCTTTTTTGTTCTTTTTAGTGAATTATCCATAAGTTATTATCTAATCAGACGAATGAAATTATATGCTGTAGTCTTATTCAATTGTTTTTTACATCAATTATAATATTGTGCGACATATAATAAAATAATATAATTTTTCCAAAATATCTACGATTAATTTTCTTAATACTTCTAAGTACTAGACTTTGTGAAGCATCAGTAGAGTTTTAGCGCAATAACTTACACGATTGTCGTGTCAAAGTGTAAGGCCTATTGGTTTCATAAATGTTATGATTTTGATAGTTGTTTCGTGACAACGCCAGAAGACTGTGGATCTAGAGTGTAGGTTTATAAATCCTGATTTCCTGGATGGTGCAGTTATAATTGCGCATAACGAGGCAGAATAATTACATATTAATTAAATTTACTTGTTGTTATACTAATTATTTAAAATACAATGTAATCATACCAATCATATCACCAGATTATCATATGTATGTTTATAGCTAATTTGTAAAGGCAACTGACCATGGCTATATGTTTATTTAGCGCCGTCAATGTTGAACTATACTTAACTTATCATAGTATGTCGACATCATAAGTTTCAAAAATCTTACACTTACACACAACACCTAAACAATGAAAACTCCAACATTATAAAGCAAGGTGAAAACATGTACAGGAGTTTATTCACTCACACAGTATTATCATAATTTACACGCGGAGTGTTTCGGTTTGTAAACCGATTTTAAATAACAAATGATACGTTGTAGGAATGTATGAATTTAGAGTTTTTAAAATATACGGCTGTGTATCGGTGGGCGCCGGTACATTTTTGGCAACCCACCAAAATGGCTGGCACGTGAAAAATGTGAAAATTATACGTACATTTTTATGATTTATCGTGATTTAACAAAGCGGTAAATGTTGAGAAATCATTTTCTATGTTTTATTATCCACAAACATTAACATGGCGAGTCTTCTATGTAAACAAAAAGCAATATGTTTGACTCAATATCCTCAGTATTTAAGTGTTCTGTGATAAATAACGCACTCTTAATATTCACCTGTACGTAACGCTATAGGTATTTTTAATTAATGTATGATTATTCAAATTATAAATTAAAATCTAAATTACCTGGCTACCTGATTTGTTATTCGCAGCCGAACTTTACTGGTTCCTGAACTTATATATACTACCACAAGAATAATTATTTTACTTACATAGTCAGCACCATAATTTAAAAGTCTTTTGGTATATGCGTCGTATTATAAAAAATAAAAAAGCAAGAATCGGTTTAGTTTGAATTGGTACAAGTCGAGACAGAAGTCGCGGGTCCGAAATCAGACCAAATTGCAAACACCTCCGACTTTGAATTCGAAGTTACGCACATATTTTTTGTTAATTATCGTTTGCTTAGACAGGAAAATAAACATTACAAGAAAACATGCATTCCTAAGAATACTAAATAAGAATTCCAAAGACGTGTGATGTCTAACAAGGCGCATAAGGCCAGCGTGGTGGTAGATAAACTTAATCCTGACCTGTAAAAAGTGCCCCCAGTGGCCTAATTTACAAAATACATGATTTGATTTGATTTTTAGTCTTACTCCTCTCAATAGTATAGAAGAAATAGATAGTATTATAATAGACACTCATTATTTTTAAAAATCATTATCGTCACTTATAAAGACGTCATAAATTTGCTTGAGCACTCTAGCCCTTAGCATTCCGGACTAATTAGGCCCAGCAACAAAAGCGCCTTCAAATTGGCGCTTCCCGCGGATGACAGTCCCTAGAAATACGCACAAGGGTCCCGCCTGCCAGGTGAATGTAATCAATTAACGGGCTTTCATGTCGGACACTTGATGTTTATCTATATTTATACTAAGTGCGTAATCTTTGCTCCATCAAGTTGTAAAACAGTTTGCCGACCCACGTGTTTCCTATAGTCCCTGGATCTATTAAGCGCAGTGTTAAGAAGCTACTCAACAGGCCGACATGATTGTGTAGAGTTGTAAGTAATAGTTCCCTCTCCTGGATAGCACTGCGCTTAGCATCAACTAAAGTGGTTCCAACAGGTTAAAAAAATATACTTAACAGAGTCCGTGGCGGAGCGGGCAAGTAGTGACTCTTAGATAAGAGATCACTAGTTCGATCTCAGCACCGGTATAAAAGTTTGTGTTATCCACAAATAATTGTATCGAGTCTGGGTAATATGAGAACGGTTTGAAGTAGTGTTGGGTCAGTACTAGGGTACAAATTATTAGCCATCATCGATTAAACACAAACTACACTCAAAACGATTTTACGAACACTGATTAAAACCGAGGAACACTTCCGCTAATTTCGTATACTGCCCCCGCGAGCGTTGATGCTTTCCTTTTTATAACAAATATTTCGTAAGTGACCCGCAATATTTCCATAAACATCTAAAGTACCCTTACAGAATATTACAGTTTACACAATATGGTCAATGCTGTATATACCTATAATAGGCATACATATTTAAATCTATATTAACATATCATAAAACTTGCAAAATAAGATCTAATATGTTATGCTGTTGGTGTACCGATATATAAATAAATTAGTATTATAAAAGAGGTCGAGTTTGTTTGTTTAAATATAGCGGACAATATTTACCGAATATTTTATACTATCGAAAGTATTTTTTAAATTATTTTACTAACAGAAAGCTACATTGAGTATTTTTATTTTACCCCAGATCAAATTTCCACGCCATCCAATCTTCGAGCTTAAGTCATTTTAGTTATAATTGATTTTTAGAGTTGTAATAATTGTAGAAAATTAAAGGTCATATCGACAAAGTGTTATAATAAAATCTCAAAAAGTGTAAAGGCAACAAGGAAAAAACAAATTCAGTATTGTTGTATTTTAAAATACAAGTGTAATTTCAAATAGGTCACAAGGGTAGAGTCTGTCACAAAGTAGGATTACTAAAGATTAAAAAATATAAATACAAATAAATAAATACACACAACAGTAAAACACATAGTCCTGATCCCACACTATGTAGAACCTGTATCGTGGGTATCAAGAACTACGAGGGACTACGGTCCCACAACAACCAGGTCCGAAACAAATATCTATCTGTCACACAAACATTTGTCTTGGTGCGGGAATCGAACCCACAGCCTATCGTTTCTGTCCACTGCGCCACGAAGGCTGTCATTTAATTACATATGCGTAGTAAAATCTACACTACTCTCATATTACTTACTGGGATTAACACAGTAGATATAACAACAATCAACAATTAATGTATGTAGCGAAAAATGCTATGCTCTAAATTAATTGTACACACGTGACAAAATGCGACCTATATTATGTCGTTGATTAATTTGCTCAGTTTTTGACTAGCACATGATATATTTATCTACTTAACCTATATTTCTATGTCCGTAATCATTTCACGCAATCTTAGATCATAGTATTAACGAGACAAGACATGTCACTGAATTTACACTGAATGAACACATAATTAAGTGATCTTTTCTTAGAAATAAAATATCGAGAAATAACGTATTAAGATAATTTAGTAGAGAAAACACATTTATTTCTGACAAACACAACATGACACATTCACAGCGACATAATAATATAAAACAGACAAATAGTGTGCTCTTTACTGTGTCTAGAAGATTATTAATAAACTGCTATTACAATTCTTCACAAAGAAATTGGGTAAACTGGTGGGTGTTTTGCAATTACAATTTACTTGAGGCAACATATTTAAATTTTTCTTTGTTTATAGTTATATATCTCAAATAAATTTCTAATAAATTAAATTAAAATCTTATATTAAGTCAAATATTATATATTGGATTAAAACTAATTTCTATTTATATAAATAAACTAAACTAAATTTATAGTTATATGATTCTTTTAGTTTCCGATCAAATTTATGAATTTTTGTAGTTTATGTTTTTTTTTTGTAGTATTCTATATTTATTTTGAGTAAACATAATAATAATGGTGACACACTAGCATATGTGTTTGAATTGGATCAGGACACATGCTTTGGAGTATGGTCTAGTTTAGTAATTTTTTGTGAATTTGTATTTTTATTGTTTTTCTTGGCTGTATTCTGTTTTGTGTCTTAATTAGTAAATAAATAAATTTCGCGGATTATTTTACTTTTTTATCCCGACGTTTTCTGAATAAAGGACTTTCCTGACGACATACAAGTCACTCCGCTCCGTGACCATGAAGACTGTAAAGCTTTCAAAACGTCGGGTTTATAAATTAAAATAAGCCGCGATACAATCCGTAGAAAAACGCAAAATAAATACACACATAGTCTTGACCACACATTAAGTCAAACCTGTATCGTAAGTATCAGGTACTATAGACTTACAGTCCCACCACACTTATACCCGAAACAAATATCTGTCTGTCACACAAATACTTTTCTCGGTGCGGAAATCAAACCCACGGCCTCTTGTTTTACAACTGGCTACTCGCCCCCTGCGCTATTGAGACTGTTTCTGTCTGTTTGTTTAACAGATGGTGACCATTATGTACTTAGTTCTAATAATTGTTTGGAGAAATTTACATACGCTCTAACGCCAATAATGCCCGTAGGCAGAGGTGTATCCATTACCCCTACGTTTCGCCAAGCATCTTATCTCCACAAGATGTGCTAGCCTAAAAAAAACGATGTGGTAGCGGCGCGCCTATCGCCGCACCGGGCACAATTCCAGACTTCGGTTTAATCGGAATATTTCGTGATAGAAAAACCTATTATCACTTTTACCTGACCTGGGGACCACCAGACCCCGGCTTGAGAGCTTATCTTTGTTTCATTCAAATATATTAATAAATAATTTGGATTACCAAATTAACTATATTTGAAACAACAGGGCCTAAATCTATCACCTAATTTATCAACATTGTCAATGTACAAGTTATCTTAGGCAGGTGCTCGCCGCTTTGAGCGGCCCCTCGTCAGCTTAATTAGGAATGTATTAATTAGCAAGCGCCGGCTCGAGGAAATCTTCTTACAGGTATATCGGGAGGGTATTCATACTGTTTCTACGCGACGTAATGAGATTTCGGATTGGATTTGGCACAATGGACTTTGAGATATTTCGCTGCTTTAATATTAAAATGCAATAATGTATTTACATATAATGTATTTTTTTGTATTTTACACTGGGGCTTGCCTTTTCAACTATTTAGAGGGATGAGGCCTTATCCGAAACTTATTTCACATACACTCGAAATTCTCACAGGTAAGTAGAGTTCTTATGTAATATTGTTTTTTGGAGTTGATAAAGTATAGTTTGATTTTCTTATTTAATACAGTCTTGTTAAAACACGAAATCGAATGCCAAGTCAGATAGACTATGATTGGTTTCAATAATTTTAGTTGTGTGGTTAAAAGCTTTAGTGATGTACATACGATGTAGCACTGACCACTTAACCTCATACTGATTAACTGCTATTATCACATTAAAATTCGGTTAGTCTATTTAAGTCTATATATTCTACAAGGACACGTCTATATCCTCTAAAGTTGCAGGCTGGCATGAATGTTGAGTAGCGAGGGATAGATTGTCTCTCGCTACTTGACACTAGAGTAGAGCTAGAACTGGATGGCACTGCCTTACCATCAGGTGTTTTTTTTTTCTTATCCTGGCAAGGCAAAGTTACCGCACTGCACCTGATGGTAAGCGCAGTGCGGTCCAATTAGAGCATCGAGTAGCGAGAGACGATCTATCTCCCGCTACTCAACACAATCATGCCGGCCTGCTTCTTCACACAACGCCATGGGCAAGAAGGTGAAGAAGCGGTCGAGGGTCTATTGTTAGATTACTCAGAAGGCCGCAAAATGGCCAGACATTGTACCCCAACTCTAGACCCCCGAGAAAAACCGGATGTACACTGGCTGATCCCGGAACGCGACACACTTGCGTGTGCCACTATGGCGGGTTTTACACCATGTAGGTGTAGGTGTAGACACTAATTTAAACTCAGGTCTTGACAATTTTTTTTCTTTCTACTAGCGCTTTTGTGTTCTAATAAACTCTGCGGTAATTGAACTAAATAGAAATTCTTTGTATAATTAAATAGATATTGTTCTTCGTATAATAATTAATGGAATATTTCTCTGTTCACTAGACAAATTGTCATTAATCTCTTTGTATTAATTAGCCTTTGACGGTCTATTCAATATAAATCCGAAAGTTGTTTGTTCGGTTTTACCGGGAATGGGTAATCAATCATTATTAGAAGCTATACGAAGAGTATTAAAATGATTATCGTATCTGTAAGAACGATCGTCAAAGACCGTACCGTATTTTATAGTTAAACTTTGTGAGAAAATATATTTTTATAGAAAATATGGAAATCCCCGCTAGGTTTGAACTTTTCACGTTAGTACAATTTTTTTAAAAGCAAAGACCCAAAATTTAAAATTGAGTCACACTTGTAGCTTTTTGGTCATGGTTTCTGGCCTTTTTCCGCCATAAAAGCATTGAGGACGAGGTTAGAGATTGGACCTCCAGAAATCTCACTCGTAATAAATGTAACAGTAGGCTTTGCTATGTCCTGGCAATGTAATGTCCTTCGCTTGTCTCTTTTTCTTCTATTTATGAAATAAAAAAAATTAAAAAACCATTTAACACCATTTATTTGCCACAGTACATATGAAACACACAATAATACATTAAAAGAAAGATACACTAAAAATAACAATATGTAACTAGTTAAAGAAGTGGATTACTGATTGCTTCAATTTTGATATTAATTGTAATTACAACTGCCTCGGTGGCGCAATTGTAATTGCACATGCGTTACGACTGCTGTGCTGAAGTCTTGGGTTCGAACCCAATTCGGGTAAAGTGATATTGGGTTTTTCTATTTAGAAATACTCAGTATCAACCCGGAGTCTGCAATTGTGTCCGGTATGGTGATAGGCTCGCCTCCTATCACATTATGGGACCTAATAAATTTGGCCGAAAGTGGGTGTACTGGTTACACCTCTACCTACCCTTTCTGGAATTATAGTCGTGACTGTATATATGTATATATATTTATATGTCTAACTCGATTTTATTTAAAATAAATACAAACGATTGTAAACCTAGCCTTTTAATATTTAAATAGAATCCGCCAGGTGGCGCATTAAAGAACAGTCACGTTATAACTTCTCCAGTTTTGAAAATCAATAAATATTGTCAAAAGTGCATATGCCGTTGTAAAACTTACAGTGCTTTAAATATTAACTAAAACCAACAGAATAGTGCAAAAACATCAGTGTACGGTTCTATATTAAAGTGTAACTTTTGAATCTACATTTTTTTCCAACGGATCACAGTGTTTGAACAATAGATTGTACTTTGAACTCATTAAGACGAACTTACTTTCTGGTTAAATATTGCATACAATACTTTGCAAATTTCGTCAACACTTACATTGAAGTCTTGGCCTAGCGGTCTGCGTGCAACAGTACGGTTTTTAGGGTCGAGTGTTCAAATCACTGTCACCGAGAATTTTTTTAAGATTTTTAATTCATCAATATGTCGAATACTGCTGATAATAAATGTTCGGGTTGTCTACATTCAGTTAATAACCGAGAATTTCTTACTTGCACCTTAGAGTATTTAACACTGGAGACGCCATTGAGTGCTTACCCCGTTTGACAAATGTAAGAGCACGGTGCTCATACACGTTCTATAAAACTAGTTGCGCTTCGTGATCCGCCACTAAAAAAGTGACATCACGTGCGAATGGAGCTCCCTGAAAACGCGAGCCTGTAGCGGTATTAACATGTAAAAATAGATCTGACACATCAAACTTACAAAAATACAAAATTATTTTTCACTTGGACATATTTTTTTAAAGTAATATTATCATTAAAAGCAACAAAACATATAATCTCTAAAAATTATCATCGGGTAATAAATGTTGCCAGGTTAAACTTTTAGCCACAGTAGTGCAAAATTTATTTGCATTCAATATCTTAAACGCAAGTTGTTTTTTTAATATTCATTTTTAACTAATGTTGCCCGCGGCTCCGCCCGCGTGTAGGTCTTGGAGCATTTTAACCTTCTATATTTTGCTATCCCATAAGAAGCGTGCATTTTTTCGAGTTAAAAGTGGTCTTTGTCATTTTCTGATCCCTAAACTGCCACTATGCAAAAAATCATGTCGATCCTTTACTCTGTGAAAAACTAAACTATCCCATGGGAACTGTACATTTCTCCGGGATAAAAAGTAGCCCATGTGCTTTTCCAGACTATAATCTATCTCTGTGCCAAATTTTCAGTAGATCCGTCCAGCCGTTGTAGCGTGATTGGATATCAAACAACCATGCATCCATCCAAACATACGCATACATACATACATATACACTCACGCCTGTAATCCCCGAAGGGGTAGGCAGAGGTGTAACCAGTACACCCACTTTTCGCCGAATTTCGGTCCCATAATGTGATAGGGGGCGAGCCTATCGCCACACCGGGCACCATTCCAGACTCCGGGTTAATACTGAGTATTTCTAGGTAGAAAAACCCAATATCACTTTACCCGACCCGGGGATCGAACCCGAGACCTCAGCACAGCAATCGTAACGCATGCGCAATTACAACTGCGCCACCGAGGCAGTCATACGCATTTATAATATTAGTAGGATTACTTTATTTATGCTTCTTAATTTATAATTTAAAAATATTAGGAGAGTTGACATATCGACTAAGTTTACAATTTCATAAACTTTATGCCAGTGTAGCATTTTGGGTGGTTTATGTGGTAACACTGTCGTTTATGCAAGACTCAAATAGTGTTGTAGATAACTTTATAAAGGTTATCGATAAAATTACTAATCCATCTGGACTGTCTTCTAAACACATACTTTTAATGTAAATAGTTCTAACACACTAGGAATGTCACAAAATATGACAAAACCAGAATAAAGTTTTTGTCATAAAAAGTGATCCTAAAATTGTATCCGGTATATTTAAAAAATATTTAGGTATGAATTTTGGCGCCATTCATTTATTACGTAAGATGATGTAGGGGGGAAGTCGATCATGTCTTATTTTTTCTTACAAGGGGTGGGAGGGAGTCTTAATAGTTCTTACGTAAGATCACACAAATGCGCAAAGTTAGGATTATACTTTGAAAAAACGCGGGCCATGCCTATAATTTTAAAAACAAGCAACTTAGATTTTTAAAATTTTTTTGTTAACCTGTATGACTTGCCTTTTCACCCGGTTCCGGCTTGACGTCGACTTTTGGGACACCCTTGTATTCATGTCGAGATCTCAAGCCCTTTTTAAATGCTCTTCATAATAGATAGCCGTTAGCCGGCTACCACACCAAAACAGGCGATAATCGCTCTCAGTGACATACAATAATTTCATTCACAGCATTTGCTAATCGCATTCGTTACCAGTAACACTGTATTTCTTGGCTCCGCTTATTTAATTTGAAATTTTATGGAATAACAGAACACTCCATTTTCTTACAAACTATATACCATTGGACAGGTCGTGTTGTGTACTTTCCGGTGGTATATTTGCTGAGGTATAATCGGAATACCTCAAAACGAGTGAGTAATCAACATTTTAAAATAATTTGCAACGGCCGTCATTGTTGTGTTGCATGTGCTGACATACCTGAAAAACGCTACTCTACAATTAGTGTTGACCAAAAAAAAATGGAAGTGTCACGGATGATGTGCAAAGCAACCAAAAACTGATAACAGTAATACACCTTTACGTCCCATTGACTCACCCGGGAAGTCGAGGAACAATAATGACTCTCTACCTTTTAATGACAATATTACGCATCGAAAAAAGCCACTGTTGATACTAGCGCAATTAGTGGAAGTTCCGGCTTAAACTCTTCCGCGTCAGTTATTACAAAGAAAGACGCTAGGGAAATAATAAGAGAAGAATTCAATGTCATGAAATTGGCTTTAGCACAGGAGCTTAACCAAACACTTAAGCAGATGGTGAGAACCGAATTTCAATCTCGAAAATCAATTCATAAAACAGGAAATAACTGCTTTGGATAATAATGTTTGTTTCTGAATGAAAATTATGAAACCACCAAATCCGCCATCGCCAAATACCAAGACACACTGGGAGAGCTAAAGAAAGAGAACGTTCAGTTAACATATACGTTACAGGATCTGCAAATCAGGCTTCAGGTTGCTGAGCAGCATAACCGTTCTAACAATCTTGAGATAGAGTGTGTCGCCGAGCACAAACAGTAAAACTTGCTATCTATAATTACTCAGCTGTCTAAGGTATCCTGCAACTTGAAAGAATCCGACATTCATCATTGCACTCGTGTGGTAAAAAGTAACAGAGACGACAAGAGACCTCGCTCAATCATTGTTAAATTGGCTACCTCTAGGCTTCGGGATACATTTTAGCGAAAACAATAAATTTTAATAAGGCAAATCCAAACGACAAGCTGAGTACTGCTCACATAGGCATTGGAGGTAATAAATCGCCGCTATACATTGTTGAGCACCTTTCACCTAAAAACAAATTACACGCAGCGGCTCGCCAGATCGTCAAAGAAAAAGAGTACAAATTCGTGTAGATTAAGCAAGGTCGGGTTTTCATTAGGAAAACAGAAGAAGACGAGTTTACATATATAAGAAACCAAGAGACCAGAACCAACCTAAAACAATTCTCTGCCTTATCCATACTAGCTGTTGCTCGCGGCTCCGCCCCCGTGGAGTTTATTTTCGGGAGCAGAAGTATCAATGCAAGGAGTTGTCTTCTGCACTGAGACACCTATAGCGATCGTCCTGAATCTCAGGTGTTGTGACTGTCTAGATGGCTGATGATGGATGTGACTGACAGGCACAACTCCTAACTTAAACTTCTAGCACTCCTTATAATACCCCGGGATCACTCCGTAAGTGTCGAAGAAGGCCACCGCGGGGTTTTAGCTGGTAGTGTCCGGTTGGGTGTACATAAGTAGTAGGGACTCGGCCCAGCCGCAGCCCGGATAGCCATCATCCGGGCGAGGGGGTGCTGGGTCGTAAGACCGGCTAGTCCAGCATAACCGTTTTACTCTCATTCCGCTTCCCCCCGAAGCGGACGGCAGTAATAAAATGCTTTCCCACAAAAAATAGTGTTGTGCCTGAAGCTTGAGATTACATTTAAAGAATACCTCATAAGTTAACTCTTCACTTCGCCCTTAAAGGGATGATTTGATAAAAACGTTGAAACACGTATTTCTTTATTTTTTACCTAAAGCCTAAATATGAATTTTCAGATCCCTAAGTTGAAGTATTACGGATTGCCCATACAAACTTTTAACCTCTATTTCACCCCTTTCAAGATATTTTTTTGAGACAAAAGATACCCTATGTCCTTCCCTAGGATATAATCTATCCCTCTACTGAATTTCATTAGGATTCGTTCACCCGTTTAGTCATGAAAAGGTAAAAAACAGACATACAAACAACAATATTAATTTTGCTGCGGAGATATTTTAAAACTGTAATATCTCCTAAGATATTCATTGAAATCAAATGACGTAAAGGACAACTTTATTCAAAATTAAATACTTGTGATGAATAAAGTATTTATTTGGATAAGGATTAATACCATCTTTATAAAAACCCCTTTCCAAATAATAAATTGTTTCAGAACAAATTCGATAACCATTAAAAGGGTTATAGTGAGCCAACCGAAATAGATAGACATATGCTATCGCGGACTTTTTTTAGAACTTTTTAAGAGGAACAATTTCGTCGTACATGATTGTTATGTAACTTTAACCGTTAACGCAGCGTACGCAACGGAAGCTCTCAAAAGGAATCAATTTTCCCCGTTTTTGCAACATTTTTCATTGCTGCTCCGCTCCAATGAAAAATGTTGCAAAAACGCTTATTGGAGATAGCGTGATGTTATATAGCCTATAGCGCTCCTCGATAAATGGGCTATCCAACACTAAAGATTGTTTCAATTCGAACCAGTAGTTCCTGAGATTAGCCCGTTCAAATAAACAAACAAACTCTTCAGCTTTATATAATAGTATAGATTAAATAAATTAAAGACGTATTATTTAAAAAAAATCTAAAAAATTAGGTTTTTATTTTTGCTTATTTGGCTTGTATTTTTCTCTCATTTACTAATTACCTTTATTATCTTTACAGTATTTCGATTAAATTAGAAATATTAATTTACACTATTTTTAACTATACCTCTCTACTTCCGTCCCTTTTCACGAAATCACACCCAGAGATTGCAAGAAAGCGATAGAAAAGATGATACACATAAAAAATTATCTTAAAACATTTAATAAATTATAATTGTTTTATTTTATCTATCGATAGATAAGGACAACGCTATCTATACCTCGTGTCGACATTGCTACGCTCTACTGTTTTTACACAGTTGTCAATATATGACACTGTAAATATATTTCACAACAAGATAAATTTGTAACTGTGTGCATAAATTTGCCAGTGTTGTATGAAATGGTGTAGTGTGCGTGCGTAGCGACGTGATTACATTTTGCATTTGTGTGCACATGTTTATTTGTAGTTGTACGAAGCCCCCCACCGACATTGCTGAATTTTTTGTTCAAGATTCGAGCGTAATGCCGTCTCCTTTTGGTTGCCTACTCTAAGCATTCAGTACTGATATATAAGTGATATATTATGTGTACATTGTGTGTGTGTATATAGTTTTGTACATTTAAACGTTATAGTATATATATATTTTTTGCTAATATCTGTGTGTATGCGCGTGTGTATGCGTAAATAGCGGCGTCTGTTAATTTACGTGATATTGTAATCTGTGGAAACTGCTATGGAATGTGTATTATTGTTTGTTCATTTTTAATTATTGTATGTATTATTGCTTCTGTTGTTTCCCAAATAAATAAATAAATAAATAAATAAATAAATAAATAAATAAATAAATAAATAAATAAATAACGACCAAGTTGTTACATTTATTAAATCATTACAAATACAAGCAGAGATTCGACACTATAAGTACAACGACTGTCTATTCCTGATGCCACGAACAGAGTGATTCCCAAATGGCGCGTCCGCTTGCTCGAAGTCTCTTTCCATCCTTCCACAACGGCTGTGATGTCACGTAGGCCACGCCTCCTTAGGAACGAGTTTCTCCTTATTATATATATATATATATATATATACAGTTGTTGTTGTTGTATTTATCATCAGCTTTTGCTCACAGCTCAACCTCAGTGAAAATGATCACAAAAAGTAGTTTATTTAAGTCAAATATAACCTTCGTACTTAGAATGATGTAGCTATACTAACTTATATGAAGGCAATATGGTAGGGGGCTTACATGATCACGTCGGCGGACAGCTCAAAAACCCCTGCCGCAATAAAAGATAAGCCAAATATGATCAAGCTTTATTAGAAAAAAAAGTGATGCAACGTCATCTCTAATTACTGTTTCGTGCAGCGTGTTTTCTGCGAGTGAATACCAGAACAGCTCTTTAATTCTGGCTGCCTTTGAGCTCAGTACATCCGTTAAACAAATCTAAATCAAACATTCACAAAGGAAGTCTGACGTCGCTTGTTTTTTCCACCTCCAAGTTGTTTTTCCCCAGAGAGCGTAAACATTGTGTCGGAAGGTATAGTTTGTCGAATTTTTGGCAGCAAATATTTCAATAAAGCAACAATTTGGTTGATTTCGTTTTGCTGAGTGCGTGGGGCCCGAGTTAAGCAGATTTTTTGACTTGAATGCTTTGTAACTTAGACATTTGTTTGTATTTGTTGAGAATATTTAAGTTTTCGGAATGGCTGTTATGGGAATGTAAGCATTTCGTAGTTCCCAATACCAAAAAGACAAATTGTCTCTAAATATATAGTCAGGACTATCTTTCTGAAGAATTGTTTGATCTTATCCCATCCTCTCCCTTCCATACCAAAATCACGCGTACTGGAATGCGGAGCCACGGCTTCGTGGTATCTACTACCCCGGCAACCGAACCACGAAGTTCGCAAAATCGTATTTTTGCCGCACCACCAAGCTGTGAAACAGTTTGCCAGCTACAGTGTTCCCTCCTTCCTATGATCCTGGGTCCTTTAGGCGTAGTGTGAAGAAGCTACATAGCAGGCCGGCATGATTGTGTTGAGTAGCGAGCGATAAATTGTCTCTCGCTACTTGATACTATAACTAGACGGCACTGCACTTACCATCAGGTGCAGTGTGGTCACTTTGCCGTGCCAGGATAAAAGAAAACAAGTAAATTAGACGCCATTCAAGTCTACTGGAAGAGATAATTGTCAAAGTAAAAGGATACGTGATATGACGTCACCTCTCAGAATGGCCATTACTGTGCCGTCATGTGAGGGAGATAGTGAGATGTGCCCACACTCACCCATTCTTGCTCATACCAATATTTAAAATACACATTGTGACCAAATTTTTCAAGCAATCTTGATTCTGTTTTTGCAAAAGATTTTATTTTTATGCGTAATATACTCGGTTGCATATCGAATAATGTACAAAATTAAACACAGGAAACTAGGCTATTTATTTATTTTATCCATCCAAACATTCGCATTTATAATATTAGTAAGATTTTGTTAAAATTTATTTATATGACGCATATATTTTCACAGTGTTGAGATTTTGCAAAATTTTATTCGCTAGTTTCAAAAGTTAATACATATATTTCAAGACAAAATAATCCCTGAAAGACTGGTCTCTTAGATGCAACATAAGTAATCGCCATTTCTGCACCGACTTTGAGAAGTATTTTACCAAAAGAGGTAATTTAATTAGTTTAACAAATATTAACTCCACATAAAATGCCACAGGACAAGAAAATAAAACTAGCTCCTAATTTAAATTAAACAATGTTAGATTGGTGTTACCTTTAAATAATAAATATATTTCGATTACTTGTTTTCGTATAATATTCATTTTTGCATATTTTGCTTTTCTGTTAGACAGTGGTACTACTTCGGTCGAGCCGGCCCATTCATGCTGTAGACAAATATGTCTCTCTGGCTCTACCACTATCATAAGTCATCCTACAACTATTCCAATTAGTTTCTAGCAAATGTTTCTTATGGGTATGTTATACCATAGTATGCTTGATAGTACTATGGTATACACAATATGCTGGGTTCTTAAAATATATGCCGAAGAGTCATCACCAGTGTGGAAATTCTACTCTAAAAACATTATTTTTGTTGTGAACAAAGTCAAACAATATCTAGGAAACCAAACATTGAAGTTCCTTAGATGTTGAGATTCTGATATTAAATTTGACCTAGATATCCAGAAATACTAAATTACCACGACACTGTATTGACAGGTAGGCAGAAACTGTTATATTTCTACTTTACACGACATTGTTACTGAATTCACTTCATCAACTTGTATTTATGTACGGTTGTGGGTTTTGGGTATACTAGATCTATCTTTTATTCAAAATAATACCGATTTGGCTGGTTTATTATTGTGCGATCTGGCTCTTCAATTCACAGATAACTTCTGTTTCTGTTTTCATCAGTCTCTTGTCATCCGTCTTATACAAGATTAGTTTTTGTATACCATAAAGCCGAAACCCCCAAATTAGATTTTGGTATAAAAGATCAGATAAATATATAATAATAAGCAAAACTCACGCGGTGACATGCAAAAATAATTTATCCCGTTTCTTGAACGATGCATGGACATACGCGCGCCGCGCGCTGCTGTTTGTTTCCCGCCAAAGTGCTATGTAGGTATAGGTGAACGACCGACACGCGCTGCATTTTTACTAAGTAATAAACAAGGTAACCAGGTTGACGAAAAATTTTATATGTTTTTGGTATACCAATATAATACGTTAAAAAATAGTGCAATAGATTGTGCTACTGATTCTCAACAAACTACTTTCAGCTTTGTAGTATACTAAAATAATGTTATATATAACTTAACTTAACTTAACAGTCTGCTAAAAGAATACTCTAAGGCTAAAAGACGTAAAGAAATAAAATAATATCATGTAACAAATTCCTTTCCGCTTAAGGATGTATCATATCTAAAACTCTTTTTAAAATAATAGTTATCTACCATTAGTATAAACTTAACCTTTGTTAGAAAATGGTTAACTAATATATGGGCCAGACAATTGTACTTGACACGTTTGAGATTAGACTCAGCCGACCTATTCATTGCCTTGTGCCTTCTAGATTATCTGCGGGATTTTATTCTCAAATACAAAAGTAATTCTTACAACAAATGGAACGTGTTCAAATAGAATTAGAAGGGATTTACTTTGTTTTTGTGACATTGATCGTCCTCAGGGCTTTGGTTAAATTGGTATCGAGATACCAATATCTCGTGTGGGGATCTTGGCAGAGAAGGAAAAGAATTAGAAGTTGTGGAGCTAAAGATTAAGTTTTTTTTAACTGTAATTTTTTTGATTCAGTAATCATGCCCATTGATCAATTTTACTTATTTGGTGCCATATCACCAAATTTGATATAACGGAAGTAAAACAATTAACGACGGATTTTTTTATAGTTTGTATATAGAAATTAAATAAAATTATTTAAATTGAGTATCGTCGTCATTCAATTCTATTACATAGCGGTCCTCTAAAGAATGACGTAAACTTTAAAGTACCCCAAAATTATTATGATTTACACACAAGGGGCAGGCAATATAATAAAAAAAAGGAAAAAAATATGTTCAAGGATACTTATGTTAACGTAGATACTCAATCGTAAATGAAATTAAAGAGCACATAAAAAAGGTTTCAAACACAGAAAATCCCATTTCTACATTCCCAATCTAAACGTACTATTTAGAAATAAACACAAAAGAGATCGCAGTGATTTCCGACCCAATATAGGTGGTCTTTCAATGGACACAATGGAGAGCTCTAGAGAGTAGAGTCAGTAGAGTTGTCTACAAGTCCTAGAGATGGTACATTTCATTTCATAGCGATATCCCGAGGCGTAGAGCGCAATAACGTTCCACTTTGTAATGAAATAATAATCGTGCTCAGCGGAGTCGAGCAGTTTATTTATCAAAAGACAATATTAGGATTTTGAAGGATTCGTCGCGGGAATTATCGCGACAATAACTCTCGCGGGAAGTGCTGTCGGTTTGTTTGTTTCAAAAATTGAATTAAGCTCTCTGTTTTTGTAGAAGATTAAGTTCGTTCTTATAATAAAGTAAGGATGAGCTGTTGGATAAACAGGGCTTTCCGAATATCTTTTAAACTGTTCGGGCCGTTTTTAAACATTTTAGGAGTAAAGTCTGTTTTACAAGACAATTATGAAAATGTATAAGAAATTTATTAAATTGTCACGACATGACGGACCTAGTTATTTAAATTAAGATTATCGGGTTTGATGTGTATAAGAATTAATATTTTTCTGGTCTTTGTTTGTTTGATAGTCTCTTCAAACGTGTTCAAAATCAAACAATTTAAAAAATTTCTAAATTCAACTTCTAAGTTGAGAAAGTGATGAGCACTATTCGTTTTAATAATAAGTTTTGTTTAAATATAACGGCAGTATGAGAGAATCCTTGCATATAAATAATGCCAGCGCTGTATTAAATTTACCTCAATTTTGGTCACAGGCTTCCTCCACTAATAGAAAAAAAAAAACCTAAGTTAAACCTTAGTTCACGACGCTGGTCTACTGCGAGTTGCTAACCTTTGAAATTCTTATGAGAATTCTCGGGTATGCAAGTTTCTTCACGTTGTTTTCCTTCATCGTCAAAGCTAATGAATATACACGGAGCTTTATAATAGTCGATATGTCGGCCATTTGGGTTGGTTTTAAAGCTACAACTTTGGTGTCATCAGTCTGTACCACTATCTACTAACACGGTAAACGGTTCAACGGTAGGCAGCGGTTTTGCTGTGCCCCGGCATTGCTGAAGTCTATCGGTCTCGTCTGTCTTATCTAGACAGAATAAAAAATCTAGGCTAGGATAAACAACAATATATAATAATCAGTGTATAATTTAATCTCATACAACATCACTACACACATATTCAGGGACATTAAATACTAACACTGGCCAGTGCCAACAAAAGCAATGATTAGTGACTCGTTCATCACCCATGTGCAATCAATATAATGAAGTTAACTGTTCATTACTAATCGTTGGGCCGTAGTGTCCCCACCCCCCTCACCGGGACCGTCCAGTCACAATGGGCACTCGTTACCAGTATTTAATTATGGGAACTATGGGTAGTGTGAGTCAGTGAGAAATACGTTAAATGTGCTTCTATTACATATATACATATACACTCACGCCTGTAATCCCCGAACGGGTAGGCAGAGGTGTAACCAGTACATACACTTTTGGCCGAATTTATTACGATTCCATAATGTGATAGGAGGTCTACAGCGATACCGGGCACAATTCTAGACTCTGGATTAATACTGAGTGTTTCTAAGTAGAAAATATTTACAATCAACGATATTAATTTAAAACTGTCATGACGGATAGGCACGCCGGCGGCGCTAACACTAGCAACACTCGCCGTTCTTGCATGCAATTTTTAACTTTAATGCTATGGAAATAAAAGCTTGTTGCTTTACTCCCGACTTTTTTTTTAATATCCTTCCTGACTGGAGGGGTCATTATCACTGTATTATATACTATCTCAGTGCTGGGTCGGGGCCTCCTTTAATGATAGGGGTTAGGACTTAGGTCTAAAATCAATTGAAATTCTTAGCCATACAGGTTTCCTAACGATATTTTTCGTCATCGTTATAACATACCACAATTTACATTGAATATACACGTCATTACGAAGAGTCATAGTTATATATATGGCGATAGGCTCGCTACATTATGGGACCGTAATAATTTCGGTGAAAAGTGGGTGTACTGGTTACACTTCTGCCTACTTTATCGGGAATCATAGGCGTGATTGTATATGTATGTATGTCATAGCTATATTTAGTTGTATGTAATTTAGGCTGGTTACAAACATGCGACTCTCATCACGTTATGCTAGTCCGTACCATCGAACACAAGACATTACCATTATACCTTAGAGTATTTTTGCCTACTCTAAGCATTATACCAATGATATATCAATGATCCGATAAATATGTCATAAATTTTTTGTAAGTACATCGCATCACCACGTCTAAAAGCACATCTGAATTTGAATGTCCTTTGCGAACTCAAAAATGTTCCGTCACAAAGCGCGATAAATGCATAAAAATGGGGGTTGGACGATAACACAAATAACCCGTTGTTGGCTTGCTGGTGGACGCGTCATAACTCACGTTTCCAACCGGCGGCACCCATTGTGCTCGCCCCACTTTTTTCGGCGTCGGCTTTCGGGCCCGAAACATGATTGTTTAAAATCACGGAGCGTGCGCCCTTTGATAAGATTTATGTACTGTTTCTGACACTTAATTTCGTTCGTGCTCGCCACTTGACGTGAAGTCGGCAATTATTGTTTTCCCCTATTTCACTTGTGAAAAATTAAAATACTTTGTGTGTTTGAGACTTTCGCCAATTCTTTCGGGAAACGATTAGGGATTTTCAAGATTTAAATTCGGGCTAATAAATTAAATAAATACACCCAATAGTCCAAACCTAACCAGATCAAACCTGTATTTTGGGTATTGTTGTATATGGATACGTGCGTAGGCTATGACTACTTATTGTATTACATACATACATATACACTCACGCCTGTAATCCCCGAAGGGGTAGGCATAGGTGTAACCAGTACACCCACTTTTCGCCGAATTTCGGTCCCATAATGTGATAGGGGGCGAGCCTATCGCCATACCGGCACAGGTTCCAGACTCCGGGCTAATACTGAGAATTTCTAGATAGAAAAACCCAATATCACTTTACCCGACCCGGGGATCGAACCCGAGACCTCAGCACAGCAGTCGTAACGCATGCGCAATTACAACTGCGCCACCGAGGCAGTCTTACTTATTGTATTGTCATTTATAATAAACCAGTGCGCTAACAACTGTCTTAGAGTTCACATGTCCCGACGTAACAGGTATCAAGAACTACTCGAGAATATGGTCCCACAAAGCTTTATTCGAAACTACTATATGTGGGATCACATAGTTATTCCGAATATACACATAGTATTGGTCTTCGCGCGGGAATCGAATTAGTGGTCTATCGTTTTACAGTAGGCTACGTGCCCGCCGCGCCAATAAGGCTTTCTACGTATGTGTATTTGATGTTGCAAAACAAGAGATTCATGGCTCAAAATATGGCTGGATTTTCGGCAAAAATTCTATCTCTTTTTAAAACAATACATAATATTAACAATATTAGATTTCTGTCAATTCCCAAAGAGACTAACCGGTTTTGTAATACAAATTCGGTAGAGATAATAGGATCGGATAGGCAATTGTCGCTGGAAATTGAAATATAATAGGTCGACTAGTGTAGTAACCATTTTAGTTTATCGAGATCGAACTAAAGGTAAAAACTTGTTAGCAAGATCGCTTTATATCTAGACAAAAGGTTTTAGCTTAGATCATGTTTTTACTAGACCTAGATTACATAAATTATAGATTGAATTATCTATATATATAAAAATGAATTCCTATATCCCTTGGTCATGGCATCACGCGTGAACGGTTGGACCAATTTCGCTAATTCCTTTTTTGTTGCGTTTATTATTGTCAGAAGAAGGGTCTTAGGAAAGACAAAATTAAGAAAGTTGCACGGAAAATTAGAAATTTTCAGCAAACTTACCGTATTAACTTTTCTTATGTAACCTTAGCACGTTTGAAATAACTGTCAGTCGTTTGACATTTCGCAAAACATGGAAACATGTAATAGCTTAAGATGACTTCATGGATTTTATTGTTGTCTTTCAAAAATAACTACCATGCGGACGGAGCCCGGGCAATAAGCTAGTATACCATAATTTTGTCTCGAATTATGTTGGTTTTAGTATTTGCTTTGTCCATGTTTTTAATAAATCTTTTTAAGGTGTATTAAATGAAGTAATAGAATAGTTGCGAGCGGTGCGGTATGCCGAGACGAAAGTCTTAGTTTCGAATGCAGTTCAAATAGCATACACCTCTGACTTTAAAAAACACCCACACACATACACTCACGCCTGTAATCCCCGAAGGGGTAGGCAGAGGTATATCTAACTAGTACACCCACTTTTCGCCGAATTTAGGTCCCATAATATCATAGGGGGCGAGCCTATCGCCATACCGGGCACAGGTTCCAGACTCCGGGCTAATACTGAGGAATTTCTAGATAGAAAAACCCAATATTAATTTACCCGACCCGGGGATTGAACCCGAGACCTCAGCACAGCAGTCGTAACGCACGCGCAATTACAACTGCGCCACCGAGGCAGTCTTTAAAAAAATACGTATATATTCTTATTTTTAACTATCACCTGTTTGGCGGTGAGCAAAACCTGCATACCTGAATATTATCGAATGAATTTCAAAGGTACGTGAAGTCCAACCATCGGCATAATAGAACAGTAGCGGTACAATGTTTAATATAATATTATAAACAGGAAAGATTTGTATGTAAGTATGTTTGTAACGAATTGGCTCAAAAAGTACGGGACCGATTTTAAAAATTCTTTCACCATTTGAATGGTACATTATCACTGATTAATATAGGCTATTTTAATTGCAAGAAAAAAAGAATATTTTATAAAGAGTACAAGATAATCTCCACGCGGGTGGAGCCGCGAGCAACAGCTAGTGTTTAATACAGAAGCATCAATAATACGTTGACGACTTTAAAAGAAATGTATGGCAATGTGAGTCTCCAGCATTCTTTATCGTTATGATGGTTTTCTGTTAGACGGCAGTAGTATTAGTCGTTTTTACAACTTATTTATATACAACTGTAATATCAGTTGTATCTGCTTCTACATACTTAGTTATCAACACTAACGAAAAAAACAGTAATTCAAATACATAAAGGTTCCAAATAGTCATCTAATTATGTATTGCGCGGAACAGCTGTCGTAATTTGACGGCAAAATCAAATAAGATCTTCTGTAAAATGTTGTGCCTAGGACTATAATAAGGCGAGAGGCGCGCGTTTACCCGCTCTTTGCTACAACTACGTGTCGTACAAATGCGGGTGTTCGTGCGCCCTTTCATAGACTAGCTAAGATTTATAATGACCACTTTACTAACATAGATATATTCACTTTTAGAAATGATGTATTTAAAAAACATATTGTAGATACTTTATTGATGTACCAAAACACATAAAACGAATATTTAATTTATTGTAAATTTAACTGTACCATTGTGAATTACATTATGTGCCTTAAGTAATTCGTGAAAACGTAGTGGAGTGTACACTAACTTAATCTTAAGATAATTTCACTTGTAATCAGTCTGTACACTTGTTTGTTTTCCCAATAAAAAAAAAAGAGGTACTGTTTGACCTGTGTTAGTTTTGTATTTAAGTAAAGCAAAAAAACACCGAATACATTGCATTATGTATTACATTGTTATTAAGAATAAGAATAATTTATTTAACCGGTCCAAATTTACAATATAGTTATATTTAACTATGATGTCTATACTAGGCACAGCCTGTATCGTGGCCATCATTTCTTTATGTTTTATCCGATAGGACGTGTCCACATTAGCTTTACACAATTTGTGGAAATATAATTAAAAACTAAACGAAACATAAGATAATCATAAGGTGTGTGTGTGTGTGTGTGTGTGTGTGAGAGAGAGAGAGAGAGATTGTGTTGATGCGTTAATTATTTTCAGCAGATTTCCAGTCTCATCATAACTTAGATTCAATAAGTATTTCTTAATTTTAACTATGGCCTCCCGTGTCGTGTTATTTTTATAATTACGTATTTTTACTTTTTTATTGTATAATAGTTCACATCAGTTATTTTAGTTCATGCCTGAACTCCGAAGGGGTAGGCAGGTTGAATTTACGGTTCATTTTCATTAAATTAATCATATAAATTCGATCTCTTCGAGATTTGAATTTATGCTCGATATGGCGATAGTCTCACATTACTTCATGTGATTATAAATGCTCAGCGAACTGTGGTGCGCACTAGTTGTATCTCTGCTTACCCTTTCGGCAACGGCGCAGTTGGCGAGTAGCCGGCTGTGAAACGAGAGGCCGTGGGTTCGATTCCCACACCGGGACAAATGTTTGTGTGACAGACATATATTTGTGTCCGGGATCTGGGTGTTGTGAGACCGAAAGTCTCTCGTAGTCCCCGATACCCACAACACGAGACTCGTATCTTAGTGTGGGGTTGGGGCTATGTGTTGGGTGTTATTAATTTTATTTATTTATTTATTTATTCTTCTGTGCTGAGGTCTCGGGCTGGATCCTCGGGTCGGGTAACAGTACTATTGGGTTTTTAGATCATGAAATACTCCAGCAATTCTAGCACTCCTTAGAATACCCCGGGATCGCCCCGTAATCGCCGAAGAAGGCCACCGCGGGGTTTTAGCTGGTTGTGTCGGGTGGGCTGTACATAGGGCGTAGGGACTCGGCCCAGCGGCTGCCCGGATAGCCATCGTCCGGGCGAGGGGGTGCTGGGTCGTAAGACCGGCTAGTATAGGTATCTTCTAGGCAAGCGTGCTTCACTGTAGAGCACATCATCATTCACCACCAAGCGAGATAGTGGTCAAACGCATGCACATTTATGTAAAAACCTTTTGCCTGTAAAAAATATCTATGTCATAGTGAAAACCGTTTCAAAATCCGTTGCGTGGTTTAGAAGAAGTAAGCGCATACACAGGCGCGGAAGGCGACGTCCTTTTATACAGTGTATAGATAATCTTAATTCAAACAGAACCCTGAAATCATATCTCTAAACAGCCTCGTTTTCAATTGGCTGAGTTTTTGGGCAAACGGCGGCTTATCGTCTCGAAGGCGACAGCGTGACTAACGAGCCCTGAGACAAAGAGGCGACGCACAATGCCTATAAATATATCGGTCACTTGGCCGGCTATTGTATGCGTTATCTCTGACCGTTGTCAGACGAGGCCAGTTTTTGCAATAGTTTTTATACGCTCGTGTCAATTTTCCTGTGAATTGATGTTGGTTTAGTAAAATACATGCGTTGGCGAATGAAACTTATTATTAGAATGACAAAAATAGTTCTGCTAATCATTAGATTCGAGGAGCCCGGCGCCCGAGGAGAATAAATGACCTATAAATTACCTTCTCCTAAAAGGGCAAATCATGAGTATCTCCAACGGTCCAAAATATGAGAAGATGTATGAAAGTGGAAGAGGCGAAATAAGTGTGCACTCAATAGTTTCTGCCTACCCCCGTGGGATACAGGCGTGAGTGTATAAATCGACGGTTGGCGGGCTATTGGATCTAAGCGATATTTTTTGCGATATTGAGTTATGTACATATTTGGAATTAGTTTCAGCATCTTTTAAGCCTAGTTTTAATTTGTTTGTGCTCGTTTTTAGCGCTCTTATCAATTGGCAAAACAAGGCACTTTTTTTAGGGCACTTTTATTTTAGAAAATTATGCTCATATATGAAAGTAAGTCGTATAGGTACAGTAGGTGCTTACAGAAGTAATATATTAATTCTACTAAAATCCACGCAATAATTATATCATAGTGATTTTTTTTCCGAAAAACCAATAAAAAAACTTTAAACTTCTCTCGGTGTCTGCTTCAGTGGCGCAGTTGTAATTGCGCATGCGTTACGACTGTGTGCTGTGCTGAGGTCTCAGGTTCGATCCCCGGGTCGGGTAAAGTGATATTGGGTTTTTCTATCTAGAAATTCTCAGCATTAGCCCGGAGTCTGGAATTTGTGCCCGGTATGGCGATAGGCTCGCCCCCTATGACATTATGGGACCGAAATAAATTCGGCGAAAAGTGGGTGTACTGGTACACCTCTGCGTATCCCTTCGGGGATTACAGGCGTGAGTAAATATGTATGTATGTAAACCTCACTACTGTAACTTTTCAAAAATATCGCTTAAATCAAATAGCCCGTTAACAAGGATATGAACACGTTACATTAATGAGAATATTTTACAAATGGCGTCCTATCAACCGAGCTTCAACCATCTCTGTGATGTAAACACACGTTAATTATTCGGAGTGCTCTTCACGAACACCTTTTTTCCATTGAAACATGAATATTATAAAGCAATTTGCTGAAAATGTATTTTCTTTTTATTTTAATTACCACAGCGAGAAAATTAATATATGTGTTTAAATGTTCTATATTTAAATATATTTTGATTTCGACCAACAATTAGGCATCTGCTGGACATTCAGAATACTAGAATAATTATGTGTGTTGTGGACTTTATAAAACAATGAGTTGCCAGCAAAGGAAAGAGGATTCAAACTTCCGGAAATGACACCAATCGGAACGTTACGGCAAGCTGCTTGCGCGTCGGTTTTCTGTAAGACAGTGGTACTATCCCGGTCTGTGCTATTGGTGCTGTAGGTAAACTATCAACAATGTAGCGTAGTCACTTTAAATAAATACCACTTTATAAAATTGATGTCTTGTACGACCACATCGTGCTTTTATTTTTTACTTTATTTTATATTTTGATTATTTTTTGTATGGTTTAATCGCCATATTTTTTAATAGCCATGTGAAAAGGGCTAGTCTAACATGAAGCTGCAGCTGTGATCGTTGCCCCAAAACGCGTTTCTGCGATAAACAAATATTTGTTTATCGCAGAAAAGGTATCATGGGGCGTTCTTCTTAGTTAGTTATATAATTGTTTGACTCTAGTATTTAAATGTATTTTATTGTCTTGAGTTATATATAGCGTAAATGATTATAACTGACTAAACTTTTCACTTTGGGACGGACTATATACATATACATATACATATACACTCACGCCTGTAATCCCCGAAGGGGTAGGCAGAGGTGTAACCAGTACACCCACTTTTCGCCGAATTTCGGTCCCATAATGTGATAGGGGGCGAGCCTATCGCCACACCGGGCACCATTCCAGACTCCGGGTTAATACTGAGTATTTCTAGGTAGAAAAACCCAATATCACTTTACCCGACCCGGGGATCGAACCCGAGACCTCAGCACAACAATCGTAACGCATGCGCAATTACAACTGCGCCACCGAGGCAGTCAGTCGAGGGACGGACTATTCCAAAATTATATTTCTATGATTGAACAATTCAATTTATGAGATCACCTCACCCGTGTAAAATCGACGCAATCACTCATCAGCTTGTAAAAATATATCCATTCGGAAACTAAAGCCATTTTAATAAAAATATATAATACGAGTCTGCAGCGATAGCTTGAACGGCGGCCAACAAAATAATTGCAATACATCGTTCCACAATAGAGTCGTTTAGTTGAAATGATACAATGTGCCGAGTCAGCGAGTATGGGTCTACACATGCCGGGACCATTTAATTCGTTACTAAATTGTTTTGAGCATTTCCAGAATTTCGGTTTTTAAAGCTGGTTTTTGGTCTGGTTTCAAATATGTTAAAAAATACTTTTATGCAGGGATTATACGCCCTTTATCTAAGTCGTCCTTACGGGTAACAGGTCAAAGGCTTTCTATTTTAATATAGAGTTTGATCTGTTGATCCGGATTGAGATAGTTTATTGAAACTGCATGTATATCACATTACGCATGCGCTAGATCTCATACTTTGCACCGCATATCAATACGGATATCTTTTAATCTGATCTATATTCATGGGCTCGGTATTTCTAATATCGTCCACGCCAACACCCCATACTGAATAAATGAATGAAATATAAAATTTATGGCGTAATCCCGTACAGTGCGCCACAATTCAAATCTCCGGAAAAGTTTTCTAATGTCGGGATAAATTCGGACCTTCATAATCCTAAATCTTTGGTTATAATTTATGAACCGCTCTAAATTTGGTGCGTGGTGAAGTATAGCGAACCGGACTATAAACTTTCTGTGTTAATCTATATACTTAGTCTGGATAACAAATTGTTGGAAAATTTATTAATATAAATTTTTATTGTGATTAATATAAAAAAACAGATTCCGCTAGTTGAGAACTTCCTCCTTTTTTTAAGACCGTTAAAATACACCCAACAGTAACACACATAGTTCTGACCCCACACTAGATCAAACCTGTGCCTACTACGATAGGGACTACGATATCACTACACTCAGACCTAAAACAAATATAAGTCTGTCACACAAATATTTGTCTAGGTGCAGGAATTGAAACCACGGCCTGTCGTTTTACAGCTGGCTACTAGCCCGCCTCGCCACGGAGGCTTCAATAATATACTATACTGTTTAATATATTTTTTTATGTTAAACGGGCAGGAAGCTCACCTGATGGAAAGTGATCACCGCCGCACATGAACATCTGCAACACCAGAGGGCTTGCAAATGTTGCTTGATTAATATGCCTTACAAATGATAGAGCCATCTTGTAGACAGTTTTGTGTTCACCATGTATGGACATTTCCGACCGGGTTATTACCACTGTCTTACAAAACCGAGGTAAAGTACCAGTTCGATCTTGCATTTTGTACGGTGAGAATTTTAAGCCCAAATTCCCGTTCCCTTCCTAACGCTTATTTCTTTTCTTTAAGACTCCCGACTCGCTCTTGATTTTTCTGGTATTTTCGGTGTTCATAGATGATCGTTGTCTCATCTTCGTTTGCCAGTTTCTACAATAAAACAGCTATATGTATTTATCATAAAAACAAGATGTGATGTTAATAATCAAAGCCGCCAAAAATATCCAAAATAAGTATTTCAATACTAAGGAGTATCTGATATGTGATGTTTGATCACTAAAATTATTCTGAAACAGAAACTAAAGTAATATTTTTGCCTAAAATATAGTAATTATTATAACAAAGGAAATAATTTAAATGATATTTACACAAGTAGGTATAGTAATTAACAAGATAGAGGGAAAATTAATTAAGATAAATACAAAGGAACTAAGAGAAACGAATATATAATTAGAAACAATAGCTACTGAAATATATAATTTGAAAAGTTAATTAACAGAAGAACTTAATATTACTTGATTGTGGCTCACATCACAAAGCGTGAGCCCACATCTATATCCCGGGAGGGGTAGATAGAGTAGCTGCTACAAGATTTTCATTAGAATATCCCGCCCACTCATCAGTCACTGTAACTTCTGTAAGCCAGAAGCTAAACCGACTAGCAAAACTCGTTAAAATGCGTAATTCTCTAAATCTCGTCATGAAATCAAATAAAATATAGGGAAGAAATACAAATTATCCACTTCTGTCCATAGCAAAGCGGGACGCAGGGGTGGGCAATCCCCGAAGGGGTAGGCAGAGGTGCAACCAGTTCACCCACTTTTCGCCAAAATTATTACGGTCCCATAATATGATAAGGGGCGAGCCTATTCACCCAACCCGGGGATTGAACCCGAGACCTCAGCACATAGCAGTCGTAACGCATGCGCAATTACAACTGCGCTACCGAGCCAGTTTTAATTGCGCAGTATATATAAGTACGGTTTACCTAGCTTATTTCCAGTAGGAATGTGAGAAATGACGAGACTATCGCAATATCAAAAACAAAAACACAGATGTATGTTTCCTGGGGGTTGACATCAAGCCCACGACATCTTGTCAGTCCTTTCCCCACTCCGTTGGGCTATCACCACTTTATTATTATCAAACTTTGTACATATTAAGACAAAAATAACTATCTAGCTAAGCGAGCATCCAACGAAATCTTTCAAACACCCTGCTTTAACTCCATTTGATAAGACATCTTAGGAGACGCGTCGTAAACTTTTATTGGCCCGATAATAAAGTGGAAGTTTCGCCGCGACTTCAGCATTCGGCTCTTTAATTCGTTATTCATATTGCCGAACACGTTCCAAATGCTAATTACAATGTGTTCCCTAGAGGAACGGGACTTGAGTTTGTCTGCAGGATTATTGGCAAAATTTTAAACAATGTTGTTAAGGATTACAAAGACGCCGGCTCTCGCTTTGACATAATATTGTACTGCTCTTATCCCCGAACAAAATTTCGCTATTTCTAATTTTGAAATGGTGGCTATGCTGTAGACAGTTTATGTGCAGCATGAGGCGACTCTACAAGATTTGTATTACTGACATAAAAAAGTTGCGGTGATGTAACATTTCTGGAGATGCAAATTCTGCCTACCCTTTCCAAATTTCCTTCCTCTATGGCTGGCAACACACCCGTGATTCTTCTGGTATTATTGGTGTTCATTGGCAGTGGAGATCATTTGATACAATTATGTA
Organism: Laothoe populi; assembly: GCA_905220505.1. NCBI lineage: Eukaryota > Metazoa > Arthropoda > Insecta > Lepidoptera > Sphingidae > Laothoe > Laothoe populi. The sequence continues at coordinate 22,748,448 of HG992151.1, forward strand.
ACACTGAACCGTTTTCTGGCTTATTTCAACAGGTTTTTTCTGTATGGCCTTAGACCAGTCTTCAGGCCAGGTTTCGCTTTTCTACTCAGTCTTCTTTCTTTTTAGTATTCTTTATACTAAACCGTAGGTCTCACGTTTTTGTGATGTCATTGCTTTGACTACTTGGCGCTAAGCAGCACTATGTAAGCACGTGTTCGAAGGATGTTAGATCCAATAAAATGACTGGACTGGACTTAAGATTTAAGGCGAGTGCAGTGCCATTCGGTACAATGTACTACAAAATATTAGATGTATTGCGATTGACTGTGGACAAGCATGACATTTACTATCAAGCGAGCAATGTGCTCACTATCTCCATTCAAAGGAACAAAAAATACCAATGAATTGTGAACCACGTGTTCTTATAACTTCTTCTATTTTTTTTAAATTATTAAATACTATCGACACTACTCCTAACAATAATTTAATCGTCTTCTTGAAGCTTTCATGTATTTTTAAGTCCGATCTATTTGTCAATGTAGTAATTACTCCATTTGGTAATTTGTCACCAAGATTGTAATACCTTTTTTATATACTGGCACGGTTAAATGACCACACTGCACCTCATGGTAAGTGCAGTGTCGTCCAGTTAGACAATCTCTCCCTCGCTACTTGACACATTCATGTTGGCTTGCTGAGCAGCTTTGTCACACTACGCCTAAAGGACCCAAGATCATAGGTAGGAGGGAACACGGTAGCAGTACGAATACGATAGAAAAATTATAGACTCCACGAAGCTGTAGCTCCTCAAGCCAGGACACGTGGTTATGGTGTAGAAAGGAGAGAATGGGTTAAGATTAAATAATTCTTCGAAGCATTCGCCATGGATACAGACGGTAGAACACGCTAAGCGAGGAAATACCTTTTCGCAGTTGTAGTATTAGTCACGTTTGCACCATTCAGATTGCGAATGGTCCACAGCTGCAACCCACCTAAGGCCTTCATATGACATTTCGTTTAATCTTAATTAGCTAAAGTTCATTCTTATTTAATTATCCTCGCGACCTATAACAATATTCTTGCTTAAAACAACTTTTAACCAACATAACAAAAATGAATAACGGTTTCCCGAACTCACTGTGTTGAAAAATAAGTGAGCGAGGCGCGTCAAATCGTACGAAATGTAATATAAATATGTATCAAGATTGTTTCGTAGATATTAAATTCTGCGCCACGGTACGTTCCTGTATAATTACGGGATTTGGGAATGTGAACGTTTCGGAACATGGGAGAATTCCAAGGGACTAACCAAACTATCTTTGTATTGGTGCGTCGTGAATTTTGTCGGGTCAAAATCAAATCTTTAATCATAGTTAATATAAATGAAATCTGACTACTGAAAATGCATGCAGCATGTTTTTTGAATTCACATATACATATATCCTGACAATAGCCTCACGCTTTTTTTCAATTGAATTATTATTTTTGTCGGGGGTCTAGAGTTGGGCTACGATGTTTGGCCGTTTACGGGCTTCTGAGTAGTCTGACACTAGACCCTCGACCGCTTTTTCACATTCTTGCCCATGGCGTAGTGTGAAGAAGCAGGCCAGCATAATTGTGTTCAGTAGCGGGGGATAGATCGTCTCTCGCAACTCGATACTCAAATTTTACGGCACTGCGCTTACCATCAGGTGTAGTATCGTCGCTTTGCGTGCTAGGATAAAAAAATCTACTTTTTAGTTCAGCTGGTTAACACGTGTTTTTTTATAGTATAACTTATTGACATAACCTATAATTTTCAATAATTTTTGTTAATAACGTCAATCATAAGCTTTAAAATATTGTAAGAATTGTGGAAGTTGTGACATAACGACAAAAAACACATTTGAGAAATAATATATAGTATAGAGATTTGTATAATCTTTCATCAATTTGTTTAGTAATACAAATCAAAAATGGAATTACGTGATGACATGGCGGCAAGAGCAGCGGACGGTGGCACGGCTACAAACAAGGGGGGTTTGTAATAAACTTAATCGTATTACTGTAATCTTATTACGCAGCTTCGAATTAAACCAAACTGTCTCGACAGTAATTGAGCGTGTTTTCAATGGATCCACTTCTCTCGCCGACGTTGCGGTTATATTTCCAGAAGGACTCTTAGGGTAAGAAGATATTTTTGAAGAAAAATATTTATGTTACATTCTCGTAAGGGTTGCCTAGGGTGCGGTTTATAAAGTGTCATATCGTTGGGGATATTTAGATGACTAGTAACTTGGCTTTATCAGAGAGAACACAAAATAGTAGTATGTAAATGTGATTCATAAAACAATCAAAAGCTGATTAAAGAGTAGGAAAAATTCAGGTTAAATAAACAAACAAGTAGAAAGATCAGAAAAAATGTAAGCTATTTTTATAACAGAGGCGCAAACATTCAAGGGGCTACCTAATCAGTAATCTGTACATGACGACCAAAAACTAGGTAAATAGTGGATGTTTTAACATTTGAAGACAGAAAGGGAAATAGAAAATATATTTTTTTAAACCTTACATCTTATCTCAGAGTATGACGTAATATTCAAAGATTTGAACGCTGTTGCTATGGTTTATAGACAGGCGTATCATAATATGAGTAAAGTTCAACTTTTATTATTCAATTGTACAAAAAAATCTAATAAATTCAATAAAACCATTATAGATTTACGTGTGAAACCAAATATATTGGGAGTGAAATGTTTAAAAACAAAAAAATTCCATTACTTTTACGATGTACCGCCGAATTGGATCGTAAAAAGAGACTGTCCATCATAACCCGTGACAGTTCGAGGTTCCAGGCTGCTCCAGACATTGGCACCCGAGACACGTCCCGCCATTACAGCTTGTGTATGAATCTCTCTAATGGTATTGCTATGTAGAGTTTCAATTGTCCTTGTATGCATCGTGAGAATGGGTTTGGTGAGGAATTACTCATGGGGCGTGTTTTGTTAAATAAAATTAAGTCGTTTTTTGAATATGTAGGGGGCCCTTAAATAAAGAAAAAAAAAAGAATATGTAGGAAATTAAATCAGTACAAAAGAAGAAACCCTTCCCGACTAACCAGTTCCAGATCCAAATGTAACCCTATCCAAGAAAATCGGGTTAAAACTGTAAACGGTGCACTCATATGATCTTAATGATCTCGGGGATTTCCCAGAGTTAGATTTATTTAACTCAAGTGCGACCACATTTTAACACACTTTAGCTAACGACTGGTTCGATTCGGTTCTTTGACTGTTTTTAATTAATTTCTTTGATATCTTGATTGTTTTTCATAATGTTGTCGATATACCAAATATGATTGTATTATATTCCTTATTTAGTAGACTTAGGTAAAATTTTAACAAGTTTGTGTATTTTGTATTTAATGTATATTTATTAATATGTGAAAACATCTAACTAGTACTTAAACAACCATACTGTTAATTTTATAAATTATTATTTTACTGTTTGTTTTCCAAATAAAATATTTATATCATACAATAAATAAATACACCTGTCACAAATATAGCCCCAACCCCATATTAAGATAGGAGCCTAGGGTTCAAGAACTACGAGAGACTTTCGGTCTCACAACACTCATAAAACATTTTTAAAAAGTAACATCCTATAGCAAAGCAGACATAAATCCAATCTAAGGTAAATAATATATTTTATAAAAAAGTAATTCAAACTGATTGCCATATCCAGACGACAATCTCATAAGATTCACAGTCTAAGTACGCTAGACTAATTGGCAATACATGATTATCATCTTTATTCATTAATTTGATAAAAATACGAATCCAGTACACCCACTTTTCGCCGAATTTCGGTCCCATAATGTGATAAGGGGCGAGCCTATCGCCACACCGGGCACCATTCCAGACTCCGGGTTAATACTGAGTATTTCTAGGCAGAAAAACCCAATATCACTTTACCCGACCCGGGGATCGAACCCGAGACCTCAGCACAGCAATCGTAACGCATGCGCAATTACAACTACGCCACCGAGGCAGTCAGTGGTTACACCTCTGCCTACCCCTTCGGGGATTATAGGCGTGAGTGTATATGTAAATACGAATCCTTTAAAAATTAAAGCGATCTGACATCTGATACAACCTAGATCACAACGGATTACCCATAAACTCGGCAAACATAACTTAATCCAGAACATCCAAGAAAAATATCCTGAACAAACTAACAAACACTCTACTAATTAGATTTTTATTTGCTATAAAGAAATTCACCAAGTCCCAGCGTGGCGTGTCGCCAGTTGCTTTGTTTACCTGATCCCGGCGTTTCGTCCCGGATTTATCCCAGTTTACTTTGACGAGCGTGGCGCGACGGACACTTGTAAATTACCATTGTTGAGATAAAAAAGAACTTAACGGATTTGTATTATGAGTTAGGGGTTTGCGGTATTTTTGAGATGATTCGAACCGTTTTTGTGACTGGGGATTTGATGTTGTTGTTAACAGAGTCTTATTTCAATAACTATCAGAAAATTCCACATCAACTAGATTACATTAAATCAAATATAGGACATTGAAATAAGTCCTCCTGAAGACAGGATGCGACAGAGACGTGCAGACAGGTTCACCTTTATATGTATAAAATAATATAAATATTTAAAATTTAGATAAAAATTAGAACACATCCTCGATCCTTCCGGAAAATCTGGACACCTGGAGAATGTTTACTTCTTTAATATACAGGGTGTCCCTGGAAGTATGGATCAAATCGAATAGGGGCATGGGCAAGGTCATTTCCAAATTTTTAACCCTCTGAATGTTGCAATTTTTGTATTTTTCAATCAATTCGAAGTGATCAAAGAAAAACATCAAAAAAATAAACTTAAGTAATTTTTTTTGAGAACGTTGTACAAGAGTGGGCCTTCCTGACATAATATTTTACGCAGCTAGAAAGCATGTGTTCAATAAGAAAAAAATATTTACTGCAAGTCGGTCTAGCATAAATTTAACTCAATATTCGAGCGATTTTCATGGGATATAGTTACACTAGGGAAAGGTGACTGCGTATTGAGAAACTTGCCCAAGTCATAAAGATTATTTGGAGGTATGAATCACTGGGATATTCTTATTAGTTTAAAAGTTACAGAATTTTATTTACAAGGATGTCGTATTTTTAAATTGGTCATAACTTTTGAACCGTAGAAAATTGCACCAACATTATCAGGATTAAACATTTGGAAATGACCATGCCCATGCCCCTATTCGATTTGATCCATACTTCCAGGGACACCCTGTATAAGGTATCATAGAAATTGGTCCCTAATTAGTGAGCATATCGAAAAGCATTATCTGATTTTTTCTAGTGGGAGAGAAACGAAAATGTGTTCAAATGTAACATTGTCTCTAAGGCGTATTTTTACATGTATCGACAAGATATGCAGTGGAAATTGCAGGCAGCGTGCTCAGCTACAATAACAGTAAACCGCTACAGAACCATCGCTCACGACTCGCCGAACAATTGCATCGGTTGCACTAAACTTTAGATAGAAAAACTATTTGTCGTGTCGTATGACTTTCGACACGTGCGAGGCACGTTCTTATATCAAAGATTTAAAACATAGCAGCGATATATAGCATATATAGCAGCGATAGCCTAGTTGGTTACGGTGGGGACTGCCAAGACGAATGTCGTATGTTCGAAACCCAAGTTGCATACACCTCTGACTGTTCTAAAGTTATGTGTGTATTAAATGTTAATTATCGCTTGCTTTAACGGTGAAGGAAAACATCGTGAGGAAACCTGCATATCTGAGAATTCTTTAAGAATTTCGAAGGTATGTGAAGTCTACCAACCCGCATTAGGCCAGCGTGGTGGACTAAGGCCTAACCCCTCTCATTAGTAGAGGAGGCCCGTGCCCAGCAGTGGGACAATATTTAATACAGGGCTATTATTATTATATTATTATTTTTGTTGTTGCGTTGTTAATACTATATTTATAGGACTATGTGAACTTTATGAGCTTTCATTAGTTTAGTAAATTGCTGAAATAGTGAGTCCTAAGTTTATATCTCAGGTTGGGCAGTCACAATGTTAAACTAACATTTTCCATTCAATGTATTTTTTTAATATTAGAGCCCTTAAATATTTAAGTTAATGACTTGACCGTACATGCCTCCATTCTTCAATCTTCCATTAACTTCCGCAATAGAATGGGTACCAGCATTAGAACAATTGAGAATTGAGAAGGCGAGGGGAGTTGGGGCCATTTCTCGTCGAGTTTATGTGAGACACAGATCGCACGCAATCAATTAGACCCATTCGTGTTGTAGGCAACTAGCCACGCTGTAGTCAACCTACCTACGGCTTGGTTTAACTATTTCGGCTCCGCCCGCATGGAAGTTGTCTTATACTATTTATAAAATCATTTCATTTCTCACAACTACTCTTTGCATAATACAGATATTTGTTCAAACAGGTAGAACTTTGATTGATTATACCGATTTAAATGAAATAAATGTTACCTCGAGATACATACTCTATGATTTTATTGGCTACTCTTTTGTCGTAATATAGTGCTTTGGACGTGATGCCTTGACAGGCAGACGGACAGACAATAATTCCAAAAACTATTGTTTTGGGTTCTATATCGATAATATAACAAGTGGCTCTTCAGCTTTATTATAGTATAGATATATTTAGAACATAACTGAACACTGGCTTCCCCATTCCTCGAGAGAGACCTAACCTAACTATTCTGGTCTTGGGCAGTTCATATTCATCCGCTGCCAGATAAGCCCTTGCAAGATGATATGTATATGTGATTAACATTGATTCCTATTCGTATCTCTATTTGAATACAGTATCAATTTTCTTCTTTCTATATCCAATACAAAATCATTCTAAGATATTTTTGTAAACAATAACCAATCATATAATTCCTAAAACTGAAAAATAAGACAAAAGACACGGCAAAAGACGGTAAAGTCGCGAAGCGGTATACGCCCAAACCCACAGTGGCGAAAATACTTCTCAACTTAATCTCGTTTGTTTAATCAGATAATGAGAGCACCGCCGTGACGAAACAAACAAAAATTAACAATTTAATTATATCTGTTACAGTCGGAGGAGTTTGTTATCTTTTTAATTTCTTTAATTATAATATAATATTGTTACAGTTTGTTAACGTAACGATAAAGCGGTCGGCGATTGTTTTGTCAAAAACTCGTTAAGGAAATATAAAATGTTGAATAGAAAAGTTGCAAGTATCTTCAACAACCGAGCAGTAGCTACTAGACGTACATCAGTATACAGGAATAATGCTGGTAGCTCCCTTGCTTTGATGATCATGGTTAGATTAGCTTTTTGAGGAAGACCAAGAATATACTATTTATTTGGCTTCCTAAGACCTAATGGTTTTTTTTAAATTGCACACTGGCGGAATTCATAAGGGCGACTATAATGACCGTAACGAATAATGTATCGACTGTATGAGTTGTCTATGTGTATTGAATTGGTTGTATAGCAATGTAAGTATAATCGCATTGGGCGTGTTATCTGTAAGATTATATTTAATTTAATAAATAAATAAATAGCCAAATAGCATATCTTTGCCGTACCATCAATCTGTGGAATAGTGTGTACCGTGCTCCCTCCTTCCTATGAGCCTGGTTCCTTGAGGCGTAATGTGCAGAAGCAGTAGCTTAGCTGGCTAAGCTAGCTGCTGAGTACAGTAGGGTTTGCGGTGCTAACAGGTATATAAAAAAGCAACGTACATTGCTTTTTTTTATCTAGAAATTCCCAGTATTAGCCTGGAGTCTGGAACCTGTGCCCGGTGTGGCGATAGGCTCGCCCCCTAAGAAATTATGGTTCCGATAATTCGGCGAAAAGTGGGTTTACTGGTTACGCCTCTGCCTACCCCTTCGGGGATTACAGGCGTGAGTTTATATGTATGTACATTCGTTGCCTATAGTTTGTGAAGATTTGTACTCGTTTTCGGAGACAAACAATTCTTTGAAGATTAGCGTGATGGGTGTATGTTATACTTAAGCTTGGTGAAATTTTAGTAGAACCTTATATCAGAAAGATTTTTAACAAGCTATAAAATTTATTTATACTTTAATAAAACCATTGTAAGTAGACACATCTATAAAAAACCTAACTAACTAGCAAAAAAACGATATCAGAAATTATAGCTCTGTGGCATGCAACAAAATTATGAGCATTACAGCAAATAAAATAGAAACTTTATTCACCTAGACTGTGATTCGTACTTAAATTCAATAAAATGAAACTTCAAATACTATACAATTTTTGGATTGTATCCAATTTTACCACCTTTGAAGGACATATTTTGTAGAAGAAAATTATTGAATACTAGCTTCTGCCCGCAGCTTCATACGCGTAATAACGTCTATAGGCACCGCAAGACACTGCTCACACAATAAATAAGTGCACCCAACACTATAAAAAAAATTTGCCCAACGCGATAATCGATAACTCCGCCAAGACTTATTTTCGTCTTATTAACAAAATTCCTGACATTCGATACTCAATAACCATACGTGAAGTATGAGACAATAAAGCGGCGTGCCTTAAGTAGGTGAGTGTATAGGCATCGTACGTCGGGACTCGTAAACGTGCCTTTATGGAGCACCAATGTGGCGGGATTTATGCTCTCACGTCGAACTCGATTGATACGAATGGTAGTGCACGCTCATACATCTTCAGCATAATATGGAAAAACGTAGTAGGGGATTTGGAGAAGCATCTTGGAGTACTGGCAAAATGTATGTAATAAATACAACATTATGGAATACTTTGTTCCTGATAGAATAAAACAACGCCTGGTGGAATTCGATTTGCTTAGAGGTCTATATACAGTATGTTGCAAAAAGGCTACCACCTTTTAAAATAAAAAAAATTATTTACTAATAAGCAACTTATTAGTAAATAAAATAAAATTGGAAGTTGAACTTTATCTTGGCATTTTCGTAGAACAAACGACGACCTTAAAATTATATTTTCATTTTTAAAACACTTGATAAAGTGGCAACGCTTGTATAACAAATTGAGCTTTGTGACAGCCTCCGTGGCATAGCGGGCGATTTGACGGTTGAGAAATGGGAGGCCGTGGGTTCGATTGCCGCAACGAGAAAAATGTTTGTGTGACAGATAAATATTTGTTTCGGGTCTAGGTGTTGTGGGGCCCTAGTCCCTCGTAGTTGTTGATACCCACAATACAGGTGTAGGGTCAAAAGTATTTATGTGACTGTTGAGTGTATTTATTTAGCTTTAAACATAGCCATACTAGCGGCCATGTTTACTTCACTTGTTTTGATATCCTTTGAACCGGAACAGTCATCCACGCTATACTGGGCCGGATTGAGCGTCGTCTCAATTTGTTTGTAATTAAGTATCTTAATGAAGTAATCACTGGCTTCACTGAGCCAAATATTATAACTTCAGATGGATTCTAATTCCAGGACTTTGTTGGTTAGTAGATAGTTTTGTACACAACCTTGATGGACCAGCTTCATCGAAGTAGTATCTGTTTCGTTAAAATAAATTAAAATAATAAAATAATAATACTAGCCCTGTATTAAACATTGTCCCACTGCTGGGCACGGGCTTCCTCTACTAATGAGTAATAAATTATTACTTATTAAATAAAAATAAAACCGCAGTAAAAAAAACAGAAACTACAAAGAAAAAAATAATTGGTTTTCTTCCTAAAATAACATCCACGAGGGCGGAGCCGCGAGCAACACTAGTTTCGTATATTTTAATTTCATTATTGATCCACGAATGATTCTATATCATTATTTTAAAATTTCTTCTGATATCAAATCAAATTTATTTTTACCATCATAAAAAAATACTTTTTAACAAATTCCAGTCGATTTTCGATCAGCCACTTGATCCAATCTCGCAAAATATAGTATAAATGGAACACCAGCACGCCGCCTCATACAGTTTGTCCAAATTAATTTCCTGACGGCGCTATCACTTCCGATATTCAATTTGAAGTTGTCAACGCCCGCCGGATATTATACCGTATGAAAAAAGTTACGTTGGCTCAGCACTTGAGACGTCACGGCAGTTTGCAAGTCGATTCATATGCGGGCCGCGGGCGTCGAGGCGCTCTACAACTTCGTGCTGCAATATAGTTGCGATATGACTTATAATGCTAGAATTTTATATTGCACTTAAATGGAGCATATAACTGTAAGATATAAGTAAATGTACCTAAGACTTATATAGTGACTGCCTCGGTGGCACAGTTGTAATTGCGCATGCGTTACGAGTGATAAAGTAATATTGGGATAAAGATAAAGTGATATTGGGTTTTTCTATCTAGAAATTCTCAGTATCAGCCCGGAGCCCTGTGCCCGATATGGCGATAGGCTCGCCCCCTATCACATTATGTGGACCGAAATTCGGCGTAAAGTAGCTGTACTGGTTACACGTCTGGCTACACCTTCGGGGATTACAGGCCTCAGTGTATATGTATGTATACTTATATAGTTTGGACACTGGAGACAATTAAATTACTATATACTTAACATTTTTATCTTGAAGTAATCAGGTCAATGTAGGGAGGTTAATATAGAATATATAGATTATAATATAATATACTAGCCCTGTATTAAACATTGTCCCACTGCTGGGCACGGGCCTCCTCTACTAATGAGAGGGGTTAGGCCTTAGTCCACCACGCTGGCCTAATGCGGGTTGGTAGACTTCACATACCTTCGAAATTCTTATAAGAATTCTCAGGTATGCAGGTTTCCTCACGATGTTTTCCTTCACCGTTAAAGCAAGCGATAATTAACATTTAATACACACATAACTTTAGAAAAGTCAGAGGTGTATGCCACTTGGGTTTCGAACATACGACTTTCGTCTTGGCAGTCCGTACCGCAACCAACTAGGCTATCGCTGCTTTTCTAGATAATTTTAATAATGATAATTTTCTTTTCTAATATAGAGGTTAGTCCTGTATTAAACTTTCCAATTCTATGTTGGGCCTTTTCTACTAAATAATAAGGTTTAGACTTTAGTCCAACACGCTGGCATAATTATGGCATTTTGGTTGCCTTGATATACGTTGGATTTTTCGGGAGAGGCTCAGGTGTGCACGTTTTCTCACAGTGTTTTCCAACGCCGTTAAAGCGAGAGATTATTGTCAATGAATACAAAAATAATTAGAGTTGTACTATTCCCGCCATCTATCGCAACACTCCCAGTGTAGTACTATTCAATATGTAATTTAAAACTTTTTAATTAAAAATTCTGGTTGACGTTACTGTTATTTATAAAGAAATTGAAAAATCCTCTGTATTACATTTACTTCCTTTAACCTTCAATCAAATAAACAAATGCCAGAATAACATATCATCAATCAAAAACCTTTCAAACACAAAATCATTTCCTGTACAAATCGTTTGAGTTTCCGAGACAACTGACGCGAAAGATCAAAGGCTCAGAGCAAACTTGAAGGAGGATCCAGTCGTAACAGACAAAGTTAGGAACAGTCTTACGTCCAATAAAAGTGTCTCCGAGTGGGAATTAAAATTATCTTCGCGGTTGGATAGAGCTCGTCATGCTTAGAGCACATTGTTTCTATGTCATTGGACAGGATGTAATGACTTTTAACAATTCGTATCTCCAGCAAATCATAAGTTGCCTGCATATGCAGTATGCACCTATTCAATATCAGCGCTATTTTTTACCATTACAGTTAGGTACTTGGTCAGACACAAGTAAATATAAAACACTAGTTGTTACCCGCGGCTCCGCCTACGTGGAAGTTATTTTTGGAAGTAAATGTATACAATCTAATGAGACATCTTAAGCTATTACATATTTCTATAGTTTGCTATCCCATGGGAACCGTGAATTTTTTCAGGGATAAAAAGTAGCCAATGTCCTTTTCTGATACCTAAACTATCACTATGTCAAATATTATGATATTCAAAAAAGTATCCCGCGGAAACCGTACATTCTTCCGGTATAAAATAGTAAGTATTAATAGCCTATATGCTATTCCAGACTATAATCTTTCACTGTGCCAAATTTCAGATCCGATTGAGTAACAAACATCCGTCCATTCATCCAAACTTTCGCATTTATAATATTAGTAAGATCGTATAACGATCGATTTAAAATTTCATTTTGAATTTTATAATCATGAATTTCAGTGGTAAGTTACAAATTGACAGAATGACTTCATTTAGCAAGCCCCGTATTCGAATATGAATATGGATATCATCGTATTGACTAAAAATCTAGTAACGGCAATCATAATAAAAAAAGTGTTGTTAATGAAACCGAACAAAAAAAAGATAATTTATGTGAAATAACACACACGTAAGGACATCATGCTGCTAATATAGAACCGAAAGATAATATTGACCCTAATTTGTCGAAAGATTATATCCCACTACTGTATATGAGTAATCGATATACAAACTCTATCTCTGATCCAGTTGAAAAACAATCAAGGATACAAACAGAGCGCGCAACTCCAATGCAAACCGATGGAAGTACGGTGCAGTTCACGAACTTAAATAAAGATGTGAGAGTTTAAACTTCGACATCGGCATTAAAGACACATTTCCTATCAAATCAATACGGCTTGCAGCGTTCTATTTCAGTAGTGAAACTTCTCATCTATTAATACTGTATTAAACATTATCCTACTGCTGGGCACCGTCCTCTTCTACGAATGAGAGGAGTTATCTTAGTCATCCTCGCTGTCCTAATGTATGTTGGTAGACTTCACATACTTTTGGAATTCGTATGAGAATTCTTAGGTATGCAGGTTTTCTCATGATGTTTACCTTCACCGTAAAATCAAGCGATAATTAACAATGAATATGTACGTGACTTTAGAAAAGTCAGAGGTATATGCCATTTGAGCTGGTTACGAACATACGACTTTAAATAAGTCTGTAGATGGTGCGACTGCGATTTTGCATTTCATATGGTCAGTGAGATTGTGAAAGGATTATTAACCTTTTGAAACAGCGCTCATAAAGTAGTAGTTTTTTTGTTTCTCAAATCAAATCAAATCAAATCATTTATTTTGTAAATTAGGCCACTAGGGGCACTTTTTACATGTCATAGTAATGTTAAAATCTAAGTCTACCGGTGCTTCGGAAATGCCCACTGGTCTGAGAAGAAGCACCAAGAAACTCAGCCGTAGGTCTTCTGTAATTTGTCATTACATTCCAACAAAAAATCACACATAAAATACATTTTTAAATAAGTACATTCACATGACAAAAAAAAATACGGTATACATGTCAATACAAGGCAGAGTCGTAAAAGAGGCTATACAACTTGTTATTTAATTTTATCCAACTAACAATCAATGAGCAATCCAGGTAGACCAGTCCACACAAGCAGCACCCGTTCACGAGTATGGTTTATGGTTGCTAGTCAAAACTTATAGAAGTTTATAGGCGTATTTATGTCAGCAGTAAAATAATCTGAGCGTAACGGTCACGAGAGTTCCGTGCTTTTTCTCCATTCTAAAAGTTCCCAACGAGCTGAAACAAGTCTTCAGTTCAAAAATTAGAAGCAGCAATTGGAAAAGTAATTAGTTTCAATATGTTGTGCTGATATTTTTTAAATCAATCGTTTTGTCCATAAAATGCCTAAAGCAAGAAAATACGTATGTGTCTGCACGAGAGAACGAAAATTATAATAATATTGTGTAACGAATCGGAATTGGGGCACATACACACAATTAAAGTTTAATCAAAGCGTTCATACTGTTAATTGGGAGTCACGGAGTTAGGTGGAGTCGTTCATTGACACACAGCCTTACAGCCCCGCATACATCCCACGATAGTTCTTACTAAATCGACAAACTTCAGCTTTATTGCCCGAATTAATACCACCTAATGCTATAAATGGGAAAATTTGGTTGAATGTGTTGTCGTTGTTAGACAACGCTAGATCGGGGTTAGGCACTTTATAAAGAAACTTATGTTATTAATGTTCGCACAATTCTCTTTATGACAGTAGGTAGGTTTGAAGGAAAATTAAATTATTAAGAACCTTTACACCGAACAAGTATAAAATAACTAGGTTTTGCTAGCGACTTTGCCCGTGTGGTAAGTTATCTTTGAAAGTTTAAAATCCATGGAGACATCTCAAGCTATTACATCTTTTTATATCATGCTATCCCATAGGAACCGTGCATTTTTCGGGATAAAAAATCTATGTCATACTCAGACCCCTCAAATAACACTATGCAAAAATCAAGTCGATCCCTTGCTCTGTGTAGCAAGCAATATCTATGGGATAAAAAGTAGGCTAGTGCTATTCCAGACTATAGTCTATCTTTGTGCTAAATTTCTACCAAATTCGTCCAGCCGTTCTGACGTCATTGAGTAACAAACATCTATCCATCCATCCAAACATTCGCATTTATAATAGTTGTAAGATAATAGAAGACCATTATTTATAGCGTCCTTCGGCTGGGTGCCCTTCTTAACTAGTAAGATGGATTGCATATTGTCTGGCCGAGCATACTGTCAAGGACAATCAGATATGCAGGTTTCTTCGTGATGTTTTTCTTCATTGTTAAAACGAGCAATCATTGATAATGAATGACATCACTTTTCGATATCGTGTGTACGATGAAAGCATGGATCAATCCATCAGTAGATCGCTGCACACCAAGGTACATTAATATTTAAGTTATTATTTAAAAATCAATGGGTACAACGTATATAGGGCAAAATAAACATTTAGGCATATTTTGACTTTTTCATGGAAATGCTTCTTTTCAGACTAATTTATATGGTGGACTTTAAAAAATCCATATTTCTTCGTGAAAGCAATATATTTCGTAGCAGTAAAACGGCTTTACCGCGTTAAACATATACCAGAATAAAATTTTAGAAGCCTGTCTCGTAATGTTGATTTTGTCCTTTTGCCCTTCTAGATAGATTCCGTTGAAATAAATCAGACAAAATGTAACTAATTTCAACCGGAAATAAAAGAAACCAAGCAATCCGCTCGCATGACTTATAAGTTACCACAGTTAGTTCATAAACCAAGTAATCAGGGAGGTCGAAGGTGCGGGAGGGGGTGGGGGGTATGATAGAGCTAATTACAATAACTTACAATCGAATCTACCCGCTCAGTACACTCATATCTGAAAACATATCTACGTTATTGCACGGATATTAAACTTAAGCCTCTGTAATCTATTTTGAGTAAAATGTTATGTCCATCCAAAAAATGTAGTTGTTTATTGAAATGTTCGTAAATGTGTGCTATGTGTACCAGAAAGATGGAAAAATACTACTTATTTATTTCCATTAGTATTCCCCAAAAGTTATGTAAATGACTACTGTTTTAAGTAATATAAAATGTTTCATTTTAGCTTGAATTACACAAATGAAGACGGTGAACACATAAATAAACATACGTAAATAAGTTTATTTTCGTATTTTTAAAGAGTTAGGTAAAAATAATGATCACTAATTTATACGACTTTTTAACTTCTTCGGTCATATTATGTAATAGGCTATATGCCTTGTCACTATACATAAACTCAATACACAGTGGTTGTTCAATAAGAATCCAAATAAACCTCACTAGGCCAAAAACCCGAACATATTTTGGACAAATGAGGCAGTAAACAAAATATTTCGTAAATAAAACCACATTCCTACAAATAAATCAATATAATTGCCCATCTATCAGAACAACCACTTAAGATATAACATTCCTTTAGCGGCAGCTTCCACGGCCCAGTTAATCACCACTAAACACCGGCGAGCCCATCATAAAGGGGCGTTAGTGCCGGACGTTTCGCCCCTTCGCCCCTTACTGAAACCCCTTCGAAGCCCCCGACGCGCCGTCGCCACGCCACGCTGTCTATTAGCGACGCCGTAAAGCGACTTTATTGCGCGCCGATAGCCACATAGTGTCGTTTGATTTATGTTCATTTTGTGTCTTAAGTTTTGTGTTGTTTTAGTCGTTCTGCCATTAAAATAGAAAAATAGTGGTTTTGAAATGAATGTAGGAAATTAATGGAACAGGAACCATACAATATTTTTGCAGCTAATTTTAAGAGTGAGCGATCAATGTTAGGCGCCTTAGTGCAGTGTTAGCTTTAATACACCGAAGTGTGAGATTTCTAGATATTTTTTTAAATATTCCAAAAGGAGTTTGATGTGGACAGATCGCTAAATCTCAGCCTTTTTATAAATGTGTAAAATTAAATTGCACTGATCCTACATTGAATTTTTTTTACTGCCTGGATGGGCAGAGGAGCAGACGGGCCACCTGATGGTAAGTAAACACCGCCGCCCATAGACTTTTGCAATGCCAGGGAACATCAAAGGCGCTGCCTACCGCTGCAAAACCGCTGCCTAACAAAAAGGCAATAAGGGGCAAAGAGTTATCAGATAGGGGAATAAAAATAAGGAATAAATTATAGTAATAGTTGGTAATAGTTCTATATGTTTTCCATAGCTTGTCTATTTTCATGAATTTTTACTTTTCGTTATTTTATCAGTCATCACTCCACAAGGTTAATCTTTCGCTTTCTACATATCACAAAGATTCTAAATGAAACTCAATTTTATGATCACCAAAATTGATTTATTGATAAATATTACCATACAGTGATACATAATCTTGAACCCACAGTAAGATACAATTATTATATCAGGAAGTACATACGAAAGTCTTTGGTGTCACAACACTTAGACCCGAAACAAATTTGCAGAGCCCATAAACATGTCACTGTGCAGGGATCGAATCCGCGGCCTGCTATAAAATCCCGGCTTAAATTAGATATGTATGTAAATGGCGATCGTTTCCACATCGCGTAACACGCACATACACATTGCGCGACAAATTAGGTCCAACATTAGTTATTTGTCAGCAAAATGGCCGGTGTAATGTAAACTCCGCGCTTCGCATTTGTTAGTCGCGGTTAGGGCTGTCAGTTCTTAAAATTAAAAACTACTTATTTACTTTTAATTTAATTACTGCCAGCTGGATTATCTGGATCACTGCTTGCTGGAGCACAGCTGGAACAAGTGCGCAACTAGCTACCTTATGGCAAGTGATCACCACCAAGAACACTGGCAGTACCAAAAGAATCATGGTTTCATTATGTGACCGTTAGAGAAAAGATGAAGATTGGTCTGAGGAGAAGCGTTTGATCTTCATGATATCCCAATTACTATACAAAACGCAATATCAAAATAAGATCAGTTTTCTGTATCACGCTCGAGCCAGCCCATTCTATCACTACCACTAAGCCCCATTAAAATTGTTTCAATCGTGTGGATACTACGAGTAAGTATTATGCCGCAGACAGACAGATATATTCTTCAAGAAATAGGTTTATGTCGGTAAGGCGCATGTGATGCTCCTGGTGTTGCCAGCGTCTATAGGCTGTGGTAACCGTTTACCATCAGGCGGGCCGTAAGCTTGTTTGCCACCATAGTGGTATGAAAAAAAGATAAAAGAAGCACCGGTAGATAAATTTAAACCTGACATGTAAAAAGTGCCCCCAGTGGCCTAATTTACAAAATAAATGATTTGATTTGATATTTCGATGTGTAGACAAACAAAGCATATCTTATTCTATTTTCTTCTATTGCGTAGCTGATTACATAACGCTTGACATCAATCTAATTTAGCCTGACAACCAATCAAAAACCCTGGTATCCAGACGTCTGACAACCCTAGGGGCGGTCTCTCGTTATCACATGGTTGAGAACTAATTGTATACCATTATGTTTATAAATGTAAACATGATTATTATTAACGGTACGTAATGTGTCAGGTTTCATGGAGGGTGTAAAATTAATGATGGGATTTTTAATGTTCTTTCATTAGTGAAGTATAATGGAGTATCAGAAGGAAGTTCTTTATGGCTGCGACAAATTGATTAATTAAACAGTCCTTCACTGTTAACCTGTAGCGGGTGTCACGAACTATGAGAGACTTTTTAGTGTAGACCTACACCCGAAACAAACGGAAAAACGACCACACTACACCTGATGGTAAGCGCAGTACCGTCCAGCTAGAGTATCAAGTAGCGAGAGACAACCATCCCTTAATACTCGACACAATAATGCCATTCTCCTGAGTAGCTTCTTCATAAATCATACTACGCTTAGGGTCATAATAACGAGGGAACACGTGGATGTGCAAACTATTCCACAGCTTGATCATGTGGCTAAGACACATGTATGCTAACCTCTTGGTTCAGATAAATATTTGTCTCGGTGCGTGGATCAAATTACAGGCATCGCATTTCACAAACAGCTACTCGCCCATTAAGTCATCGTAGATTAGCCTCATTGATCTTTAGTAACTTATACTAAGATTTATGCTTCTACTGTTAGTAAGCAGAGAAACAGGTCTTTGGAAAATCTTAGCACCAAGTTCTATGTGCGTGTATTTGTCACCTCCTCCTAAACGGCTGGACCGATTTGGATGACATTTTATGTGAATATTTCTGGATTATCTCGAAGGCACGAAAACACAATGGAACCGGTAGGTGGCGCTGCTGTCGGTATATCACCAAATTTGATTTGCTTGGATCTATGGGGGAAGTGCCATAGATTGTGATCTTTAAAATATCATATTTAATGTGGCGTTGCTTTTCCGGGCAGGGCGACGTCTGCCGGGTAGTATAGATATACTTTATACTTACGGGTTTGTATACTGTGTTTATTATACTGCTACACATCTATTTCCGTATACATGATTTATCAGTTTTTGATGCTAAGCATAAAGGGACCAATCACACGTACAAAAATCGAGTTCTTGAATACGGGAATAAACATGTTTGTGATCGCTACATAAAAGAGTACACACAAAAACAGTAGAGTACGAAATCACTCATGGATAAAAAATGAGCCAGTATCAGAGAAACCCTCGCTAATACAAACCCGTATGTAAAATAAAACGCAAATCCGATGTTATCTATAAACTTCTCACACTTCAGTTGGTTCTACATTTCCGCGGCCCTCAACCATAAACAAAACAAAAAGGGATTTTTATGAGTATATTTTTCGGGCATCGATGACAACAACACGGAGATAAGGCGGCGCGTAAACGAGCGCGCCGTACTGACAGATGGATGTCTCAAAGAACTGTTACAGACGCAGCTGTATCAAATACCGAGAGTGTATCGTGTGAGATCTTATTAACAAGGCTTTAGGTTTATTATTGTTTATGTTAGTTTTTATTGAGTATTTACGCTAGAAGCTATTAAAAAATACGTTATTTTGTCAGGCGTGGCTGCTTAGTGCTGATATTGGGTTTTTCTATCTAGAATTTCTCAGTATTAGCCCGGAGACTGGAACCTGTGCCCGGTATGGCGATAGGCTCGCCCTCTATCACATTATGGGACTGAAATAAGGCTAAAAGGGTGTACTGGTTACACCTCTACCTACCCCTTCGGGGATTACAGGCGTGAGTTTATATGTATGTATGCGTGGCTGCTTTAAAATATAATGAATATATAAACTAAATTGCCTCAGTGGTGCGTAATAGCGGCTGGACTGCCATGCTGAGTTCTTAGGTTCGATCTCCGGTGATAAAAGTTATATTGCATTTTTCAATCACGAAATTCTCAGTATTAGATCGGAGTCTGAAGTTGTACCCGGTATGGGAATAGGCTCGCCCCCTATCACCTCATGACACGGTAATAAGCTAGGCTAAATGTGTGTGTGGTTACACCCTACCTCTTCGGGGACTACAGGCGTTACTCACTCTTGTTTTGGCTTTTTAGGCGTATATATGTATGTATGTAAATGAAACTAAAATTATTTATTCAAGCACTAGCTGTTATCTGCAGCTCATCCGCGTGGAAGTTATCTTATACTAATTATAAAATCATTTTGTCTCTCACAACTACTCTTTGCGTAATACAGATATTCGTTCCAACAGGTACAACTTTTGATTGAATTCACCGTTTAAATGAAATAAAGACTAAATGTTACTTCGAGATACACTCTATGATTTTATTGTCGACTCTTTTGTCGTAATACAGTACTTTGGACGTGATGCCTTGACATACAGACAGGTTCTATATCGATAATATAACACGTTACAATCATTTTTTTGCAATAATATTTAATGTACAGTGCCTCGTCAGCTTTATTATAGTAAATATAGATACACCACTTACACTCGCAGGGTAAAACAAAATACATCAGCAACTGTAAGAAGACAAAAAATACCATGAATACAAAATATTCGAGTACATGCAGTTCGCAGCTGAAGCGGCTGGCAAACTTTTTGGTGCAAAACTCGTAAGTAACAATCGTTGTTACTCGTTTGTTATAACCCTCCATGCATAGAGAACAGTATGCTAGTTTGTACTATACGGAAATACACATCATTTTTAAATAATAAATAAAGAGCTACTTCTTTTATATAAATTAAAACTTGATGAAGTCCTTTGCTCAATAGTAGAAAAATATAGGCCAGTAATATTTTTGACTTGACCAGAGGAGGCAGTTAATACCAATAATAAATTTTTCGACAAAGCCGTAAAACAAAATCTTAGATAGAATTCGTCTCTGAACAGCATTAGAAATATATTTTTTATGTTCCACAAAATACTTTCAATTTTCGTACTCGCATATGTAATGAAATTGGCAGAGATAATCAAAGACAATATTACTTTCCAATTAACTCTCAGATTTGTAAGTGGTAGACTTGACTGAGTTTCTACCATGGTCTCACAAAAAAACTTCGTGAAGCAAGATCTTACATTTCGCAAAATGGCAAATCCCCCTTTCCAGTCCCTATTATCCTTCACCAGTCCCCTATTATTTCTTTCAAGGCCGGACACGCCATGTTCCTTCTTGTATTGTGGAGTTCACGAGCAGCGAAGATATACTACCAGATCCCCAGGTCTTTTGCCGGACTTCAGTATAAAAATATTAATACATTTTCTACAACAAGAAACATAAAGCTAAATTTATTTCATAAGATACATTTTGGTTTTCCAAGGGATCTGTACGTGGAGCATGGAACCGGGTTAGCAGGACACCGACTTACCGTGATCACATTAAATAGAAACCTTAAGTAATTTTATGCACAAAGTGAAAGTTAACCGGTCGTTGTTTAGTGAGTTAGGCAGCAGTAAATGCGTTACGCGTCACCTCGAGAGTGGGTTCGCTTTACGCCTTCTATAAAGTTTTAAATGACTTTGCTTAGGAAATAATTAGTTTTTATTGAAGTGTACTGAGTAATAACAGAGTACTTAATATGACGAATAAAGAATCAGCACGTTTGATAAGTTTCCTTGGTAACTTGCTTCTAAAAATAATTTTATATTTTTGCTACTATTTATAAGTCACATCCACTAATAATCATATTAGAGAGGCAAAATATATGGACTACCATTTCACCAAGAAATGCAAATATTTTAATTAGTATTAAGGATGCTTTACTAGTAATTTTTAGGTATGCTAAAGAGATCTCATTACCAAACCTACGTCCTATATATCTAACCTACCTTTAAAGGACTCTTATTTTTTATGTCACGAACGTGTAGCGAATACAAAAAAAAGCCTTTTTTTTGTTTTGGCTCTACCTTAGAACCTATAACACATATATGCCAAAATTAATAAAAAGCCTTTTTTTGTGTTGGCTCTACCTTAGAACCTTTAACACATATATGCCTCAATTTGGAGTGATAAAAGTATTAATTGTAAAGAGTCTGTCCCACCCAGTATGAGATGGTACTGAAGCCCACAATGAAAGCCAAAGTACGAGCTTGGCCAGTTTAAAAGATTTCAGTTTTGCTTACTAATAAAGAAATCAATATTTCGAACTAAAAGTCGCGCCCAATCTCAAAGTTCGTGATAAAATAGATTATGAGATATAATAATTTAATTAAATTTTGAGAATTCATATAAGAATATCAAAGGTGTGTGAAGTCTACCAACCCACATTAGTGGAGGAGGCTCGTGCCCAGCAGTGGGACATTGTTCAATATAGGGCTAACAGTATTATACTTTAATCTTTCCTTACCGTTCCAATACATCATTGGTTACATTCACGTTAAATTAGTATATTTTTGTGGCACTAGGAATAAAGGAAGGTTTGTCTTTCATCACTGATGTCTGATTCCATCTCTGCAAAGATATTATGTAATTTAATCCTATTTTATAATGTTTTATTTAAATGGGATCAACTTTGAAGTATACCCTATTAAAAAACTTAATTAACGAATTAGTCTGTGAAAAGATATATGTGATCAAAGGAAAATATACAAAAAGATTAATGCTTTGGACGCTCAGTAAGATCTTATTTAGGTTACGGTTAGTGTTTCGGGGCATTAGTAGTAATAGTTTTGGGTTCGGTTATTTTGTGGAGATAAGTTTGAAATTTACTAAGATGTTTTTGCATCAAGATGTTAATAAAGTGTATTTTTATATACATAGTCTTATTGCCACAAGCCAAAGAAAAATAAAAGGACTTCCAATATTAGAAAGTATAAATGACTTCACACTCATTTGTTTTATGATATTTTTTGGAGAAATCGGTAAATACCATATTTCCCATAAAAACATCTGAAATTCGATTTGGTCTAAAGAAAAAAATATGAGATACAAAATATGGCAAAGTCCTGCAAGGCTCTAGCATTTCTTTTGGAGCTTGAATTTCGATATAACCTTTGCCAGATAAACTTTAGAGACCCTGCGATGTATGATTTTCTTAAATATGACTTTACAACAAGTTTTATTTCATAAGTTATACTATGTAAATCAACCTTTAAGTTTCTTTATTTTCCTCCCTTTGTTCGTTTTTTTCCCTGACAATAGTACAAATACACTTAGCACGACTTTATTCTGATAGGGATTAGGTACAATTCAATTAAAGACATTGCAAGCTAAACAAAATGTCGACCGTCAAAAGAGTTGCATCGTGTGAAACAACCAGCAAAAAAACTAAGAGCATCGTAAAATGTATATCGAAATATGTTATTACCTTACCTCAGCGCTCTAGATAACTATTACCTAGGGACATATTAGCAGCGATACTCGTATTTCCATTCAGCGGTACACGGCTAGCTCGTAAACAAAACTCATAAACGTCGCCTACAACAAAATGGCTCAATTATAAATTCAAATAATAATTAACAAGTTAATATTACGGTTGAGGGCGGGTCGGGGGTGAGAGGTAGGGGGTTACTCACAGTAGCAACCGAAGTGCATGCTAATGGTAATGCTACACTAGCTTTTTGCGATGATTCCTGGCGGTAACACTAATTGGAATGTAACTTTGTCTCGTTGTTCTGGGTATAGAGTAAAGAAGAGAGTCTGTTGTTGTATTTTAACCATGTTTTAAGTTTGTTTGTGTTATGATGTCAGCATTATTCATTAAAAAGAATTGGAGGGGAAAGGCAAATCCTAAATTATAGTTATTTTCATGCATGCTCGATTTCAGCTTGTGATAGAGTTAATTTTCTTCTTAGGGTCTTCCTCTTTATTTTGAATATCCTCTGTTGTGAGACCCTTCATTTTATTTATTCTTCTTATATTTAATTATAATAAACTTATTATATGAAAGAAAAATACAATTAAAATATGCAGAGTATTTATAAGTTAATTTTAACTTCGCTGCTACAACGTTAAGTTGACCTTTTTTGGCGTTAACATTGCCCATATTAACAAAATACCCTTTTTATAAAACTCTCTGTTTTCTTCTGCAAAGTTGAGCTATCACGGAATTATATGTAGCTTTAATTATTCAAATAAACTGTTCTCTGTTTTCCAAAGAGCAACAAAAAGATTTCAGGGTAAATATTGCCTAACGTTAGGCTTGAAGACATTTGGAAATTTTCATTCAATTTAGACGTAACAGCGAGCTCGAACCGCAAACATAAAATATTTCATATTAGAGAATGTTTCTGCGTGCTGTGCAACAACTTTACGACGGTGCATTGCCAATGCAATTTTTATGGAGAAATAAAAATTCATATTTTAAAAAGTAACCTAATTTTTTTACTTATGTCGACGACCTTTGGGTGTTAGGTCACGTGAACAATATATTTAAGCGAAATATTCTTTGGTAATAATCTTTCATATTTATTTTTAATTTATGAGAATTTATATTTTTATACATTGTATTAATATTGGGTGTTGGTATGACTCGATACAGTATTTGATAAATTTATGTATCATCTGAAAACAATAAACTAGGTAGTTAAATAGCTGATGTATTCTTGATATTCACATTGATTTTTACTCAATTTCCAGAAAAAAACCCCTGAGAGACAAAAAACCAGAGAAAATCTTTACCCCATAAAATAATCAGGCGTAATACAAAAGCGTTTCATTTATACCCGGGAGAAAGATTACGTTCCGGCTCATTTGGACGGACGATCGACAAGAAACGCACGTCGCCCCATCGTTCACGATCACCCGCTCGGACCAATCACGGGCGGGCCTAATTTACCCCATCGCTACCTCACACTTACCCCAGGAGATAGCCACTGCGCACACTAGCGATTTTTGTATTATTGGTATAAAATAAAAGTCGGTCAACGACAAATAAAATTTCTGTCATTGGAAGATTTCGTACCATTAAATTTTATAGACCGTAAACAATAAACTCGTAAAGTGGTCAAACTTGTAAAGAGGGTGTCAAGAACTTCTAGGGACTACGAGCTACAGTTCCACAACACTCAGTCCCGAAACAAAGAGCTGTCTGTCACACAAACATTTGTCTCAGTGCAGGAATCGAACCCCCGGCCTCCTGCTTCACAACCGTCCACGGAAGCTGTCAAATGTACCTACTATAATTTATTAATTGGTTTTCCACTATTTTCTTAATTTTACACAACTTTATCTCCTTGTTTTTCACCTGCAACGTTTTTTATTCATTCGGTTGTATATAATATGACAGAATCTGATAAACTTTCCTCTGCTAAACTATAATACTATTTTAAAAATATACGCAGATGAGGGCAAAGTAGTGTTCTTATCTAAGATTAATTTATCTCCTGCATAATACCTAGTATAATATTCATTCAATTTTAATTAACATTTTTTTAAATTCTAAGTTATTTAATTAATGCAGACATTTCTTAATTTGAGAATAGATTATAAAAACTAATTTCTCACGTCATCGTGACGCGTTTAAGAGTTTAAATATCATGAGGAGAGAGTAATTACCATCACTTAATAGGTTTTTTTCACTGAAATAAAATATTTTAATGAAGTATATTAATAGTTTACTGTTTGTTTAAATAAATAAATAAATAAAAATTCACTCGACGAGGAGTAGAAATAACACCTTGACAATGAGAATAAGTACTAGCCTGCACGTGAAGGAAAGAAACAAGCAAGGGAATAAATTCAATTATAATATATTTTAATTAATATTTTCCCAATAAATCTCATTTTCCAGCTTTATTATTCGCGAACTCACTAAAAGTCACCGAACTCGATGTTTTTTATTGGAAATTACTTGTAGAATAACAACCAATAGCGTTACTGTTGTGAGTCGTAACGTGATATTAGATAAAATGCAAAAATAATTTTCAATTCTAACTGTTAGTCCCAGAGCTTAGCGCTTTCAAACAATCTCTTCATTATGGTTTCTTATGTATATGCAAATATTATACATTGAAATAAAACTAATTTCACAAAAAATAAAACGTAAAATTAGTTTTATTTCATTCTCTTCAGTTCTATAATACTAATATGAATAACTAAAAAACAGGTAGGTGTCACAACAAATAGTATATCATTTTTATAACTTTATTTTATAATTCAATCAGGGGATTATAAAAAGCCCACATTAGTGTATTAAACAAACTAATTTGTTATTATAGTCCAAGTTGGAGTGCACGGATTAAAGGCCCAAAGCAAAAAGGCTTGCTAGTTTCAAATTGGCGGTACACATTATAAGCTCCAGAAAGTTTTGAAACAATTTATTCGCAAAAAGCCTAGCTAAGACTTTCAAATGTTTAGTGTTTAGTTAAATAAAATATTTTACGGTCAACGGATTATGGTAATATTCTTGATATGAAAATAAGTTATATTTGTATTGAAGCTCAGCTTTTAAAAACGTTTTTAAATTACGATTTTATAGAATTGTTTTTATAGTAGTTGACGGCATGGGCAAGTAAGCTACTTGGAGGATAGTGATCTTCACCGTCAATGAATATGCACAATACAACAAGAACCATGGGTACAACATCAGTCATTAAGGGAACGAATGAGTATTTTGAACACACATACACTCACGCCTGTAATCCCCGAAAGGGTAGGCTGAGTTGTAACCAGTAAACGTTTTGCCGAATTTATTAAGGTCCCATAATGTGATAGGCGGCGAGCCTATCGCTATACCGGGCACAATTCTAGATTCCGGGTTGATACTGAGAGTATTTCTAAATAGAAAAAACCCAATATCACTTTACCCGACCCGGGGATCGAACCCGACACCTCAGCATAGCAGTCGTAACGCATGCGCAATTACAACTGCGCCACCGAGGCAGAGTACTGTTACATCACGTGATTTTCTGTGAGACAGTGGTATTAATAGGGTTGAGCCGATCCATCGATACTGTACATAAAACTGTCTAAGCAACACTTTAAATTATAGTTAAAGGACTGCCTCGGTGGCGCAGTTGTAATTGCGCAAGCGTTACGACTGCTGTGCTGAGGTCTCGGGTTCGATCCCCGAGTTGGGTAGAGTGATATTGGGTTTCGCTATCTTTAAATTCTTAGTATTATTAGTGTGAAGAAAATCGGATCCAATTTACATTTAGTAGCGAGTGTGCGCCGACCTTTATATGCGGAAAGGTCCAGCGTCATTGGGCGAGTGACAGGCGCTGAACAGATAGCGCGTAGGTAACGGGCGGCTCGACGGCCGGCTCTTATTGAGGCTGTCACGTGACTATACATGACTATGGACGACGCGTGGACGCCATTTGTAAGGAAGTGTTGACGAAAATCAAAGCCGTGTTCAAATGCCATTTCGCTCGTGAATTTTTAAGTAAGAAGGTTTGTCTACAGGATAAATGGTCCAGCTCGGTTTAGTACTAGAGTCTCACAGAACAGTGACGCAAGCGTGGGCATATATCATTTTGTACTAGTGTGATTACTAAAGATCTAACCGCTCACTCCTCTCTGAGCACATTGATTACACTAGCGTTGATACGTTGTCTCCCAGTTTGGCAGACTTCATGGCGGAATGATCAGCTTATTGCGAGAGGCCAAAGTTAGATTCCCGTACTGACGAATTTGGAGATCTACAAATATTTGTATGGCGTCTGGGTATCGTGAGACCGAAAGTCTCTCATAGTTGATACCAACGAGACAAGATACTTATCTAGGGGAATTATCGATTGCACTTACCGACTTCCTCGGTGGCGCAGTTGTAATTCCACACGCGTTAGGACTGCGGTGCTGAGGTCTCGGGTTCGATCCCGGGTCGGGTAAAGTGACGTGTTCTATTTAAAAATACTCAGTATCAGCTAGGAATCTGGAATAATGCCCGGTATGGCGATAGGCTCGCCCCCTATCACATTATGGGACCGTAAATTATAAATTCGGCGAGAAGTGGGTTGTACATTTTACATCTTTGCCTAGCCCTTCAGGCATTACAAGTGTGAGTGTATATGTATGTATTATATTATTTATTTTCTGGTTGTTGCCTCCTCCCACCACTTGACCCACTTTCTCAATTGCCAGCCATATTATAAGTAAGTTAATAGCGAGATAAAACATAAACATCTTCTGACATGGTCGGATAAAATGGTAATTTTTGGTATTATTAGATGTGTCTGGTGACCTTCACGCCCCAGTTTTCATGAATTACCTAATGTAGACTTGTTTATTTGCCTATTTTATTGTAG
This sequence comes from Laothoe populi, assembly GCA_905220505.1. Lineage (NCBI taxonomy): Eukaryota > Metazoa > Arthropoda > Insecta > Lepidoptera > Sphingidae > Laothoe > Laothoe populi. Next base: position 22,776,298 of record HG992151.1, read on the forward strand.
TACAGATTAAAGATAATGTAAGGTTAGGTAAGGCTACCTGGGTTGTCTAGGTCAGACCCTCCCCGATCCCTCGTGTGCTGATTGAAAAGTATTGATCTATGTTATTTTGGGTAACAATTGTTAAAAATTCGGAATCATTCCGGTTCTCTAACAATTGAAATAATATAAAAGCGATACGTGCACTTTCTATGGATGGAATTTCGAACTACCTCTACTAAACTGTAACGGAAATAAGTAGAGTAGGAAAGAGACATGTTGGTAAACGAGTAACATCAATTGTTGAAGAATAGGTTCTATGTAAGAGTCGATTTTATATATGCCCGGGTCTCATAGAAGTATATGAATCTTGATAGATGGTAAAAATGACCATAAAGGCTGCAAAGTTATCAGGATTTAATAAAAAAAGTTTTTTAATTCATAAAAACTACACCGACTTCAATAAAAAACAAATTATGCGTCACTATAAAATTTGAGGGTTGTCCTTGATTTTTCTGAGATCCCATCATCAGATCCTGACTTGGTGCCAATGGGACCACCTGGGAAGTATAACCCTTTTAAACAAAAAAAGAATTTCTCGAATCGGTCCAGGCGTCTTCGAGTAATCGGGTAACATACATAAAAAAAAGATTCCGACGAATTGTTAACCTCCTTTTTTGAAGTCGTTTAAAAAATAAACCGCGGTAAAAGCCGCAAACTTACGTTTTATTTATGTAAACTGATTATTACAATAATAACCTATTCAAAAATGTACAACAAAACGACACATAAATACGAACAAGACATTACTGAAATTTCAGTAAATATTGAACGAACTGATTTAAAAGTCAATCCCGGACGTCCATCCTTGCTGTCCCGAACAGACATGTGACAATTCCCCGGGGCGAGCGCTGTTGATTGTTGATTGCGTCGCCCCGGGACCCAAAGTTAATCCACTCTTGCGCCAATATTATGTTAATTTTGACCGCGTTCAGACGCCACTAACGGTTCACTGGCTTTGGAAAAAATAGTTACTGAAAAGTGAATAAATTGTAACTATATATTTCCGACGCAAAATACATTTACAATTTGCTGATGGTAGGATATTTATACCCGCCCGTATAGCGACCACCGTACACAGGGTGTAAAACCTGCCATAGTGGCTCACGCAAGTGTGTACGTTCCGGGATCAGCCACTGTACATCCGGTTTTTGTCGGGGGTCTAGAGTTAGGGTACGATATTTGGCCGCTTTGCGACCTTCTGAGTACCCTGACACTAGACCCTGGACCGCTTCTTCACCTTCTTGCCCTAGGTAAGGTAGGTAGTGTGAAGAAGTAGGCCGGTATGATTGTGTTGATCAGCGGGCGATAAATTGTCTCTCGGTACTCGATACTCTAACTAAATAAATAAATAACACCCAACAGTCATACACATAGCCCCAACCCCAATTGGATGCCAGTGCTCTTACCATAAGGTGCAGTGTGGTCACTTTCCCGTGCCAGGATATAAAAAAAACAGCGGCTGCCGCGGTGAAAGTTGCGGGTTTGAAACCAGTTTCAAGGGCTTCCACAGCTAACTTTTTGAAGTTAAGTATTTTTTTCATCAGGAAACCTGCATGCCTGATATTTCAAAGAATTTCAAAGGTATGTATGTAAAGTCTGCCAATTATTGAGTCTGCGTGGTCAGGTCTAATCCCTCCCATTAGTAGCGGAGCCTCGTGTCAGTGCCTCTATAATACAGGGCCGATGTTACAATATTGATAATACACCCAACAGTCACAAACATAGTTGTGACCCCACACTAGGTCAAACCTGTATCGTGGGTATCAACTATGGACTACGGTCCCACAACGCGCGGACCCGAAACAAATATCTGTCTGTCAAACCAACATTAGTCTCGGGGCGGGAATCGAACCCCCGGCCTCTCATTTCACAGGCAGCTATTAGCTACATTTAATGATACTTGCCTTTGACTCTATCGATGTATAGCTACTTATTTCGTTATTTTAAGGTTGTTAGATAAAGTAGTACGGCATCATTTTGATGACCTTCGAGATTAAAACGTCTTTTCCTGTTTCGACGATCGATATTTATTTCGATTTCATTTTAATCATCAGATAATCAGGTGCAGTCTATCACTTTGTTTAAAAATCCTACAATAAAACCGCAGTTCCTATCGAAGTTAGTCCGTTCACCCGAAGTGGCATAAACGGAACAACGAAACCCGAGTTATTGAAAACTTAATATCCTGAATTTGTGGCGCTGCAGCGCTGGCCGCAACAGTTAGCGTGTTATGTAGCGGTGTGCGTGGACAAATATCCGACGGCGGGATAACCTAGTTGCGCGTAGATTTGTTTCTAGTTTGCTGCTGCGTTCGTATGGAGCGCCTATAACAAAGCCCGACACTAGACCCTACTAATGGAACTCGAATATGAAAGTCATTTTTACCTAATACCCACGACACAAGACTCGTATGGAGTTGGGGTTATGTGTGTGACTATTGGGTGTTATTAATTATTATTATTTTATAAGGTAGATCTTCTACAAAAGGTTGGATGGTTTATGGTGTTATCAACTAAGGTAATGTGGATAGGTTACAGATGTTACAGGTTTATTGTTTCAATAATACCTTGATTAAGTTTAGTTAAGTTATTATGAATGCATTGAAATCATTTAATGATTGTATTTATATAAATTAGTCATATTGTAGAGGCTAATTTAGTGGTATTTATACATAATATAAAAGAAAGTCACCCTCAGCGTCTGTCAGTCTGTTTATCCGCTAACTCTAAACCACGCAACGGATTTTGAAACGGTTTTCACCATCATGTAGAATTTTTCGGAAGGTTTTATATGTATAGTACTTCCGAATTAAAATTTCGTATGTGTAAATATATTTTGGAACCAAGTTGCCAAAAATTTACTTTTATGGCTTACGTATGCTACGGCATAAGACATACAAAAGTCTTCATGAAAATGCTATTTTAATGCTCACTGTTCTAACATAACCTAACCCAAAGGATTCAATAATAGTCGATGTCGTTATTGAGACCGAGAACCCATCGAGCATTTGATTCTTCGGACTTATGAAAATCGGAATACAAACAATTCGGATTTATGTCTTTCGGTAAAATAAATGTCGTATTTTTTAATAAACATTATAATTCATAGGTATTATGAAATTCGAAATTCAAAATAAAATATTTCGGAGTTTTTTTTCCCATTCGAAATCGAGAATAGGAAGTAGGTTCGCGGTAGCTCCCGGACAGTTTTGCACCGTCGCCTGCTCCCTCCCTCCGCTCAATCTGATCGTTTCGAGCGAATCAGCCAAGCGAACTTTTCTGTTCTGAGCTTAGGATTTAGTAAATCTCACTCCATATTCCGTTCTATACACACCGCATTGAATATGAAATGTGCTAAAAAACATCGGCTCCATTTGTCTGCCGTTTCGGATTGGTCGGCGTATGAGTGACGCATTGAGATGTGCGGGTAGATTGTTAAGTTGACGATATTGTTCGTTATTTTAATTTATTTGTTACTAGCTCTACCTGGTATGTGTTGCAGTGCCACGTTAAGTAAATTTGATTAATTGCGATCGGTTGAACAGTATTGAAGTTGATTTTCTGCAGCGCTATCTAACAAGTTCTTATTTTTGGGCCAGGAACCTTCGCGGGCGTATGCACAACAACTCACTAAAATATCATCATAATCGGATGAATAGTTTAGGAGTCCATAATAAGATAAGATAAGATAAACTTTATTGCACACAAAATAAAAACATACACATAACATAAATTAACCTAGAAATAAAATATCTTATAAATAGAGTAATGCTAAGAGTACAGCGATGTGTTTGATTGAACTCTGGTGTCACAATAAAGATCTAACTTGTGTTATGAACACCAGGGATTCATATCGTACATTATAAATAAATAAAATAAATAACACCCAACAGTCACACACTTAGCCCCGACCCCACACTAAGATACGAGTCTTGTGTTGTGTGTATCAGGGACTACGAGAGACTTTCGGTCTCACAACGCCCAGACCCCGGGCACAAATATCTGTCTCGCACACAAACATTTGTCCCGGTGTGGGAATCGAACCCACGGCCTCTCGTTTCACAGCCGGCTACTCGCCAACTGCGCCACGGAGGCTATAATTGACTTTACATTAAACTTAGAAGATAAAAACTATAATATAAAATGCACTCCGACAAAAAGACATTATCGGGGTAAGAATCTTCAAAGTTGCAAGTCTGTGTGCCGTAATCAGCGCGCGTTTGTTTGTGTATGTTGTGTGTATGTGTTGGTGTGTATGTGTAAGTGTATGAGAACATTATTTAAAAACAGGTGTAAATAAAGTATACTAAAGTGTTATGAAATTCAGGATTTAGTCCATAGAGGACTACATGCTTACATTGATTTTTATTTATATAGATATTATTGGAATTAATCGAAGTGGTAGCAGGACGCTGTAGCCAGCATTCTCTGCAAGATAATTGGGCTGGTTTGAAGAAAACCAATTAGAAGTAGCTGCTTCCTAGTTTGTTTGTAATGTCTGATGACCGATTCCCCTGAGCCATGTCTGTAGTCAGCAATACACTTATGATTCTTCTAGCATTGTGGGTATTAATGGATAGTGGAGATTATTTACCATCACGTGAACCATTTTCTACTACCAAATGTGAACCGTGTGCTCCACATAAAGACACTTTGGGAATTGGTCTCGGGTCCTTGCGATACAAGCTTTGCTTAGTGCAAGGGTCAAAGGCGAACAGTGTTAATTTTGCGAAAACAGTACTAATTACTATTATGATAAAAATGTTGTTAGTTCCTAAGCAGACAGTTTTGTACTTTATACTTACTTATACTTAACTGACAGACTATGATCGTGAAGTCCTGAGTCAAAATACGCAGTCAAAGGTTGTGGATATATTCCGGTTTGAAAAATACGCTACTTGTACAAGATTTGTGCTTGTTATGGCGACAAGCCCGGCCTCCATAACATGGCGGAAAGGAAATGAGCTGCCGAATAGTCGGTGCACTAGTACCCTACCTGGAACTTAGACGTAAGCTTATGTAAGGTTTTTTTAACAGGAATATCACATATTAATATAAAAACAATTTTACAGATTACTTTTCAGTCCCGATGTTAAAAAGAAAAATAAACCATAATAAGAACCCTAAAATTAGTTTAATTTCTAAACGTAAGTTTATACGACAGCCTACGTGGTTCAGCGGGCGAGTAACGGCTATGGAACGAGAGGCGGTGGGTTCGATTCCCGCATCGAGACAAATGTTTGTGTGACAAACAGATATTTGTTTCGGGTGGGCGAAGTAGTTCTTGATACCCACGATATATGTTTTACCTAGTGTGGGGTCAGAACTATGTTCGAGATTATTGGGTGTATTTATTTAAATATCGTTCAGAATAATAAGTTAATGTCATGAATAATATGTTTTATTTCATTACACGACTTCTTGTGAATGAGCTAAGAAAAGAGTTATCTAGTTAAGTAAGCAGCCTCCCTGGACACCGAAATAAGCCTACGATGACATTGAACAAGTTAAGTGAGGCATTAATAATGAGCTGCCGAGCTGCCCCAACCCGCACCCCGTACCCCGCACCCCGCACCCTGCACCAATACAGCGGGCAAACACTGGGTCGTGCCTATACATCTACACGGTGTATTGCTTCAGTATGGGTATAAAATCACTTCCGAAACATTTTCAAACAATGTTTTAATTAATCAGTACTTTATTTCTTATTTCATTAGACGGCTGCTGTGCTGAGGTCTCGGCTCGATCACATTATGGGAGTATAATAAATTCGGCGAAATGTGGGTGTACTGGTTACACATCTGCCTATCCCTTTGGGGACCCAGGCGTGAGTCTATATGTATGTACTTTTTAGTTCCAACGTTTCCCTAACGTCGAAAGACTCAAATTTGTTTTGTTTCAGTGTGTAGTATTCGCGAAGACCTATTCTATTTTTGCTGTTACCATCACACCATGGCAACTGAAATCATGAAAGCTAATTAATTAGTCCTCCAAAGCAAAGAACATTCAAAATAGTCCATTTTACTAACAAACCAAACTGACAAGCATACTTTGAATTATCCTCGATAAACCGTGTGCGCTGGTCCTTTTGTGCGCTTACACGCGACATTCGGAGCACTTCGCACATTGTGTCGTGCAGACGGATTACCGTCCTGTCCGGAGAACTGGCGACCGGCGCCGGCAAAAAGGGAGAATAACATTTAACCGGCGCATCCGATGGCATAGTGATAGATCTTGTGATGAGGAAACTCTTACTCGTGTTTATTTTTTACGTGTGTTTTAATCGCTTGTCAAATGTCTTGTTTTGGCGATATCATGACCTAGTTTGTATTTTAAACCATTTAAGGCTATACTCCATTTTTTATCTTGGCACGACAAAGTGACAACACTGCACCAAATACAGTGCCGTCAAGTTAGAGTGTCAAATAGCTAGAGACAATCTATACCTCGCTACTCAACACAATCATGTCGGCCTGCTGTGTAGCTTCTTCACACTACGCCTAAAAGTCCCAAGATCATAGGAAGGAGGGAATACGGTAGCTGGAAAACTGTTTCACAGCTTATTACTTGCTATCACAATTACCTTGAATATTTAAACGCTGAAGTCTCCGTACAAACACCTATTAAAACTAAGTTTAAGTAAGGGATAAGGCACGGTGTTTCTTTTTCGTTGGAATGGTCGAATATGTGGCTATAACTGTTTTATTAGGGTGCCATAAGACTTCTTTTAAGTAAAAGATGCACTTGACTAGATTAGTAAATTTAGAGAAAGATTTGATGCCATGAATGAAGCCATATTTAACATATATTTTTATATAGCTACGGGGTCAGCAGACATCTCGAGAATTTCTTAGAACATGACGTAATTGTCACAATTTGTGCGACGCATAGCCATAATGTTGACAATCATTGACAGCCTCTGTGGCGTAGCGGGCAAGTAGCCGGCTGTGAAACGAGAGGCCGTGGGTTCGATTCTCGCACCTAGACAATTTTTGATGTGGCAGATAGATATTTGTTTCGGATCAGGGTGTTGTGGGACTGTATTCGCTTGTAGTTTTTAATACCCATGATACAGATTTGACCTTGTGTGGTGTCAGTACTATGGGTGTGTGTGTGTGTGACAATTGGGTGTATTTATTTATCCTTACAATACTTTACCATTACCGCCTCTACAATCTTTAAACTGAAAGCAAAATGGGATGAGCAATTGAATGTTTAGACTGAACAAAAACACATTTCCACACACAATGAGAAGAAAACATTGTTACTTCATATACACACGCGGAGTAGTCGCTAAGTAGGTGTAAAAGCGCGAAACGGCTTACCGAACTGGAGTTTGTCGAGTTAAACAAACGTAAGAGACGCCAGGAGCGGCTGCGGGCGGCGGGAGGGGGCCAAACACATTCAACTTCCAAGAAATCGCGATGTTAATCATCAGCACTCCGCGCGTGTTCAGAACTTTTCAAAAGATTAACGATAGATTTGAAATTGATACATCGCCGACCCAGTTCGGCCTACTGGATTCTTTTTTTGACAAATTACGAGTTTCCTTGTAGATAATGAGATTGGAAAGTATTTTTGTGTTGGTAGAGCGATCTATCACCTACTCGGGGACTTTGTGGATTGGCTTTAATTTATTTTATTGTTTCCTAGCGAAAATACTAGTACAAGGTTTTATATTACATAAACCAGCACAACAAATAAGGTTATATGTTGTCATGTGGATTTTCTCAGATTTTTTTATATAAATATTCTGTATTATTAAATAATCCCTTGGCTTTTATAACGTTTAATAAGCTTCAAAAGGTGTTCGTTTTCAAAACTCCTAAAATTGAATATTTTAACACATTGTTAACATAGAAACAGAACTCACCTTACATAAACCAGATCATAATCAAGCCCATGAATTCGTTTCGCTGACTTTTCTTCAGCCCGGATCGCTTTTGGATCCAGTGATAATTGTGACCTTTAGAAATATAATTATAGTGATTGTCCATGTGAGCATTCTTTAAAACATACAAATTTGGACTCTTTACAACTAAAAACAATAAAAAACTTGTAAAATATTCTACATAAATAGTATTAAGTTATAATTATTTCGAACATTACTATATAATTTAAATTCAGTCCCAGAACGCTCAGACACGAAGCAAATATATAATAACAAAAAAAACTGCGATAGTGGGGTTAAACTTGAGACCTCTCGTTTCCTGCCACCTACACGCCCACTACGCCACGATGTGAAAACATCAATAAGAGTTATATATTTCAAGTCATATATGTACGAAACAACTGCTATAACTACATCGTCAACTTGTTTAACCTGTCAAAGTTATTGAAAACATTATTTGTTCTTGGAGGCATTTACAAGGTTAATAAATAGTTACATTGTACAGCCGAGCATGAACGAAATCAATTAACACAACAACAACGCTCGGTCATGTTATAATACCAATGAAATAATTTTCCTTTACTTGATAATAAATAACATAAGGCCCATAAATCATAGCGTGGAATAGCAAAGAAGTCGTGACTCGGCTGACACAACAAAACGCCTTACACATCTGTCATTTGTACATTCACAGCAGTAAATAATGTAAATGTAAAAATATGAACATATTTAGTGTTGCGCCGTGTATGTAGGCGAGTGTGTCGCCAGCCGTAAATCCCGTTCCGGACGCGCGTCGGATACGACAGGTATGAATCATGGGCGGTCAGGCGCGGGGTGGTTTGAGCGAGCAGGGGGCTGTAGGCCCCGTGCCGCGACAATGAGCACAGCCCTGTCTTTACGTGTATGCTCCAAGGATTTACTGCTAGCGTCTTGCTATCAGCCGAGATTTGATTGATACGACGGGAGCTACGGCTTGATTAGTGGATGGTGCTGACCAATTAGTATTGATAGACTGTTAGATGAGTTTATTTGCAGGGTAATTACATATTTTCATTTAAAAATGTTAATTACATACATACGCAGACACACTGTAATCCCCGAAGGGGTAGGCAGAGGTATTACCAGTACACACACATTTCGACGAGCTTATTACCGTTCCATGATGTGATATGGGGCGAGAGAACAGACGACAACTGAATTTTAAGATCATGAAATAATTTGCTAGTAAACATCGTAGTCTTATTACTTATTTATTTATTTATACTCCTTATTGTACACTGGATAAATATAATATAAAAACATACAATAAATAATTAAGTACAATTGGCGATCTTATATATCTTTTATTTTTCAAGACAACCATGGGATGGATAATTTGAAAGGGGAAAACAAAGAGGGGAGGGCAGACTTCGTATTAAGTAAAAACAACATATTGTTGGCTATGGATCTTAGTATATCTTTTCGTTAATCTGTATTCGGTATACAGACGATTGTGATTTATCAGTCTACCCACATAAAAACATTCCCGTACCAGTACAGCATCATTTATTTTTATCAATAGATAAAAACATCCCCAACGGCATAGAAAACGGTAAAAATATAATATTTGAGCGAGCGCCGCGGATAATGAATCAAAGGGCGGACAAATAACAAAGCGTCGCGGCGCGTCTTTGTGCGATCATTTCATACATCCAGAGATCGAGCGATATTAACAGATACATATTACAAGGTTGAAACAAAACATATCGTTTTTATTTTGATTTGAAAAAGTTAAAAAGGTGTGACATGTAAGATTCGTGTTTATTATAAATAAATAAATAACACCCAACAGTCACACACATAGCCCCGACCCCACACTAAGATACGAGTCTTGTGTTGTGGGTATCAGCGACTACGATGTTGTATGATGTACAACACCTAGACCCCGGAGACAAATATCTGTCTGTCACATAAACGTTTGTCCCGTTGTGAGAATCGAACCCACGGCCTCCCGTTTCACAGTCGGCTACTCACCAACTGCGCCACGAAGGCTGTCAATAAAGGCTGTTTATGATATTTTAACTTCATGCTTCATGTATTAGGAACTTGGCAAAATCACCCAATTGTTAATAATTCAAAAACATTATGTCTTAGGACATTGGTTGGAGCTCACAAATCTCAACAAAATGACACGTATCTCTCTGTACAACATCGACATCATCATAAACTAGTATGTGGATTGACACAGGCAATCTTTTCATACCACGGGCGCTAGTAAAGCCTTATTGTTCGCATTCACACCTCAAACAACAGCGAGTACTTATCTGGCACGAGTCAAGTGGGAAGCCCTGACGACTGTGCGGGATAGAGTCATGTTTAAATTTGCAATTCCGCTTCATAGCTACGCCTTAACTACGCACGCCAGGCACCGGCCGCTCTCTGCAAATATGAAAATGAACCACATCTGAGAGCAGAACCGGTGGGAGGAAAGAATAGGGGTCAAAACTATGTTATACAGAAGTCACTTTGTTCTAAATTCAAATAATACAACGTTGCAAAATATTCATGCATGAAGTTAAAGATATAATTTTGTATTACTGGATAAAAATCACACACAATACACATCTAAAAATAAATAAAATGATTTTGGCATCAAAGGATTAATACACATGATTAGTGTACTACAATACGATGTTTTTAGCTAGGCTTAAAAACATGAAAATATGGGACTTGTAAAAAAGCAACTAGATGAAACAAACTGAATGAAAAATAATTATTATACAATAAGACTCGTGAATATACAACAAAATTATTACGTTCTATGTATTACACATTTCCTTGTCTTTCAATACAACATACCCTTCACGAACAGCCTACGGACTAATACAATGTTATCTTGTCAATTTGCTTCATTAATTTAGCGTTACCTCAATCACTCAAGAATGATTAATTCATTTCAGAACGTTACGAAATGTACCTTTGTAACGAAACTTAATTAGAGTTCAATAATAATAGAGTTACCGAGCCGATTGTGGGGCCAATGCCGACCCCCATACACTCCAGCCCTGCGCCACACCCGATGGAACCGCTTCGTGAATAATGAAAGTGTATTCTGCAAAGATCGATGCCTTCCGCGCATATTTTTGTTTTTAGTGGAATCCTGTTTTTCGCAGATAAAACGTAATATGAATTTGCGTCGGCACTCGGCACGACCTGTCGACAGCGATGAATGAAACGTCTCAGGTGTGTTCCGTGTTGTTGAGACAAGGTGGTGTCAGCGCGGGTGATCAAACGTAGTGTGATGTAATGTTTTTTAACCGACATCAAAAAAAGAGAAGGTTCTCAATTCTTCGGAATCTTTTTTTTATGTATGTTCCCCGATTACTCGAAGACGCCTGGACCGATTGGAAAATTCTTTTTTTGCTTAAAAGGGTGTACGGGCTAGCACCGTACATTTCATTGTCAGCATTTTGAGTACCGCGGCGGTTATTAGCCATTTATGTAATTAGTACGCAACTGATTGTCACCCGCGACGCGTGTACTCACAGCAAGCAAATTATTATCATTTTCATCTAGCTATTATATATTCATCTACATTAGACATAGTTCGACATTTAATAAATCACTTAATTAACTAGCTATACTCTTTTACTTAAACTCTACATGGTCCTTCGAGCCTCCGTACAGGCGAGACCTATTTCGCGTGTGTGGAAGAACTAGCGTTATCTTGGATCATAGTGCACTGGTCCTGGTATCCAGAATAAGGAGCAAACAGCGGTTACATCCAAGTAAGATCTTTCCGTTTTTATTTGAATAACCATGGAGGATCTACTTAACAACCAAAACGCAATAATTGATGCCATCAGAAAACTCGGCATTAATTTCAGCAAAGATGGAGCAGAGCGGAAATCGACTAAAGATTACTTTATTCGTAAGTTGGAGACATTGGAGTCTTACTGGAGAGAGTTTGAGAGCAACCACGTCGAACTTTCAAGGTACGATATCCGTGACGAGCCATATCATATTAACGGGGATTATGTCCGAACTATGTCACTTTATAAAAGTCTCAAAGAGACTATTAGCGAACAGTATCAAAAGCTTTTATTGAGAGCACAAAGCCCAACTAGGTCTGGGACATCAAAACAACTAACAACCAGTGAGGAATCTCACGACCTTTCAACTAATAGGCGTCAGCAACAAGCGCCCGTTGGTCAGCAGTCAGATGGAGACTCATCTCAGCAGCAGGTATCGCGGGGAGTATCAAGTAAGTTAGATGACATGATACGAAAGCAGTATGTTAATTTTAAGGCATTCTCCAGGACGGTAGCTAGTATTGATTTATCCGATATAGATGAAAAATGGGAGTTCGAGGATACGTTAAAGAATCTGACGTCTCGCTGGTCGACGATAGACACCCTACACTGGGAAATCGAAGCGGAACTAAATGGCGATGAACCATCGTATCAGGGAGTATTTCTTATGCACGAGGAAACCTTCTCTAACTTAAAAAAGCAAATAAATAAGAAAATGTGGTCAGTCAGTCATAGGGAGAAATCTACACCAGTTATGGATATCCCGAGTTTCACAGGCCACTATAATCAATGGACATCTTTCAAAGATTTATTTTACGAAGCGGTTCACCATAATCCGTCTTTATCTCCTGCACAAAAAATGCAACATTTAAAAGCTAAGCTGAGAGGAGAAGCTGAGGGTTTGGTGCGTCATTTGACTGTAAGTGCAGAAAACTATCCAGTATGCTGGAAAATATTAAATAATAGGTACGACAACAAAAAACGGATCTTTACAGCTCATATGAATTTACTTTTAAGCACGCCGAACGTTCCACAACTATCTATGGGCTATTACAAAAAAATTCATGATGCTGCTCTAGAAAATCTTCACGCAATAGAAAATCTTGGGATAGACACAAACTCATGGGGCCCTATTTTGGTCCATCTTTTATCCCAAAAGCTAGATTCGGTTACTCATACTGATTACATAAAATCTTTAAAGAACTCGCGTGAAATACCAAACTTACAAGACTTTATAGACTTTTTGAACTTTCAATTTACTACCTTAGAGACTTCGCAAAGGAAGCACGATTTACAAGTACCTAAAACAAATACGCCTAAAACGAATTATAACAATGTAAAATCAAATAATATTAACCAGAAATATTTCTATACATCGGACAATAACAACATGAATACGAAACCTGCATGGAAGTCTAAACCTCAGGCACTCAGCGGACATGGCATCAAATGTCTTTTGTGTAAACATGCCGACCATTTATTATATCAATGCAAAAACTTTATAAACATGCCGCATGATATGAAATTGAAAACTGTAAACGACTTGAATATTTGCAAGAATTGCTTATTTGACCATAATGGAAAAAGCTGTTTTTCTACAAAAAGATGTCACAATTGTAAGTGCCAACACCACACATTATTGCACGATGCATACCTACAAGCAAAACCGTCTACATCCGCGGTAGATACATCGAAACACGTGTCGGGCAATACGCACGTATCTCAAGATGATGAGTCGCAAGTACTTCTAGCAACAGCACTGGTCCGAGTTACAGCAGCGAATGGCATTCAACATACAATGCGCGCTTTAATAGATCAGGGCTCACAAATTTCTTTGATAACCGAAAATGCGGCCCAAATATTAGGTATCCAAAGAAGGAGATGTAGCGGAGTTGTTATTGGCGTTGGGGAAAAGGAAAATAGCAGCAAAGGAGTGATGAATATATCATGTTCGTCAATTTATAGCGATTTCATTTTTAATACGGATGTACTAATAATGAATAACTTAATTAAAAACCTCCCCACGCAATCTTTCAGCAAGCCAACTTGGCCACACATAAGTGGTATTCAACTAGCGGACCCAGGGTTCAACGTAAGCCGCCATGTGGACCTACTATTCGGAGCAGATATTTACTCTCTAATAGTGTTAAGTGGTGTCCTTAAAGGCGAAAATAATTTACAACCGATTGTACAGCAAACACATCTCGGCTGGATTTTATGTGGAGCTATGTCCCATACTTTTCAATGTAATGTAATTTTAAACAATATAGAGGATATGAAAAAGTTTTGGGAAGTAGAGGGTATCGAAAATGATACAGACATGACTAGCGAAGATCAGGAGTGTGTACAATTTTACAAGTCAACAACGGAACGTCAACAGGATGGTCGGTATATAGTCAGGTTGCCGATGAAGAACGACGAAATGCATACTTTAGGATCGTCTAAAAGTATAGCTACAGCGCAATTTTGCAACCTTGAAAAAAGACTTAGCAAGCAAAATCAACTAGCTCAGCAATATAAAGATTTTATGTCAGATTATAAGAACTTAAACCACATGAAGGAATGCAGCAATCAGGAAGGCACAACACAGGATTGTTATCTACCTCATCATTGTGTACGGCAACCAGGGGAAGCGAACGTCAGTAAATTCCGAGTCGTCTTCAACGCCTCCTCTAAGACTTCGACGGGAGTCAGCCTTAATGACGTCATGCTTCGCGGGCCGAACTTGCAAAAAGACCTCCAATCACTAATTATAAGGTGGAGGCAGTATCAATTTGTAGTAACAGCAGACATCGAGAAAATGTATCGTCAAATTTTAGTACATCAAGCCGATCAGATTTTACAAAAGATTATTTGGCGAGACTCATTTAACGAGTCAATTAAATCTTACCAGTTAACCACTGTGACATATGGAACTAAATCTGCGCCATTTTTAGCAATGATGACGTTGCATAAGCTAGCAGAAGATGGAAGAGCAATTTTACCGGAAGCTTCGGTGATATTGGAAGAAGATTTTTTTATGGACGACCTACTAACAGGATTCCATTCTATAAAACAAGGTCAAAAACTGGTGGCAAACCTTAGCAACCTATTACAATCAGGCGGATTTATGTTGCGGAAGTGGGCGTCAAATAACAAGCTACTACTTGAAAACTTAAAAGAAAACCTAAAACGAGAAAGTAATCAATTTCATTTCAAAACTGAAAGTACAAAAACCTTAGGTTTGAGTTGGAATATTAAGGAAGACAATTTCACTTTCAAGCATCAGCTGTCCGAAAAAATTATAGTGAAACCAACAAAGCGAGTTTTATTAAGTGAAATTTCAAAAATATTTGACCCCCTAGGATGGCTTGCCCCTGTAGTAACTAGTTTAAAATTGTTGTTCCAAAACGTGTGGAAAGCTGAACTCAATTGGGATGACCCGGTGCCAAACGACATCTCAGCAGAATGGACAAAATTACGAGCAGATATAGAGAACATTAAATATTGTAAAGTACCTAGATGGATTGGAAGTTGTGAGGGCGATTGTATACAGTTACATGGATTCTGCGATGCATCCATAAGAGCCTATGCGTGTGTAGTTTACGCGCGTATACAAAAATCTAGCAAAACAAGAATAGTATTGGTAGCAGCGAAAACTAAACTCGTGCCGCATACAAAAGAAATAACATTGCCCAGACTTGAGTTAAGCGGAGCGCAATTACTTGCCAAGTTAATGGACAAAATCACACAAACTTTATCCAGCTACAAAATTGAAGTTTTCGGATGGTGTGATTCCAAAGTAGTATTAGGTTGGATACAAGGCGATCCAGGCAGATGGAAGCCTTTCATCAGCAATCGAGTAAAACTTATCACGCCGGTTATACCTATTAATTGTTGGAGATACGTAAAATCATCGGAAAACCCCGCAGACTGTGCCAGTAGGGGACAACTAGCTTCACAATTACGTGAAAACATTTTATGGTGGCAAGGACCGACTTGGTTGACGTCATTTAACCATAAGGAAATACAAGAAATATTTACCACAGAAGTCGAAATAAGATTAAAGCAAGCAAACGTCACTCAAATCGATTCTACGGAACCAAACATAATTATCGAGCTCTTAAACAAATATAGTTCATTGCAAAAAATAATTTATATTATTGCATGGATACTACGCGCGGTGAACATAAAACGTAAACAACTACCTAGCTATCTCACGTTACAAGAATTGCGAAAGGCAAAATTACTCGTTATAAAACATGTACAAACAAATGAATTTTACGACGATATTCAACATTTAAGAAAGCATAATATAGTTAAAGCAAGCAGCAAGCTATTAAATTTAAGCCCCTTTATAGATAAGGAGGGGATTCTAAGGGTTGGTGGACGTTTAGAAAAATCTCAACTGAAAATTGAAGCAAAGTATCCAGTGATACTACCGCATGATAGCCGTTTGACTACCTTGCTCATTGAAGAGGCACATGTACAAGCCTTTCATGCAGGGGCCAAACTTACTACTACGCGATTACGGCAAAGGTTTTGGATTATTGGCGGAATTAGAGCAGTTAAGAAGCAAATCAGAAAATGTGTCATCTGTAGAAAGCATAATCCGCAGCAACAATACCAATTAATGGGATCGCTGCCAGAGCCGCGAATAAATGAAGCACCACCTTTCTTCCATACAGGGGTGGATTTGACAGGTTTTGTAGATGTGAAAGTCAGTCGTGGCCGGGGCGTTAAAACCACGAAAGGGTACATTGTTTTATTTATATGTATGGTTACCAAAGCTATACATATCGAGTTAGTATCAGATCTGTCAAGTGCAGCATTCTTATCAGCACTGAGAAGGATGGCAGCACGACGAGGTGCTCCTCATCATGTCTATAGTGATAATGGCACCAATTTTATTAAAAGCAATCGAAATCTACAAGAAGAATACTTTGAGCTACAACAAATCATGGATAAGGAATTTTTGAGAGAAATCACCGAGATGAACATCGAATGGCACTTTCAGGCTCCATCGTGGCCTAGCGCCTCCGGACTGTGGGAAAGAGCAATTCGCAGTCTCAAAAGCCATTTAAAGCCGGTCATCGGAGAGCAAAAACTGACCTTCGAGGAATACTCAACACTTCTGGCTCAAGTTGAAGCATGTCTTAACTCTAGACCTCTATGTGCATTAACCGAAGATCCTGAAGACCTCGATGTGTTAACACCTGCTCATTTTCTTACCTGCAGAGCAGACTTAACGGTGATTGAGACGGAAAATGATGCGAGAACTAGATGGCAACTTATAAGAAAACTGTTCGAAAATATCTGGAAAAGATGGAAGTCGGAATATTTAACCCAATTAACGGTGAGAAGCAAATGGTTCAAGCGACAACCAAACATTAATATCGGTGACATTGTTTGCATCCATGAAGAAAACTTACCTCCAGCGAAATGGTCACTGGGACGAGTGGTGGAGTTACATCCTGGTAGCGATGGAGTCGTGCGGGTAGTGACACTAAAAACGAAAAACGGCCATAAGAAACGGCCTGTCTTAAAACTATCTGTACTTCCCATTCATCAAAACGACTCAACTGAGCCATCTTCGACTAAAGTGGCAACCTCAGCACCTGTAACAGGTAATAAGAAACCAAGGAGTAACAGTCTCGCGACGACGATGTTGTCAATAATACTATTTTTAAATATTTTCACAACTGGACAATGCGCACTCTATATTAACCAATTTCATCGCAATCAAAGCCTATACTTGGATAAGATCTCGAACCTGCAAGTGGCTCGAGATGAATGGAAACTAGTGGTGTATTACGAGATGGATCCGTTTTGGCAAGGATGCTTGGCTTTAAATAAATACACCAAAAAACTTGAACTAATCTGTTCAAAACTAAATGATACGTCATACTGCGATACATTATCAACTCAGTTACGTCACGGTCACTCTGAGCTGCAATACTTTAATCAGATATTACTCACTCAGCACAATAGCGCCCAGCCGCGACGGCGTCGCGGACTGGTCAATGGGGTCGGATACCTATCAAATTACCTGTTCGGCGTATTAGACGAAAGATTCGCCGAACAATATCAACGAGACATAACTCAAATCCGTACCAATCAAAAATATTTAGCGAGCTTATGGAAAAACCAGACTTCAATTGTGGAAGCTGAATATAACATTCTAAAGCGGACTGAAGAAGCGATAAATACACAGCACGAATCTATGCACAAAAACTTATATACTCTCAGCAAAACATTGAACACCGTAGTAAGTGAAGTCAACATAAGTAATCTGAAAAATCAATTTGTCCTTGGAGCTCTTACAGCCACCAACATGTTGAATAACTTAAGGGGAATCCAAAATATGTTATTGGACCAAGTTACTGATATATATCACGGGAAGTTTGACTTGCATCTTATTACACCAGAACAACTTTTGCACGAGCTCAGTATCATTTCAACACAGCTACCGTCCGATCTAAGCCTACCCATTGGGGATATACATAATGAGTTACGTAAAATATATTCAATACTTAAAATCAAGACGAGAATGTTACAAAAATATCTCATGTTCGAAATAAAAATCCCACTCACTAGCCGCGATACCTACGAGTTATATAAACTCATAGCGATACCGCAGCAAGCCGGTAACGATTCAATGATAACTTTTATAACTAAATCCGAATATGTGGCTATCAATTTACGGAAAGATACGTACTTAACTGTAACGGAGCACCAAATAAGTGAATGTCTACGTCACGATTCCGATACGTACCTATGTTATCTACAGTCTCCTATAAACCAGCTGAGAGGCGACTATGACCTGTGCGAATCCGCTGACGAAACAAGGACGTCTTGTCGGCTAGCAAAGGCTCCGTGTAACAATCGATGGGTCACCTTACATAACACTAATACATACCTGTACTCTTGTTGTCATTCATGCACCGTACGAGTTCACTGTGAAGTGGATCATGTTACTTCCTATCAGCTGGCACGAGCGGGCATAACAGTTATACCGAGCGACTGTATGGTCAAAACCGATAACATTTTTATCTATTCTCACAAGTTGATGCGACCAGATACTATTTATGTACGACCAGAGATAACTATCACAGACATACCCCCTATAAATCATATACTGAATTTAACGATTCCAATGCTTAATATGAATGATTCTGACGTGGAGAAACGAAAGGAAGATTTAGCGAAACTAGGCAACAGCATCCAGGAAATGAAGAAACTACCATATCCAGAGGATATCTCTGTCCATGATATCCACCACTACGTAGCAATCTACACCATGTTGGTAGTGGTAAGCATCGCTGTAGCGACGCTGGTGTGGCGCCACGGTCGTCATCGATGGCACGTGCCGTCGCCCGAAGCAGCCCTAGAACTACCAGTGATGTGTTCCAGGAGCCTTAACCAGAATGAGGCTAGCAGCAGTGGAAATAGTGCAAGTGAACATGTGAAGTGTGTGTCTGTGGACCCGTGTAATTGCGAGAGTGAACTTAAAATTAAGCGTTTATGTAAGCAAGATCGTGGCACAATGCCCGATCAGAGTAGACCAGTGTTTAGCATCAGTGAGAATGTTTAAAATGTATAGTCTTTAATTTGTATTTAGTTTATAAGCACTAATGCCCTTCATCTTGTCTCATCTCCATTCTAGATATACTACATTCATTAACCTATTTTTGTCTCCCTCGGGAGGATGTACGGGCTAGCACCGTACATTTCATTGTCAGCATTTTGAGTACCGCGGCGGTTATTAGCCATTTATGTAATTAGTACGCAACTGATTGTCACCCGCGACGCGTGTACTCACAGCAAGCAAATTATTATCATTTTCATCTAGCTATTATATATTCATCTACATTAGACATAGTTCGACATTTAATAAATCACTTAATTAACTAGCTATACTCTTTTACTTAAACTCTACAAAGGGTATACTTCCCAAGTGGTCCCATTGGCACCAAATCAGGATCTGATGAAGGGATCTCAGAAAAATCGAGGGCAACCCTAAAATTTTATAGGGACGCATAATTTTTTATTGAAGTTGGTGTACTTTTTATGAATAAAAAAACTTTTAATTATTAGTACTCAAATGAAAAAAATAGAAATAGCCTAGTTGGGTGACCGTCACGCTCAGCTTATTTTACTTGTGACATAAGCACGCCTATGATTTTCTATAATTATTCACAAGCAATCATAAATAAAAATGGTTACTCCTCCATGGACGCTGCTTCCAAAAAGAACACAGTAATTCCAAACTTCTGTTGGGAACATCAACAAAACTATGCAAGATGGAAATTTATTGATTGATTTACACGACCCTGTTACACATCTCAGTGCTTAATATTAACACACACGCTTGTCAGGATTCACTTAGGCTTCTCTTTATAATTAATCCACCAGCATTACCCTCTAAGCTGAACTACACGGCCATTGAACTGTTTACAATTACTTACTGCCCCGCGAACGAACTACGAATATCCTGGCTATCACCTAGTCTACTTCACAAAACAACTGAACCAACTGAACTGAACACCGGAGCGCGGAAGGCACTCCGTTTTATATTAAACATTTACTACTCCCACTTAGGTTGTCATTATTAATGTACCCAACTAGTCTCCTAAATACCTCCGTTATACCTTCGGTATTTCTAATAATAGTAAATACCCTAATACTTCTGACGGCAGTCCCCATGACTGCCTATTTTTAAGTATACCAGTGAGTCACTTGAACGTAAGTGATCTTTACCTCCCATGAACTTCCAAAGAAACAGAAGAATCATTAGTGTGTTGTAGACTTATAAAAGAAAGAGAGAATTGGGTCTCAGGCGATGGCACCTATTGTACGAAACGCAACAGTAACCCGTATTAGGTCAGCATGGTGGACTATAGCCAAGTCCTCTGTTAGGCAAAGAGGCCTGTGCCCAGTCCTGGGCTGGTATTATTATTTTTTTTTACTATAAATAGGCTTGCGTTTGACCACTACCTCACCTGATGGTAAGTGATGATGTGGTCTACGGTGGAGCACGCTTGCCTAGAAGGTACCTATTCATTCTTGATGTAAAAATACCCAGGTTATAATTGTTAGGAACATCAACGAAACTATGCAAGATGGATATTTAAAAGGCACAAATACAATATTTATAATTTATTAATTGATTTACACCACACTGTTACACATCTCAGTGCTTAATATTAACACACACGCATGTCAGGATTCACTTAAGGCTTCTCTTTATAATTAATCTACCAGCATTACCCTTTTAAACTGAACAACACCATTGAACTAATTACCATTATGATTACCATTTACACTTACTACACCGAACCACGAATATACTGGCTATCGTCTAGTCTTCCTCTCAACTAAACTGAACTGAACTAACTGAACACCGGAGCGCGGAAGGCACTCTTTTTTATATTAAACATTTACTACTCCCACTTTGGTTGTCATTATTAATGTACCCCCAACTAGTCTCCTAAATATCTCGGTTATACCTTCGGTATTTCTAATAATAGTAAATACCCTAATATAATATTTATTAATTATGTTATAATTATTAATATATTTTACTCACTAATATACGAACCTTTCAAGCAAATCGATAAACATGTTGATCGCCTTAAAGCAAAATGTATTCCGTTCATAATTCTGATGAAGATTTTGCGTCGCGAAGCCAATCGAGCATGTAATCCTATCATGGGAACACGGCCAAATTTATAAATAACGACTCTGAACATTTTTATGAGTGACAAATAACACACTTTATATGATAGGCAGTAAAAAAAATTGAAGCTTGTGTAATAGAGATGGAACGAGATGATTTGTGTTTGAGTCTACATAAATGGAGAAGAGTGAATGAATTGGCATAATTTTCAAATCACTGCATCTGAAACAATAGACTGACGTACAATAATTGTATGTGCAATTTCCTCAGGCACAAATTCATTTTTCCTCCCCAATCTCTCACCTATGATTCGCGAAAATGATCACTGATCAATACTGACTCACTTGATTGTCTGCTGTAAATTTTTGCGAGGAACTAATCTAGAAGTCTGATTTTAGACTATGTAATATAGCAACCACGATTTGAGTTTAAGTTTTTCGTGGGTGCACTGTCTCCGTACCGCTTAGGTTCCAGACGTGGTGTTATATGTAGAAAAAAGTCCTCATGATCAAACTCTTTTTAGGGTTTTTATACTTGCACGACAATGTGACTATAGTGCACCCGATAGTAAGCACAGTGTCATCCAGGTAGAGTATCAATTAGCGAGAGAAAGCCATCCCTCTCTACTCGATACAATCATGCCAGCCTGTTGATATACTTCTCCACACTATGCCCATAGCATTCAGGATTATAGGAAGAAGAGAATACGTGGGTCGGCAAACTGATCGACTGCTTAATAGGGTAGCAAAGATATGAATTCGAGCTCTTGGTTCGAGCCGGGACACAACGAAGCTGTGGCTCCGCAAGTCAGTGCGCGTGGTGTAAGAGGGAGGGATAGAAAAAAATCTTCGGAGCATTCCTCATGATACAGACGGCAGAACAGTAGTTGGGTTTGATAAAGAAGAGAGTCTCAAGTATAAGATCATGTGAAAATGGTCCATAATAAACACCTATTTAATATTTCAAAGTAGATACCCCTTGGCCAATAGGAAGAAGAATAATAAGAATCAGAGCCAATGAGGAAATTACAAATGGAAAAATAGAACATTTCATTGTTATTGTCAACTAAAATATGACATAAATCTACAAATAAAGTCAAGGTAAAAATGAAAAATTCCAACATTTTTTATGTCAAGCAACTATTGAAATATGAACGCAAAGTGACAAAACGCATAAAGTATTCTAGGCCTGTTTTTAATAATAGTCGTTGTTCAAAAAGCGCCATATTTCCCCGGACAGTGCGCCTCGCAGCGTGACGCGCTAACACGGCCGTTTGCTGACACACCGCCGACTTGCGTTTCACATCACGTACTGTCACATCTGCGTGTTTAAGACAATACATTGCTATTATTAAGGGCCACACTACACCCCACACACGACAGTTTAAGCGTCGGAATATGAGGGCGTATTGTTAGCTCCTATCAAAATGTTATCGTTTTTAGTTATAAGTGCTGGTAGTATGATATTCATGTCCGCCCGGATAGCGACGGTGTAAAACCTGCCATAGTGTACATCCGGTTTTTGTCGGGGGTCTAGATTTGGGGCAGGATGTCTATAGGCTACGGTAACCGCTTACCATCAGGCGGGCAGTAAGCTTGTTTGCCACGACCGTGGTATAAAAAAATTTGGACTTCTTCATTCGATGCTATATTGGAATTTATACTGAGATGATGAGCTCTCAGTGTCTCGTTATATCATTAAACTGATTAGATAACCCCAATGACTATAAATTGGACGTATTGTCGCTGTTCGCAAATTTCAAAAGTATCTTGTATGGTATGACCCCAAACCGTCACACTCGTACGTAAGCTTGTTACGCCGTCAACGAGACAAAGCAGAATGTTTTATTGATTTACAAAACATCGAAAAGGTATATAATATCGCTGTGACATCGATATTTTTGTCTCAAAGAGAATTCATGTATAGATGTTCTTTTGATGTTATAAAGCCATTTATATACTGTGTAAAAAAGGCGCAACGCATGATGTGTAACATATTTGACAACCCTGTCAGTACAAGGTTGTCAGATGACACGGACACGGGGCGCGTCATATTTTATGTTTTTAAGCCATGTTGCAGCCAGTTTTATTTAAAACAGGAATATGTTGTTTCGTTAACGAATATGAATTTTGCTTAGAGTATTTAACACTGGAGACGCCATTGAGCGCTTACCCCGTTTGACAAATGTAAGAGCACGGTGCTCATACACGTTCTATAAAACTAGTTGCGCTTCGTGATCCGCCACTAAAAAAGTGACATCACGAGCGAATTGAGCTCCGTCAAAATGCCTGCCTGTAGCGGTATTAACATGTAAAAATAGATCTGACACATGAAACTTACAAAAATACAACATTATTTTTCACCTGGACGTATTTTTTTAAAGTAATATTATCCTTGAAAGCAACAAAACATATAATTTCTAAAAATTATCATCGGGTAATAAATGTTGCCAGGTTAAACTTTTAGCCACAGTAGTGCAAAATTTATTTGCATTCAATATCTTAAACGCAAGTTGTTTTTTTAATATTCATTTTTAACTAATGTTGTCCGCGGCTCCGCCCGCGTGTAGGTTTTGGAGCATTTTAACCTTCTATATTTTGCCATCCCATAGGACGCGTGCATTTTTTCGAGTTAAAAGTGGTCTTTGTCATTTTCTGATCCTTAAACTGCCACTATGCAAAAAATCATGTCGATCCCTTGCTCTGCGAAAAACTAAACTATCCCATGGGAACTGTACATTTCTCCGGGATAAAAAGTAGCCTATGTGCTTTTCCAGACTATAATCTATCTCTGTGCCAAATTTTAAGTAGATCCGTCCAGCCGTTGTAGCGTGATTGGATATCAAACAACCATGCATCCATCCAAACATACGCATTTATAATATTAGTAGGATTACTTTATTTATGCTTCCTTAACTTAATTTATAATTTAAAAATATTACGACTGAGTTTACAATTTCATAAACTTTATTACATACATTACATTGGGTGGTTTATGTGGTAACACTGTCGTTTATGCAAGACTCAAATAGTGTTGTAGATAAACTTATATGTTATCGATAAAATTACTAATCCATCTGGACTGTCTGTAAATAGTTCTAACACACTAGGAATGTCACAAAATATACCAAAACCCGAATAAAGTATTTGTCAAAAAAATGTGATCCTAAAAATGTATCCGGTATATTTAAAAAATATTTAGGTATGAATTTTGGCGCCATACATTTATTACGTAAGATGATGTAGGGGGGAGTCGATCATGTCTTATTTTTTCTTACAAGGGGTGGGAGGGAGTCTTAATAGTTCTTACGTAAGATCACACAAATGCGCAATTTAGTATTATACTTTGAAAAAGCGCGGGCCATGCCTATAATTTTAAAATTGCAACTTAGATTTTTTTATATTTTTTTGATAACCGGTATGACTTGCCTTTTCACCCGGTTCCGGCTTGACGTCGACTTTTGGGACACCCTGTATTCATGTCGAGATGTCAAGCCCTTTTTATATGCTCTTCATAATAGATAGCCGTTAGCCGGCTACCACACCAAACAAAACAGGCGATAATCGCTCTCAATGACATACAATAATTTAATTCGCTAATCGCATTCGTTACCAGTAACACTGTATTTCTTGGCTCCGCTTATTTAGTTTGAAATTTTATGGAATAACAGAACATTTTCTCACAAACTATATACCATTGGAAAGGTCGTTTTGTGTACTTTCCGGTGGTATATTTGCTGAATCGGAATACCTCAAAACGAGTGAGTAATCATCAAATACATTTTAAAATAATTTGCAACGGCCGTCATTGTTGTGTTCCATGAGCTGACATACCTGAAAAACGCTTCTCTACAATTAGTGTTGACCAAAAAAAAATGGAAGTGTCACGGATGATGTGCAAAGCAATCAAAAACTGATAACAGTAATACACCTTTACGTCCCATTGACTCACCCGGCAAGTCAAGGAACAATAATGACTCGCTACCTTTAAATGACAATATTACGCATCGAAAAAGGGCACTGTTGATACTAGCGCAATAAGTGGAAGTTCCGGCTTAAACTCGTCCGCGTCAGTTATTACAAAGAAAGACGTTAGGGAAATAATAAGAGAGGAATTCAATGTCATGTTATTGGCTTTAGCACAGGAGCTTAACCAAACCCTTAAGAATTTCAATCTATAAAACAGGAAATAACTGCTTTGGAGAATAATGTTTGTTCCTGAATGAAAATTATAAAACCACCAAATCCACCATCGCCAAATACCAAGACACACTGGGAGAGCTAAAGTAAGAGAACGTTAAGTTAACAAATACGTTACAGGATCTGCAAATCAGGCTTCAGGTTGCTGAGCATCATAACCGTTCTAACAATCTTGAGATAGAGTGTGTCCCCGAGCACAAACAGTAAAACTTGCTATCTATGATTACTCAGCTGTCTAAGGTATCCTGCGACTTGAAAGAATCCGACATTCATCATTGCACTCGTGTGGTAAAAAGAGACCTCGCTCAATCATTGTTAAATTGGCTACCCCTAGGCTTCGGGATACATTTTTAGCGAAAACAATAAATTTTAATAAGGCAAATCCAAACGACAAGCTCAGTTCTGCTCACATAGGCATTGGAGGTAATAAATCGCCGCTTTACATTGTTGAGCACCTATCACCTAAAAACAAATTACACGCAGCGGCTCGCCAGATCGCCAAAGATAAAGAGTACAAATTCGTGTAGATTAACCTAGACCTTGCTTAATATATTTTATTATTAATTAAATTCTTATTTGGTCATGCTCATTGTTATTTTTGAAAATTTAATTAACCTTTTACTTTTATTGAATACTGGTGTTACTTTTTTTTCTCAACGCATGTCGTGGTATCCTTAAAATGTTGTTCATTAATAGTAAGATTATTGTTACCTCATTATAACTTAGTCCTAAGTAATGTAACAACAGGTGGATATCCATTTTAAATAAATTAAAGGCGTATTTATAATTATTTAAAATTCATTTTTTAAATAATAAAGTTTTTATTTTTGCTCGTTTGGCTTGTATTTTTCTCAGTACTCATTACCTTTATTATCTTTACAGTATTTCGATTAAATTAGAAATATTAATTTACACTATTTTTAACTATACCTCTCTACTTCCGTCCCTTTTCACGACATCACACCCAGAGATTGCAAGAAAGTGATAGAAAAGATAATACACATAAAAAATAATTTTAAAACATTTCATAAATTCTAATTGTTTTATTTTATCTATCGAAAGATAAGGACAACGCCATCTATACCTCGTGTCGACATTGCTACGCTCTACTGTTTTTACACAGTTGTCAATATATGACACTGTAAATACATTACACACCAAGATAAATTTGTAACTGTGTGCATAAATTTGCCAGTGTTGTATGAAATGGTGTAGTGTGCGTGCGTAGCGAAGTGATTACATTTTGCATTTGTGTGCACATGTTTATTTGTAGTTGTACGAAGCCCCCCACCGACATTGCTGAATTTTTTGTTTAAGATTCGAGCGTAATGCCGTCTCCTTTTGGTTGCCTACTCTAAGGAATTTTGTGACAGCCATGGAACTCCTCAGCCATGTTACAGGGCTGCCGTCTCGGCACATGACGCCATAGCAAGCACTAACAATTAAGCGAGCATGTCATTCTTCAGGAAATGTATGTGAAACTAAAAAAAGAACAATAAATTATACCAAAGAACTTGGCTTAGGTGTTAACTATAAACTCAGTTGTTAGGTCTTGTAATACCCTATAATTACTAAGTCTAATGCCCTTCATATATCTTGCCCACTGCTACTTGGCAGCAGTCATAGCGTTGGTACCTGAACAACTCTCACATAAGAGAGAGCTAGTAATTTTATGACTCGACGTTCAAATAGTCGTGTATCTCTGCAAAACTACGGATGAAATATAAACAGATTTAATAGTAAGACAATGACAAGACTATTCATTTTTTTATTACACCCAACAGTCATACACATAGTCCTGACCCCATACTAGGCAACACTTGTATCGTGGATATCAACAACTACCACGGCCTATGGTCCCACAATACCCAAACCCGAAACAAATATCTGTCTGTGACACAAAAAATTGTCTCGGTGCGGCAATCGAACCCACGGCCTCTTGTTTTACCCGCTGCGCCACGAAGGCTGTCTATCCTCTGAATGAACACCCATAGTAAAACCGCCCATTTTAAAACAGCGGTGTTGGGATCGTACGTCGATCATCCGCGTAATAGCTCTATTTATATGAAAAGGTTCAGTGCCGTTTGTTTTTACTATTATTAATATATTTTTTTCTAAAATTTGTGCTGCGGCGATAAAACTGGCCAATAAAATAAATATTTATTTTAGTTAGTATGTCGGTTTAAACGGTCGGGTGTGCCAAATGTCGAAGGGCTATGTTGGCTATTTTGTACGGTGTCACGCGCTGAATACCAGATGAGATAAAATTAAACACTAGGTTTGTGGAATATGGCGGTACGAGGCTCGCAGTAACTTTGGCTTAGTGGATGGAACATGTAGAGGATTTGTGTGAATTGTGTTCTGTTCGAGTACTGTTCTATTGATAAAAATATAAGGTTAAATGTTTTTAGACTCTCGCGATTTGAATACATATTATAAAATTAGGAACGGGTCTTAATCGCGCAATATTTTAATGGTATAAATACCACAATTATTTCCCGACGTTTCGACCGAGTTGCATCGGCCGTGGTCACGGGCTGACTGAGTGAGAATTTAGTGCCGTCTTCGGAAACGTCGGGAAATAATTGTGGTATTTATACCATTAAAATATTGCGCGATTAAGACCCGTTCCTAATTTTATAATAAATATAAGGTTGACGTCAAAGAATATTAAAAACTACATACTTACTGACAAAATATTGGCCTGGCACTAATTTTGTACGAAGTGTTTCAGGAGTTTTACTTCTTTACCATTATATTTCAGTGACTAATTTAAATATATTTTGCTCATATAGCTGTTATAACTTCTTACTACATAACAGCGATTACCTTCCTGTAAATGTTTTCAAAACACTTATAATAATCTTTGTTTGTTTTTTTGTTAAATAATTATTTAAAATTAGATATACTTTTATATTTAGAAATTTACACGAATTAAAATCTAAGATTTTATTTTCAATTAAGTATGCAATATTGATTAAATTATCCTTTTATAAAAATTATCTGCACAAAATAATTACCTGCTGCTGACTGCTCACTCTTTTTTCTTTGTTTTTATATTTATAGTAAATATCATAATTGCTCGTTGTTTTTAGCCAAGCTAACAGCTGAAACCAATTCTTTCTGTGAGATAAAACTAAGTTAATTTATCAGAACATCGTCAAGCTATCTACTATTGAACTTATTATATAATCATTAGTGACTTGTTCCATTGTACATGTTATATTGGTCGCCCTTAACTGTCACGTGTACTACCGCGCAAAAACTCTCCTTGAGGGTCACGCGTGCTCCTTTCATCTCGCTGAGCTGTTAATGTCGTCATCTCTCCGAACCCCGCCCTACCCTTACGTCGCAATCGCCAACTCTCCACGTATGCTTGGACTGTGGATATGATTAGGTAATCAAACATACATACATGTACACTCACGCCTATAAACCGCATAAAGAAATACATTTGCAAATTAAAACGCCTTCGTTTTAATCTTTTTTGATTTTAAATATTCTCGTTATCTCTCTTGCACGTGGATGCGGTGACGTCATGAATTATATCGTGCATCTTCAGACATTTACTCCTTCCACCGGATTTCACCATTTAAATTCTTCTGACATTAACGTACTTATTTTAAGCTGTTTTTTATTATTTATTATATTTATAACTTATTAAAATAATAAATTATCGTGCCAACTAACTCATTACGCAAAATAATTTTAATAAAAATGAATAAAAATGGCAATTGTTTTTCTAATTAACGAATATAATAAGATGCCTATATTTTCACTATTTCAAAGGTCACTTTTGCATAACACAATTGAAACATTTTCGTGTGTTAAAATAAAAAGATAATATTTATTTATTTTTTCACATGAACGATTGTTATAAAAGTTATAGTAGTCCCGAAAAGTTACAATGAAAATGAAAACATTGGCTTATTAAATTTTATATAAATTTATTCCGCCGCAAAGTTAAACAACCAAAATAAATACTACTATGCCCAATACATTCAGAAAATACATATATTCAGGTACCATAGGAAACTGCGGTAAAGTGGCATTTTTGCTGTTAAGTTTTGTATGGTGTGTACTTTCGAAAGCCCAGAAAATCTTAACTCTCATTCCTCTTTAAGGCAGACTGGCTTGATGTTTGCTGGTCTCTTCTATAAAAAAAATATTAGACTTTTAAATGAAAACGCACAGGCATACAAAGTGATTAAAAAAACAATGTACTTTTATTGACGAGGCACACGCGCACTGAAATACGGAACAAAACGCTGTTAACGATAAAATTACACGAAATAAAAACGTTTTATTACAATCATTTGTGTTAAAGGGCTTACAAAAGAGGAGCGCCGTTTTACCAGAATTAGTCCGCATTTCTTTTTAATAGAAAAACAAACGTTTTATTGGACAAAATAGATTACATTTGATGTTTTTGATATTATATGACTAACTATGGCGTGGATGTGTTTATTAAAAGAACTTGTCCGCTGTATAATATCACATCAAACGATCTAAATTGTATTGACATCTTTCACCTTTCTCCTTCTCAATATAAGAAAACATTGCATTCTGTACTGTTATATAAGTGATATATTATGTGTGTGTATATAGTTATTTATGTTTAAACGTGATTTTTTGTTAATATCTGTGTGTATGCGCGTGTATGTGCGTATATAGCGGCGTCTGTTAATTTACGTGATATTGTAATCTGTGGAATGTGTATTAATGTTCATTTTTAATTTTGCATTATTGATTGAAATAAACTATTTTTTACGGATTCGCTCGCGGTTTATTAAACTTTTTTTATCCCGACGTTTCGAAAGCTTTACAGCCTTCATGGTCACAGGGCGGACTGAGTTGTATGTCGTCACGCAAGTATAGTGCAATGTTTCTACCCTCCATAAAGTTATTTTTAATTTTTATTTATTGTAGTCCGATCTACGCAGAAGGAGCTCACAGTGTCCTGAGGTCATTTGCATTATTGCTTCTGTTGTTTCCCAAATAAAAATTATTAAAGTAAAAAAAATCAGCCCTGTAAACTGAGCCACTGTTGGATATATGCTTCTACCAATGAGTGGAGAGGTCTTTAAGTCGACTGACTTTGCTGATCTCATGCTGGTCGGTGGACTTCACATACCTCTAAAATTCACTCTATACCGTTTCAAATTCAAAGATGTATTAAATAAAACTTAATTTAAAATTCAATTGAATGAGAAATGTTTTCAAATTTTTCGATCATAAAGTTAATTTCGAATTTGCATCGCAAGTGGGTAATAAAGTTTGCGCGTAGTCACAAAGTTTTTAATATTTTATCCAAACAAACTATCCAAAAGTTATTTCAACGAAGTTTTATATTTGACATTTTATATTTACGTTATTGTTTTTATAGTAGTTAATATTTTATTTATGCGCTGTTACTCGCGGCTATACCCTAGCGTACACCTTTTCGGGATAAGTTACTTTAATATAATATTATATAGTTTTAGTTTTTAATATCATTGGTGTTTCGGTTGACTGCCTCAGTGGCTCAGTTGTAATTGCGTTACGACTGCTGTGCTGAGGTCTCGGGTTCGATCCCCGGGTCGGGTAAAATTATATTATTATTATCTATCTACAAATTTTCAGTATTAGTCCAGAGTCTGGAATTGTGCCTAGTATGGGGATAGGCTCGCCCCCTATCACATTATGCGACCGAAATTCGGCGAAAAGTGGGTGTACTGGTTACGCCTCTGCCTACCCCTTCGTGGATTACAGGCGTTAACCAATTATATATGTATATGTATAATTGGTTGGGGGTGCCAATAGCCCGAAACCATTATATGAGCCAAGGGGTTCACAGTAGAAGCCATCTACGTATCCCCTCAAAATGAGCACGAGAAAAGTATCAGTCTGCGTAGAATATAATATTTCTCACCGGAAACCCATAGCCAGGGTATGATCCCGAAGACGTCCAGTAGCTCATTGGCGACGCTCAAGAGATTTTCAACAGGCGCGGGCGATGCGAATTATGTTAAATGTCACGCGTCAGTTATGATTGCTGGTGGTAGAATATTCATATCCGCCCGGATAGCGACCACCGTATACAGGGTGTAAAACCCGTTTACAGTGGGGGTACGATGTTTGGCCGTTTCGCGGCCCTTCTGAGTACTCTGGCAATAGATCCTCGACCGCTTCTTCACCTTCTTGCCCATGGCGTAGTGTGAAGACACAGGCCGGCATGATTGTATTGAGTAGCGGGGTGTAGACCTTTCTCGCTACTCGATACTCTAATTGGACCGCACTGCGCTTAACATCAGGTGCAGTGTGGTCACGTTGCCAGGATAAAAAAAATATCCATTTTATAGTATTATAAACCAACTCCCGCTTAGTTCAGCAAATTGGTGGCTATTTTAACTCCATAAAAACAAGACGCGGTTGCGTAAAAAATCAATCCCCGAAAATGGAAGAGCTCCATTTAGATTAATGTTGACTGGCTTCAGTAGCCGTCCATCGACAATGGCTTTGCAAGGGGAGTGTACACGCGCGCAACGTGGCGCCACTCGTCACAACGTATCGCGATACGTGACAACTGACCGATAACACGTGAAATATCATCTATTAACCGTGTTTTGACCTGGTAAAGGTCGCGGGAGTCCGCTGGATGCGGGTGGCGCTGGACCGGTCATTGTGGCACTCTTTGGGGGAGGCCTATGTCCACCAGTGGACGTCCTTCGGCTGACATGATGATGATGATGATGAACCGTGTTTATTTACGTGCACACGAGACGACTTTTCTTTTTCAGTGCGTTATAAAGCTGAGGTTGAAGTAGAAGAAAGTGAAAGGTTATAAGAGTGGTAAATTATGTATGTGGTAATTAATATAGCAACGATAGCCTAGTTGGTTGCAGTACGGACTCTCAAGACGAAAGTCGTATCTTCGAAACCGAAATGGCATACACCTCTGACATTTCTAAAGTTACGTGTGTATTCATTGTTAATTATCGCTTGTTTTAACGGTCCCCGCGTGGTGGACTAAGGCCTAACCCCTCTCATTAGTAGAGGAATATTATTATATATTTATTATAAATTAGAGTTTATTTAACAAAGAGAAGGAAAATCATATTGTTTTTCTTGCAAGGTTACCACCTACGACTTTTTGATGTTGTAATAAAATGTTTCAATGTATAAAAATATCACTAAAAATAAAAAATCTAGTGCAATATTACACATACATATTGCTGCTATAACTCTACTGGTTAGAATATAAACGTAAAGCAAATGAGTCATAACATTTATTACAAAACAGGACCTCTCCGGGAGCCACTTTATTAGTTTGTTTTAGACCATTTGGCTACAGTGGCAGCGTGCATACGAGCAATGACGCGCTTATTGTGTAACGGTACGCCTCTGGCGCCGCTACGTGCCGTAGTGCTGCAGTAAATGCACACTCGGCCTAACATGTTCCCGTTAAAGTTTTGAAAAGGCCGCAGAGAGGCGTTGCGCTGTGACGTGCGGTTTGCGGCGAAGCGATCGCCCGCCGCGATATGAGCCCTGTCGCTGACAATATATTCGCCGACATTTTTTCCCGACTGGAAAACAAAAGTGTGACTGGTTTGTTTTGGTCCTGTAGGGAATCGAGCGTTTTATTGGCCGGTCCACACGCTGGCCAGGTTTGGCGAGATTAAACTATGTTTGGGCTGTCCTTTTATTTGTTCTAAGGCGCACTGTTTTATCATCATATTATATTTGC
The DNA here is from genome assembly GCA_905220505.1 of Laothoe populi. Taxonomy (NCBI): domain Eukaryota; kingdom Metazoa; phylum Arthropoda; class Insecta; order Lepidoptera; family Sphingidae; genus Laothoe; species Laothoe populi. Next base: position 22,809,601 of record HG992151.1, read on the forward strand.
ACACAAGAATATGAATACGTCTCTACTTAAAGAAAACCACTTTTTTAAGCCACGTGCTTGTCCTAGTGTAGCTTCTTTTATTTTTTTATAGTCACATTGTTTTAAAGCTGAAGAATTAACGATATCTAGTGTATTTATTATTCTCTGAAGGAACGGATCGTCATGTTTGTTTATATTCGTCCCTCTGGAGTGGCGTGTGGGAAGAATTCATTTGTTACTCACAGAAACAAATAAGATACGAAGGCAATTTATGGAACTTCCCACGCTGCTTTATAATATTGACAGCATGAATACGTAATTTGAGTCAGCTTAGGCAAGTGGGTACGAAAATAATGTTTATTAAATATCAATGGTATTTTATTGGCTTTCAATAGAGAAGAGGACAATCACCTAAACATTTGTTTTTTTATATATTTTGTTAGTTTCATGTAACATCTTTAATGTTATTAGTAAATTTGTTATGTATTAATAGAGGATCGTAGTGCCCAGCAGTGGGACAGTTGATATTGTTATATTTTATATATGCCAATAACACATGTATGTGCATCTTAATGTGTTTGAATGTATCTTCTTATTATCATTATGTGCCTGAATGATTGACTGAATTTAGATAATGTACAGCATTTCATAGATTCAATAATTATTTGATTTAGAATTTTATCACGCATTATATATAGAATGATAAATAAATATTTATTACAAGACTAATATTCAGCCTCTCATGCATTGTGTGTTAAGTATGCTTATAGTAATTATTGTTTCAGTTTCGACGTCCGCGGCAAGCACCTCTCCGAGGCTCGGCACTGGTCCGCTCCCGAAGTGTTCGGCCCCCGAGCCCACTTCTCCACCTCCCCCCCGCCGGCTGCCCTGCTCGTACGAGACGTGAAGAGACGCGACGAAGGCGTCTACCGCTGCCGCGTGGACTTCCGCAACACTCAGACCACTAGCTTCAGATATAATCTCACTGTCGTCGGTGAGTACCTTCAGCTAGTAGAAAACACCCAACAGGCACACATATAGTCCTGACCCCCCACACTACGTTAAATATCGAAGGTATCAAGACTACGAGGAACTACTGTTCCGCAACACCCAGACCCGAAACAAATAATTGTTAATCATATAAACATTATCTGGGTGCGAAAATCGAATCCGCGGCCTCTCGTTTCACAGCCGACGACTCAGCCGGTCAGCCACGGAGGATCATACAACTTTATGTGATCCTAAATATTTAGCAGTTGTACAGAAGCAATCTCATTTAAATTTATATATTCTATAATGTTCGGCACCACAATAATGTGTTAATTAAATACATATATATTTATGCATTATCTTTTTGCTAATAAATAAAAAGAAAACGACTTATTGGTTTAATTGGCGATAATTTTAGTAGACGTAGCTGAGTAACACTCACCAATCAGTCATTCATTTTCTCCTGCTTAATTTTTCACTAAGTTCCTTTTACCTCATTGATAATGCATTGTTTGATGCTTATTTTAATTATAACACTTGAAACCAAACCAATTTGTACCCCAAAGCTCACAGGTTTCTTCATCATGTTCTACACTCAATGTAACAAAACATCAAGAAGCTAAAACCAATTTACAACCTCATACGTATTCAGTCGTTACTTGTGGGTCCAAATAGCAAAGACAATGCAACCACCGACGCCCTTCGACGGATATACGGGCGTCAGTTACTGCGACTTTACTGCCGCATCTTCACTCGTAACTTGGAGTACGGGGTTGACGTAATAGCTAGCTCTGCTGCCAACACTACTGCCGTTTAGCTTTCCGAATTCATTAGAGTAGATCTGAACCGCCTGCAATTTATGTCGTAGGGGAATTGATGTTAGGTTGTAAAATACTAATTACAGTCATAGTTCGATACCGCTGTTCTAAAGCGGTGGCGTTTTATATTTTGAAATAAATAATGCCAAACATATATATTAGTCCGGACAAATATGATTAAGAGCTACATGTATGGGAAACTACAAGAGACTTTAAGTCGAATAACACATTTATTTATACTCTTTATTGTACACTGGAATACATGATATTAAACACACAAAAATACAATTAAAAGTACAATTGGCGGTCTTATCGCTCTCGGCGATTTTTTCAAGACAACCATGGGATGGAAAATTTGTAAAGGGAAAAAAAGAGGGTAATTAATACCACATTCATACAAAAAATGGTGTATAACACAAACATTCGTCTCGATACGAAAATCGAACCCGCGGTTTCTCATTTCACACTCACCTATTGATCCACTGTGCCATGAAGGCTGTTACGTTGTCATCAATGAATGAATGAATACTACGTGTAACGGGAATAACGCACATCCTCAGACACCCCAATTTAAAAATATTATTACAATCGTAATTCACGTATTGAAATTAGACTGCGACGAATATAAATATTGTTTTTTATGAAATTAGTTGTACTAATTTTCGACATAAAGTTCGTAATTTTAAGTATTTGATTTTTTAAAGTGTTCATTTATTATTGCATTTAGAAAAGACTTTATCGCATCGAGTTATGTTTCAGTTTCGTTTGTCTTGAACGTTAAATTAAAGGGTGACTATTATTTACCTGAGTGTAAATTTTTTTTTAGTGTCTCGATAGACGGATACTCGATAGAGTAGACGGGCCACCTGATGGTAAGTAGTCACCACCACCCATAGACTTCTGCAATGCCAGGGCACAGCAAAACCGCTGCCTACCGTTAATTATTTTTGGAAGAAAAAATCGTGTATTAAAAAATTGTTGATATCGATTCAGTCGCTTATTCTGACAAACTACTTTCGGAGTGTGCATTAATCATGTTACATGTTGTATAACTTATTGTACGAAACGCAACAGAAATCTGCCAGTGTCTTGTGAAATAATGATATTACCATAAACATATTTCCATAAAGACAAAATGAGCCATACATACATCTAACATCAATGACTCTCACATTATTACACAAAATACTTACAAGACAACATTCAGTGAAGTTTGTTGGAATTTTCAATCAATGTTGTTGGCGTAGTCAGATCGACCGCGTCATCGGCCTTAATTAATTCTGGTGATTAAATTGGGGTGTCTCGTGTCACGAAACTAATGTGGCGGCTTCCATATCAGTTCTGTTATTACTATTCTAAATGCTAATGTGAGCCCTGTATCTGAATTTTGAATGACATGAATTCATCTGATCGCTGGTCGCGTTCAACCGTCAAGTCAAGTCAAGTTATGACTATTGTTAGTCTTGTTTCATAGTAAAATAGTCCCACCTCACTTAACTATTGTGCTTATTTGTTAGAAAATAGAGAACAATTGAAACTCTAATTATATAAACAACGCAATGATCTTATTCTTGACTATGGGAAAAAACTTTAACAATACTTCAAATTGACGACGTGTTCTCGCTACTTCACATAGCCCCTAATCGGATGCCTTTGTTCACATTATTGGTTATTCTCACCAAGTGTCCTGTCAGTTCCACTTCAACTATTTTGATTGCGCACCAATTACTAAGTAGTAAATATATATTTTCCGTCGTAAATAAACAAAACACTCGGCGGCCTTCGGTGCAAATGCCAGGGAAATGCTAATCGTTTATTGCTCGCGCCTCAGGCGAGAAGTTCACGAACAAATGTCGCATTATTTTATACACTTGCAACACCCCTTCTTATATCCCCTCTCCTCAAATCGAAGTAGCAGATTTATTATAGCTATTATGGGAGAGGTTTAAGTAACAAATGATTCACGCGATTGTAAGTGATATCTACCGGTCAAAAATTAAATTTAGAAACATAAAAAAGGTTGAAAATATGACCCACCAAACATCCCTCTTACCTTACGAAATGTAACAGCAAGTGCATTTTCCAAGAGACAGTGCTAATAAAATCATATTTAAACATTCATCAACATTTGATGCATGGAAAGGCAGACGAGCTGATGGGCCACCTGATGGTAAGACACCGCCGGCCATAGACCTCTGCAATGCCAGGGCACAGCAAAGCCGCTGCATACTGTACCGTGCCTGCCTTACTTAAGAGAGCTGCGCTAGAAAAAAAAGAATGACGTATACAGAAATCACGAGTTGTAAGATAAAGCTTAAGAGAATCCAATATATACATCACATAATATATACTCATGTACACATAATTACAACTTGCTTACCGACAAATTTATCTTAAATTCAGTGTAACAAAGAAACCGCTGATACATTCACCCATTATCAGAATGTACAAAGGTAATATAAAAATCGACTTTACAATCACCATCAAAGTATTGCCTCGAGGTAAATCAATTTGGCATAAACGTTATTACCGACCGTCCTCCGTCCTCTGAGACATGAATAGGCTTTTATCTTATCGCATAATGTGAGGCTGCTAGAGGCGATACAAGATCAGCATGTATGGAAGAGCTCGTATTGGTCGATGGTGGGAATTTGGCCAATATTTGATGCAACATTTGTCATAGTTAGTTAATTTTTTTATTTGCATGAGATGACCAGCTAAGTCGCCTGATTATTAGCGTCACTTCCACTCCCAAAAACAGCAATAATATCCACACTGTGAATCAACAAGTCCTGATAATTAAATTTTTATTACTATATTGTACTGTAAAAATCTCCTGCTATATGTATACTATATAGGCATATACTCAAATATCCCTATTTATAATTTAAGTCATTTGAGCAATGATATAATTTTTATTCCAAAACAATTTTAATTTGCATTTGTATTTAGGTACTTTATTTTATGATTGCACATTGTTATCGTTTCTTCTAGTTATCATGAAATAATTTATTAAATCTGTCAAAAATATCTCGGTAAGAATTATTTTAATCTCAACTTATTTAAAAATAATATTAGCCCGCTATTAATTATTGTCCTACTACTAGGTCTTGCCTTTACTACTGAAAGGAGTTAGGCTTTAGTCTGCTTAAGTGTAATATTCTGTGTTCAACCTCTTTAAAAAAAAGTTACAATTATAATGTTCTTCTATTTTTCTCCCTTTTATGTTAATCAATAAGTATTTTTAAAGATATCGAAATAATTACGTCGGTTAAATAATTACCAATTTAATTTTATGGATTTGTCGTTTTTATTTTATAAATAAAATCTATTTATTTATAAATCTAAGAGAGTAAATCCTTTCGTACATAATTGAATTCGCATCCAAACCCCAATACGGCCCCTTTAATCAAATCAATCGTAAAACAATAGCGCCGGCTCAGTCGAGGCAATTAATCAGGTCCGCGCAGCGCAGGTGATTGCCGACAGCTCTCTGCGATTAGCATCTACCCATTCTACCCGCTACCTACTCTACCCGCTACCCGCTACCCGCCACCTCGCTCTCAAATTCACAGGTAGAAGGTACAAATTTGCCACAGCTAGACTCGTGATGAGACAGCTATATTTAGTACCCGAGTAATTACGGACTGTTTATCTCACATAAGGATTAATTTAACACTACGAGTGATTGCGAATATAGTGAGGCCGAATATTTAATTGTAGATAATACTACGTACATAGTAGCGTACAGTAAATATCTAGAAATAAGAGCGTGTTTATTCGAATCTACAAATTATCCATACTAATATTTTAAATGCGAAAGAAACTCTATTTTTTGTTACAATCGTATTTACGGATAAACCGCTCAACCGATTATGATGTTATTTGGGAAGGACATAGGCTACTATTTGTCTCAAAAAACCTGAAAGGATGAATTGAGGGATAAACTTGTATATGAGGAAACCATCATTGATCAAGTTATATAAACACTCATATTTATTATTCCCATAAAAATAGAAATAGAAAAATAAATAAAAATCAATACAAAGTTATGAAAATGGTTGGGCCACGCTGTATACATTTTTATCTCGAACAAGACTGGGCTGATTCGACCGACCAACATGAATCTTGTTACATTTCGTATTATGCGTAACATGTTTGAAGTCCTAAATTCCTTTTCAATCCTCATTAGTTTCCTATAATATGAAGACATAACTTTACTTCAAACTAAATCAGATCCAACTAAAGATTCAGCACCCACAACTACAGACAACTAAAGCACATTGGGCCGCCAGCCCAATCGAGTTTAACGCCGCCTCTAATCTAACTTCGTCCGCTATCGATGGCGAGAGTCCAAATTTATCTGAGTATTTATACAAAGGCGAACTGCAAGTTTACAAATAGCCTTGTCTCTGTAGTTGTCACGTTGTTCGGTATAATGCCTGTCAATAAGGCAACTTAACATACATTGAGCTGATCTAATCTAATGTAACTAAACTATTACGATTTACGTATATTAATTGTATGACCAAATATTGTTAACCGGGGTGAAAAGAGCAACGCTAGAGTTTCCGTTCGCCCGCTCTTCTCCAGCGAAACTGCATTCCGAACTGGCGGTAGAGTAAAAAAATGACTGAATCTAAATAATTTATAACATTTCATGGATTCAATAAATATTAGATTTTTTTAATTTTAATAGAAATGCGCCTGCGAGCTGAAAATTTTACACTCAAGAACGATACCTGAGTGCGCTCTTTGCTAAACGGTGATGAACGGTGAACGGTCTGTACACGTGATTTTGCAAGAGACACACATAAAAATCCACAAACAGTTTTAATCTTATTTTTATTAAGAGGCACTCGAAAACATATAAAGTACTCTAAACTTTGTAAAGTTATAAAATCTTCGATCTTTCGAAACCAAAATATCAATTTAAAATTATTTGAATCTTTAATATTTTAGACTTCGAAAATAATAGACTTAACGATTTTTCAATTTTTTTATATGATGTTTGACATATCTTTTCAAGATAGCTAATGTCACTGTTAGCTGTCCTGAGCTCTTGAGTAGCATAGGGCTTATTACACGCACCGCAACGTTGCGTAGGCTTACCTTATTACATGTTCCATGCGTTAGTACTACGTACAGACAAAACAGATTTCTTAACGAGTGGGCAATATTCAACAATCTATCATGTGCTTTTGATTTGTACTTGTTCAAAGACAGTGTTTATCATCTAAAATATTTGCTTATAAATAATTTTTTCAATGCCTAATTAAAATATTTGCTATGTTTCTTATGTGCGCTATCGTCCGTAGATGCTAAACTAGTTTTTCCATCTGTGAAAACTTATAAACGGCCTTCTTGGATTTATATTTCTTTCATGTTTTGTAGGATAGCTGTAAATTTTTCGAATAAAAATATACACTCAACTAAATAACGTAAACAAATAATAATAATAATAGATTAATATCCTCACCCAGTCAATTTTATTTGTTGCACAACAATCACTTCCGTAAACAAATCAAAGCTCTAGTTCCAAGAAGGCCATGTTTGAAAGTTGATCACAACCGTTTCGAAGTGTTTAAAGTTCATCGACTTTCAAACGTTAATTGCGTTTCAAACCTTTTCGCTTCATTTTCGTTTACCAATTTTACCTCCTCTTGAGCACTGAGGCCTAGCGAGAGTAATCGAACTGAGACGAAAATCTTTTTACTATAGTCCGCACCACTGACTTTTCGCAGTATTGTTTAGGTACTCATTGTTAATCTTCTTCTTCATCAGGTGCCTCTCCAATTATTACTGGAGGTTGGCCATCAACTCCGAATATTTGTCTCTGTCCCTTGCAAGGCAAACAACTCTGCACCACTCGTGATTCCAGTCCACTCCCGAATATTCCTGGGCCACGACTTTTTTCATCGGCCATCACCTCCCGTCCCAGCTACTTTGGCCATCATAATAGGTCGTACCTCTCATGTCAAAAAACATTTCCAAGGTAGGCAACTTTCCTGAGTATGACGGTCTGCATGAGCTTGCGGTCTTGGCCAACTCACCTCAATACTTCGATATTAGTGACCTTCTGAGTCCAGCTAATGGAAAGCATGCGCCGGTAAACCCACATTTCAAAATTTCATTGTTAATAAACACTATTTTTATGATAATGGGAAATATTTTGATGAAAGCTATATTTTTTGTAGAGGTAGCTGTAAACAATTTTGTCTTATTATTTTTATCACCACTGTCTCACAATATACTCACGTAAAGTGACACCTTGCTGATGGGTTTCGTAATGCATAAGATTTGCAAAGACCAGAATAACCTTACCATACATTTCCTTGACCGACAACGCATGATCATTCTGTTATTGTGGATGATCACTGAAACTTTAGATTAATTAACATCAATCCTTTGCCGGTCTGTGCTATAAAACAACATAATGATTTTTTTTTATATCATAGTCCGACAAACGAGCGTGGATCACCTGATGTTAAGTAATCTCCACCGCCCATGAACATCCACAATACCGAAAGTATCACGTATGCGCTGTCGGCCTTAAAGGACAGGAATAGGGATTAGGGAAGGGAATCTGATGAGAGTTTTATCACATTAGTGAGGTGACGCTACACAGCAGGCCGGCATAATTGTGTCAATCACCAAGAGGTGGTTGTCCCTCGCTACTTGATACTATACCTGGACCTGCGCTTCCCAGTGCTTACGTGGTTCACGTACAGTTTGCCGTGCCAGGATAAAAAAACTATAAGAATAAAAAATTGTAGTCAACAAACCCAAACGTACCAATGATTAGTTGATGAGGCCTGTGTCTAGATGTAAGACAATCAGTATGGTGCTAATATTATTATTATTATATCCATCTTTATCCTTATCTACAAATTAATGGTCAACATGCTGAATACATTTAAATAAGAATTAAATTTACCGTATACAACTGAATATCTCTTTAACAGGACGCAACTAGAAAATTTAATTTAGCCTACGATAATCTAACTACGACGATCATCGTATTACGTCGATTGAAAAGTTAAAGGATCAATTAAAAGTTATCACAAGGTAGACTCGGTAATGTATACAGTAGAGGGGCGCATTGAAATTCAAACGAGGCGGCGGTAACGGCCCGGTAATAGAAAGACAACACGCCGGTGATCGGATGCGATCACGTCGACGGCCGCCTTAAGTGATTTCTACTTGGGTGGTGGTAAAGGTGTTATGATATTTTGGTAGTAATGAGTGCTATAAGGGTAAAATTGGTTACGCTTGGAGTTTAGTGGTATATGTGTTAGAATTTGGAAATGATATTTCCTTTAGTATAAATTTTGTAATTGGAGACAGTTTTCAGTATTTTGGTGAGTTGGTTTTCACCAAATTTACTTATTTTAGATTTTAGCAGTTATTTCGGTAAGATTTATTGTACTGCTGTTTATTGTTCCAAATAAAAAGAAAAGAAAGAGCTATACAACAAATTTTTAATAATGAGATTTCTACCCTCTAATTAGTTGACGAAAGGAAAACGAGATCAGTAAAACATTTATTAATTAAGCTTGTACGTTACGTAATCGTAAATTTGCTGTGTTTCAAAAAATCTAAGAAATCTGGCTTCGTTAAAAAAACTTTGTCTCAATAGAATTTCAATGATTATTCGAATGAATGAAGACAAAAACAGATTATATTATGATGATGTAGTCATACTAATATTATAAATGCGAATGTATGGATGGATGAATGTTTGTTACTAAACCACGCTACAACGGCTTGACCGATCTGGTTGAAATTGGGCACAGAGATAGATTATAGTCTGGAATAGCACATAGGTTATTTTTTAATCGGAAATAATGTGTGAAATTTGTTTAATTATAACAAATTTGGTACCATGTGCCTATCTTTGTTTACTCATAAAACACAGAAAGCAAAACAACTAAAAAGCTAAAACTAATTTACTACACACATTCAAACTTATCCTCACCTCTACATAGGAGTCTAATTGGAAATATAGATATTTTATCAGGAATTCTTAAAATTCCCTTGTGATGGTGTGATCGGGTAATACAACGTCAAGCGGGCTGTGAGACGCGAGCGGGCGTGTCACGACGGACAAACAAGCGTGCCAAACGCGCCGTGAAATGGACACGTTGCTGTGCGGGCGGCAGTGATGTCGTGTTGGAAGAAAACCTCAGAGTTTGGGGGAATTTTACTAAAAAAACGCGAAGGAACAAGATTGTTTCATATGGCTATTGAAACCAACCTATTAATATTCTGAGCTCATGTTTACAGTTAATCGTTTAAAAGTCAGCAACGCAACAATGATTCTAGATTGTGCTAGTATGGTAGTAATTCACTCGCTGATTATTTTTTTATACTATATAACACCTAGTTTTCTTTAGTAAGGTTCAGTTACAATATAATTAGAAAACAATTCACGTTAAGCCTCTGGTGTGTTCAAACCTTTGGCTTTTAAATAAAACTATCATGTTAAAGCTAGTGAAGTTATTAGGCTTCATTAGAACACTGACCAGGTCTATGCATTTTGGATGTTAAATATTTAGGTGGTGTTGCTATTGTTTTCTGGCATAGCATTTATCGTCAAGCGATTTAGTAATATCGTCTTCAATAAAAATAGTTTGAGCAAAAACTATAAGTTGAGGGATATTTTTGTTAAATTTAATGAAATTTAAAATGAAATACTGTCTGGCAACACTGTCGAGTGGACCATCGAACCAGCGAGCCATCCTCTGAGCATCAGCTGGAAATGCGAATTTTGACAAAGATTGCGGGAAAATTGAAAACGTTTTATCTTTAATACAACACGAAGTAATATCGAGTTGTGAGTCGGGGATTCGGATGTCTCTTATCGGAATGTACCTGTATTGTTGTTACGTAACAAAGGTATTTTGTACTTTTGTAAGACAATCGATATTTCGTGACGCAACAGGCTTATAGTTGCTTGAGAAACGCGTCTCTCAGATTAATTAGATATGACTAGAACATTCAATCGTCATGGCACTTATTTTTGTGGGCAATAATACTCAAAAATTAGGGATGACCACATTTTAGATTAAACCATTTATCCATTAACATGTACATCCCACATTGGGACTAATATTTGTGTATTTTTGTTCGGAATTCGGAAAAATATGGCTTGTCGAATCAGAAATGAGTTGTAAATTAAACCTCACACAATGATTATTATGCTATAAGGTTCAAAATTAAGAAGCAGCGTATCTCATTTCAGCTTTGAAACGTGTTTTGTAAGATCTAAAAAATGCCTCGCAGTTCCTGATACTTATAAAAAAGCTAGTCTCTTAATGCGGTCAGTAACATGTGTGTGACTTTTGGGAGTTGAAAAATGTAATTGAATGATATCAACTACTTCTTTGCCGTATATAATATACACGTGTAAAATACTCGTTTATGTACTAATCCCTGTACATAAACAAGAATAGTTCCAGTTTTTTCAAAGTCCTACTTACTAATAACAAAGCTAAGACGTTTGGAAAATCTCAAAGCAAGCAGTAAATCGTTGTGAGCAATCAAAGTGAAACCACACGAACCGTCAGCCGTTAATTAATGAAAGAAACTCGTTTGAGGCTCGGCCCGCCCCACATACACACACACACACACGGCTAACGGTCGCGATACATGATCAGTTTTGTCTTCAGTTTCACTTCATTTCATAAATAATATACCACATATGGTATTGCTATTATTTATGCCCGATTTGGTAGCGACCATATACATGATACAAAATTTATCAAAGTGGTTTATTCCGAAAATCGTATTTCAGTGTTAATTGGTACATACAGTTCTTTCAAGCAGACATTACATTTGAACTGGACTATATAAGTATATAAGTAATAGTACTATATAGTATTCTTGCTGCTGCTTTCTTAGGTTGTAAGGAAGCTAATCTAGTTTTATTATTATTATATCAAAGTATAGGCACACTGGCAAATTTGTATTTTTGCCGCACCATTCAGCTGTGGCACAGTTTGCCAGCTACCGTGTTCCCTCCTTCCTATGATAATTAAAACATTATTAATAAAAATTCCGATCAGTTCAAACTGACGCAAATTCACCTATTCCGTTTGGCTTTTTCTTGTATACAGGCCTTTATACTCAACTAACAAACGTACCTTACACATTTATTAAATTAAATACGGAGTAAGAAATCTTAACGTCGGTCAGTGTGTGGAATTCATTCGATTTGACCATTAGAGGCTAAATAAAATACTTTTCATTATTTACTTTTATGGTTGTACTGTTTTAATTTACTGTAATTCCATGAGTGTTCGAAAATGACCGGTCTACAAGCATTAAAACGTAATATCACTGTTTTAATATATCGCTATCGTTTCGCTATCATTTGTTCGTCGTTTATTGAATAGAATAATAATTATTGATGGGTGTTTATTAAATATTTTTTATACAAAATAGCAAGTTTTTTAGCATAATTTAAGACATACTTTACTGGCTTCGATTCTCAAATTAAAAAACAATTGTTATTTATTTAGGTGGGTATTTAAAATAAGAATATAGTATATAAATAAAATTCGATATGATCAGAATTGCACCATAAGTCACGGGCAGAATCTAGTTGATAAACTAGTTAGTTACAGTACGACTCCCAAAGGTATTTATTATAACAACCAATAGTCACATGCATAATTCAGTTCGTAAATCACACCCAATGCGGATTGCCTTTGTACTAACCAATACTGTTTAGTTTACCATGTGGTTCCAATCGATAAAGGTAAATGGGAATAAAAAATATTGTAATGTTTACAGTACTACGGTAATAAGGCGTGCCAGTCACAGCTATATTAATAGTGTATATAAATAACAAAAACACGTGTTGATACAGCAATAATCAGAAACGAATATAGTCTCTGCGACCACTGCCACCGTCCTTGATTATGTATCTCGAAAATTTTAGATTGGAAAGGGAAACTTTAGCCCGAGATCTTATGTCGATCACATTATTTACCTATGTATCTCGCTACTTGATACTTTAACTGGACTACACTTACCATCAGGTAGAGTGTGGTCAATTATCCGTGCCAGGATAAAAAAAACTTCTGTTTCAGCGAAACATGTGTATCTTTATCTGTCGAAAATGTAAGAGATAATGTATGAACGGTAGGCAGCGGCTCTGCTGTGCCCTGGCATTGCAGAAGTCTATGGCGGCGACTACTTACTATCAGCTGGCCCGTCTGCTCGTCTGCCTATTCAGGCATTAAAAAAAAAATATAAGGAAGACAGAAGAAGTGTCTTAGGCTCGTATCTTGAGGCACTTAATAGTCTCTGCCCACCCTATGGGATGCAGACATTACTTCGCGTGTTTCAAATTGTGCGTCCTTTTGAAATCTAGAAGTCAGGCACGGAAACTGAAAATCAAACCATTGTATCAGATATTTGCATCCTAAAATGATGTGATAAGTATGGTTATTAAATCAAACCCCTTCCTCCGTCATAGACCCGAGAATGACATGCTGTTTTTATTAAAGAGTAATGCTTGGCAATAAGCACACGGCGGCCCCCGGGAGCCGGTGTAATTGCTCGCCGGACAGCCGCACGTTAATTGGATCGGCCCCTTTTTGACATCGCCATTCGCCGCCCCATCGATTGGAAAATCCGCAGTTTTGCCACACAGACAATTATCCACACTCAGCTTTTCGTACGTTTCCACTTGGACGAGATTATTTGATGATTGCTCAAGTTTATTACTAATAAGAGATGCAAAGATTAATTAAAACTGTTTTTTATTACATTGCGGTGGCGCAGTTGTAATTGCGTATGCTTTACGGCTGCTACGCTGAGGTTCTCGGGTTCGATCCCCCGGTCGGGTAAAGTGATATTGGGTTTTTCCACTTAGAAATACTCAGTATCAGCCCGAAGTCTGGAATTGTGCCGGGATGGCGATAGGCTCGCCTCCTACCACATTATGGGACCGTAATAAATTCGGCGAAAAATGGGTGTACTGGTTACACCTCTACCTACCCCTTCAGGGATTATAGGCGTGAGTGTATTTTTGTTTTTATTACGTGGCAACAAATATAGTTATTGGCTCGTAGACAGCTGCCAATGGCGATGGGTTTGTCCCTACAGAGATTACTATGTTCCTTGTCTCCATACATCACATCCAGATGTATAGTTTTTAATCGCACATTATTAAAAATTACATCGAAGTTATATGAAATCTATTTATAAGACTATTAGTAGAAGAAACCCGTGCTTGCAGGAGTGTATTTTATGTAACTTTACTACAAAATTCTTCATTAAAAATTTAAATTTTAAATACGGGCACATGCTAATAATTGCTCTTTTACCAGTTTTATCTATACTATAATATTATAAAGAGGAAAGATTTGTATGTATGTTTGTAACGAATTGGCTCAAAAAGTACTGCACCGATTTTAAAAATTCTTTCACCATTTGAATGCTTCATTATCACTGATTAATATAGGCTATTTTAATTGCAAGAAAATAATAAGGATAGAAAGGTGTAATAGCTTAAGATGCCTATATGGATTGTATATCCTTTCTTCCAAAAATTACCTACACGCGGGTGGAGCCGCGAGCAACATCTAAGCTTTCTTTAGTTTGCTCGTTTTCTTTTCCCTTCTTCTGATCCCTGCCAACATCACTTTCATCGAGCCACCTGATGGTAAGTAGTCACCGCCGTCCATAGACGTCTGCAATGCCAGGGCACAGCAAAGCTTCTGCCTACCGTGGGTCTAACTACTTAACTCTGTGTTTTTGTTGCAATAAAGCTTATTTATTATTATTATTATTAACTATAGGATCAGGACTATATGTTACTGTTAGATATTATTTATTTATTAAACTTTTTACCTGGTGTGATTTGCAATGGCTGTTTTATTTCTTCTTTGATGAAAACCTTCACGAACGCTAACCCATCAAGGTTGTAGATGAAAACATTAATTTCTATTTAAAAGATAATTTATTTGCAGTGCCTCCAGAGAAGCCAGTGGTGGTAGACCGATGGGGAAGAGTCATCAACACTACTACACTAGGACCCCATGAAGAGGGCGACGATGTTCTACTTACCTGCAGAGTGCTCGGAGGTAAGACAATTTATTCTTTATGGGAAGCTGGCAGACGGGTAAGCAAGTCACCTGGTGGTCATGAAGGCTCTGTAAACCACATTCATATCATGAACACATATGTGATATCATGACACAACAGTAAGCTATTTCAGGCCGGTATTGAGACAGTGGCGCTAACCCGGTCGAGACAGTCCATTTATACTGTAGATAATTAAACACAACGCTTCTCAGCCCTAACACCTTTCAAATTTTAATATATTTTCCTGTTTTTACAAAAGTCTGTGGTTTTATGAACTTTTGACTGCGAATCCATTGCGTTATAGAAGTAAGAGTCTTATTGATAACTTATAGTATCTTTTTTTTTTTTACGTACTAGCAAAACGCTTCGTGCGCACTGGTGGAATATCAACCATGTATCGATGACGCTTCGCCGAGTGTCTTGTCGTCCGATGATGGAAAGGGGTTGGGGGAATTAAATTATGTAATTCCAAGGCACACTCGCCGAAATGTATCCGGTAAAATACCGATAAACTAGCAACTTTACGTCTGTGTTCAAGGCTTTGCAGCCTTGCCTCGACTATCTCTTCTATCTTAAGAACGTACTTTAATACCGAACGCAGCAATAGCCTAGTTTCCAGTCGCACAGCTTACCAAAACAAAAATATTCATTTTGAAACCAGCTAAATTGGCATGCACCAATGTGATAAGCCAATGCTTATCAAGGTTATGTGTGTGTTTTTAATTATTACTTGCTTAACGCTGTAAGAAAACATCGTGAGAGCTACATGCCTGAAAGAGTGAAGGTGTATGAAATCTATCAACCCGGGTTAGGTCAGCATGGTGGACTAAGGTCTACCCCCTATCATTAGTAGAGGTCCGTGCCCAGAATTGAGACGATATATAATATGGTTGGTATTATTATAACGTAGTAGTTAAAGGTATCTTTCGGTACTTATAATGGATTATTCAAAGTAATCTTAGTTTCTAACTCAGACAATAAGCCTTTAAATTATCAAAGTTTAAAATTATTATCATAGTTGATTCATAATTTACGTTACAACGTTCATAAAATATTAAGTTATATAGCTTAACAAGGTGAAATTTTTCCTAGGAAATTAATAACTTTTAAAATGCGGGGGTTTGTTAAGAAATATTAATTTGTAATAAGTGGCGTTGGTGTACATTGGATTACTCACGTAGCGTAAACATAACATTCTAAAAATACTCGCAAAGGAAAAAAAGTACTGCGTGGGTGGTTGCGGATAACGTTATTTCTGCTAATTGACCCGACACAAATTTGCTTCCTGCTGGTTTATTCTGATATTTAATTATTGATTTTTAAAAAAGGTTTGTTTATATATTTTTTGTATTATAATAATAATAGTAGCCCTGTATTAAATATTATTCCTCTTAATCTGTCCCGGGTCTCCTCTACTAATGAGAGGGTTTAGGCCTTAGTCCACCACGCTGGCCTAATGCGGGTTGGTATTTCTTTGTATTAATTTATATTTCTAACATATAATTGGGTTAATAACAATCACTGTTACTGCTATCTCCTTTTCTCCTCTGGTTACATGCTATTAGTGTCTTCTCTTTTAGTATGCTGAGATATCTTTGAAAAGTGGTGCACTATTTTTTAGAACCTAACTGCTACATGCATGTTTATAATGAATGAAATATTAGTCACGTTATTAAGTATTTTTGTAGGCAGGTGTTATTATTGTTTTAAAAAAGCTTAATTCAATTTGTCCTAGAAAACTTAATATATAGAACAATAGAAGAACAATACAAGTTTTTTAATGTGAAGTTCGGCAGTCGAGCAAGCTGATCTAATGATCAGTGATCTACACCAATGAACACCCACAAACGGATTGCGAATGACAGGATAATTCAGGTTTTCGGAAGTCTTATATACCGTAGAAAATGTCGCAGCAAATGGTTCTTTTACAGTTTTCTGTGCGACAGTACATAATTCAGATTGAACGACCTAAATCCTCACTGATCTATTATTACATTGTAATCCATGCATAATGGATTAGGCGGACCAATCACTGTGCAATTTTGGGACGGACGGATTCATAATAAATTGGCACTTCATGTGGGAGGTACATTTAATACGATAAATAAATACATACAGGAGTAAAATTAGCGCTACGCCATGTGCGGTGTTGTTTGCTACGAAGCTACGGTATTGCGATGCTACGTCTCCATGTCGCTACATAATAATATCACAGTTTAAGATATGTTCCGGTTTCCACGATCAGCGTAGGACTTGCACACGACCCTCATAAAAACGAACTATTTGTTCCCGAATTGCTGCTGTAGAGCCGCGTAGCCGTTTACTGGTGCTACGCTTTTGGTATGCGCTTGCTACGTGGTTTGTGCGCGAATCCGACTACAAGTAAGCAAGCCGATGTAATATAAGATTTAGTACTAAGTCATAAGGCACAAATTATAATAAAAGCACATAAGCGTAATTGGAGGTACCGTGCAACGCTGGTAAACGCCATGACTCTGACCATACTGTATGTTAATGCAGTCCCGTCAGTTGTGAACACAATGAGCTTTTGTTTATTATTTATTTAATAAAGACATAATACAATCAACTCACCAAAATGTGTGCCCAAATCATGATTATTAAATGTGTATGTCCGTACGCAAAAATTACACCTTAAACAATATAATTAAACTACCTTACCTACTGCTACTGCCTACCTTAAAACAAACAAAGTTACGAAATATGCAGAATTAGAACAAAAGGCTAAAACAATTTATTCTTTAAAGATTTTATAAACATCACAGAGCTATTATCCATGACGTTAATGTCTTCATTGGCATTGGCGTTTTTTGTACATTTGCACGCCTGTTATTCCCGAATGGGTAGGCAGAGGTGTAACCAGTACACCCAGATATTTCCAAGCTTTTTACCGTCCCATGATGTGATAAGAGGCGAGCCAATCGTCATAGCGGGCACCTTTCCAGACTCCGGGCTGATATAAAAATTTCGTTGTAGAAAAACCCAGTAACATTTTACCCGTCCCGGGGAACGAACAAGAGACCTGTATAAAATGCAGAATCTGTTGCGGTGCAGCACCTTTACCGTTACAGCTACTTTAAATATTTACAGTAGGATGATGATCAACATCAAATGCGTTTACAACCTGTACAATATGAATACTGTGGTGATATTGTCAATGGAGATAATTCGCGGCGTAGCTCTCGTCTCAGACACTTGGAGAGGATTAACTTAAAATATATGAAAGCTGGTTTGAATACTTACAATTTGTACGGAGCCGAGCGAGTATGTCTGAATCACTTTGTTTTATTTCAATTTGTCTCGTGTACTTATTATGTACTCAACTTTTGTACTCCAGTGAAATGGTAATGAGCATGTATTAGCTTACGAAGAATCTCTCGTGTGTTATGTGTGCGCGAGAAAAGAGCTTTGTTATTATACAAGATCGTATTACACAATTTGTATTAATGTTGTTCTTAGTACTAGCGTATTTAGTCATCTACAAAGACTTTTTTCCTCATGATGTTTTCTTTAGCAATAAAGCCAATGAGAAGACATATATAACTTGACAGCCTCCGATGCGCAGCGGGTGAGTTGGCTGTGAAATGAGAGACCGTGGGTTCGATACCCGCACTGAGACAAATGTTTGTGTGATAGACAGATATTTGTTTCGGGCCTAGGTGTTGTGGGACCGTGATCCCTCGTAGTTCTTGATACGATACAGGTTTTACCTAGTGTGGGGTCAGAACTGTATGTGTGACTGTTGGGTGTATTTATAACTTTGAAGAGCGTGATTTTTTTATATGATTTCGAATCTTTGACACCTGCACTTTTTGTTCTTATACTGCTCTCAAAAGTATTATTGCAGTAAAGATAATATACTCAACTCCTTTATAAATTTGATACAAACCACACAGCTAGTTAATGTTAAGTATCGTATGAGCTCATCGCTCAAGATGTTCAGTCGACCACTCCCTTCCGTGTCAATGAGAATGTTTGCCCGCGCCGGGTGACTCCACTCTACACAGAAACGCTTTTATCGTCGTGAGACCAGCTGCTCTTTATAATCATGAAAAATACTTGCCATCGGACAGCGTATCACTGTGAGGTAATGACTTATAGAGTACCATACGTTTTTATTCGAATTAAACAAAATAATTAATCGCATTGCGTCGGTGGCGTAGTTGTAATGCATGCGTTGCGACTGCTCTGCTGCGGTCTCGGGTTCGATCCTGGGTCGGATAAAGTGATATTGGGTTTTTCTATTTAGAAATACTCAGTATCAGCCCGAAGTCTGGAATTGAGCCCGGTATAGGGTCGCCCCCTATCACATTATGTGTTGTGCTTAGGAGTCCGTACACCCTTTTGTACAATGAAACGCGTTGAACTGCTTTAAATTGATATATTGAGTTAATTATTTATTTATTGCTATATGATAGTATGTGCGATGCGGGCGCGATATGAGTGTGAACTGATTGATTTTAACAATATAATAATGTACGCGTGTCATGCTAATGTGCTGAATATGTAAATATGTGCGGTTATTCCGTACATGCTCCGGGAGAAGAGTAAAGGAAAAGTATGAAATGATATGATATGATAATGCAATTAACCTAGTTACAAGGTGAAAAACAATTTTCAGTTATAAGCTAATCATTAGAGTCTTTAAACAATGTTCTCGTGAACATTGAAAGTCGGCGCTCTAGCAATAGGTGAAGTGGCTCGGTCACTCTTAGGTATAGCGTTGATTGCACTGCACTGCACAACACTACCACTTTCACTAACACTATCACTGCTAGTACCATGATAACGACCGGTGTCGGTGACGCGCTGATCACCTCCAGCGCGGTCTAGACCCGCGCGCCGTCCGCGCCGTCCGCGTCTCCACGCCATCACTGCTCCCGCAATCACCACCACACTCCCCATTATATATATTAATGTGTAGTGGTGTATGTCGTGATATGACAGACTATATTCTTCTAAGCCTGGCTCCTGTTTCATTTCATTGATTTTCTCGCCCAGTGCCCTCATTTGGTCTTTCCAATTTTCATCATAAGATGTGTTTCGAGTTGCAGCATCCCATAGACTCGACATGTTAATTATGTTATTGATGATGTTATTATTAGGAATATCTATAGAGGGCTTTATTTGTAGAGAATTATGACCTTGATTGTGCGCATAAACCGTAAATTTATTAAATTTTACGATGCAACCAGGAGCTATAGAAATAATTCCTCCAGCACTTATCCGGCTTGCTGTCATTTGATGCTCGCATATTATTTTAAAGTAACATTCGGAACAACAATAGTATATATACTTGTTTATATCATTTAATTCATGCCAAGTATCCTGACACGTCTCTACTCTAAACTTACATTGATTAGTGACAATATCAATTTCACATAAATTGGTGTCTGATTGCATGTCGAAAATAGGTCTTTGTAGATAACACAGGTATGTATCCAAGTCTCGAGCGCATAATGTCAGATCATTTCTTGATAATTTTATAAACGAGTCCTTTGCTAAATTTATTGCAATGTGTTCGGATATAGGCTCTATTGTGATCATCGTGCCTTCCCCTTCTCTAGAAGTCCTTTCAGGAATTGGAATAATATGATATATCTCATAGGAATCTCTGCTTGTCAGTGGAATTGTAATTTCAAATAGTAAATATTCACGAAGCATTCTGGTTTTCACTTTTAAGAAATTATAAATACTGCGGATGTCCATTTGAATATTTTTAATGGGTAGTGATAAATCCTTGGAAATTTGAGAAGAGATAATACTTAATTGGTTTCGTAGTTGTTCGGGTGTTAAAAGATGGAAATTGAACCTACCGTGGTAAATATCAGTTACGGTATCCAACAATAGTTCCTGAATACCTTGTAGTGTGTGAAGCATATTATTTGCTGTTATAGCTGCTAATGAGAATTCACTGATATTTGACAACGAATTTACTTGATTTCCTAACGTATTGACTACCTTATCCAAGTTTAAAAACTGTTTATTGATGATTTTGCTTTGTTTGTTAATGGCTTCCTCTGACCTCTTAAGAAGATTGTACTCAGCCTCTATAACAGATGTTTGATTTCTCCAAAGTTGCCTCAAGTGATTCTGATTATGTTTTAACGACTCTATGTCTCGTTGATACTGTTCGGCGAATCTCTCGTCTAATACGCCGAATAATGAGTTAGCAATGTAACCGACACCGTTGATAAGCCCGCGCCGCCGTCTAACGCGGTTGTTCCAATGCTGAGTGAGTAATAAGCGATCGTAGTAATCCAGCTCTGATTGACCGTGACGTAGCTGCATAAGGATTACGTCACAATGTGTTTGCGACCGTATATTATTACACATATGATCTAAGTGTTCCACGTACTGATTATATGCCTTAACGCCTTGCCAATAAGGATCCATGTCGTAGTATAATATTAATTTCCAGTAGTCTCGCACTAAATGCATATTAGTTAACTTATCGAAATATAGCCCTTGTTTTTCTCGAAATTTTGTAACGTTAAATGAACATTGTGAGGTCATAATTATACTCATAAAGTATAATAGTAGAAGTACGAGTGAGCTTAAACATTTTCGTGTTTTTGACTTGTTTGAAGTATCTTGGTGTTCATGACTGTTACTACCTTCGCTGTTTTGTATAGGTAGTACTGATAGTTTCACTATAGGACGCTTAAGGATTCCATTTCTAGTTTTTAAAGTCACAACTCTGACAAATCCGTCTTTGCCGGGATGTAACTCGATAACTCTGCCGATTGCCCACTTTCCAGCCGGCAAATTAGAGTCATGAATGAGTACTAGGTCATTGATCTGTATGCTGCTATTTGATTTTTTCCATTTGCTTCTTGTTGTAATCTGACTGAGGTATTCGAGTCGCCAGCGTTTCCATACATCATTAAATAACTTTTGAGTTAAATGCCATCTTGTTCTCAAATCACTTTCTGTATTAATTACTGTCAATGTTGGCCCGCCGGTTAGGAAATGTGCTGGAGTGAGGCAATCTAGATCATCAGGATCTTCTGACATTGGACAAAGTGGCCTTGAATTAAGGCAAGCTTCTAACTGGGACAGGAGGGTAGATAATTCTTCGTACGTTAATCTTTGCTCACCAATTACTCTTTTGAGATGGTTTTTGAGGCTCTTAACTGCTGCCTCCCATAAGCCTCCTGCTGATGGCCATGCGGGCGCATTAAAATGCCAAGTGATTTGCATATTTGTGATTTCATTCATAAAATCTTCATTAAAAATGCTTCTTAACTGCTCATATTCACTTTGAAGTATCTTATTAGCACCTAGAAAGTTCGTGCCGTTGTCGCTGTAAATATGGCCTGGAGTTCCTCTTCTTGCGGCCATTCTTTTGAGTGCGGACAAAAATGATGACGTTGTTAAGTCTGATACAACTTCTAGGTGTACAGCCTTGGATGCCATACACACAAATACTGCTATGTAGCCCTTTGAACACTTTGTTCCTCGGCCCTTGTTGGCTCTTAGCATTATGAAGCCTGTGTAATCGACCCCAGTATGATAGAATGGTCGTGCTGGGTTACATCTCGCCTCTGGTAAGTCCCCCATGATTTGATGCTGAAGTCGGGGATTGTTTTTTCTACATGTAACACAAAAATGTAGGCGTTTTTTAACAGCTCTGATACCCCCAATAATCCAGTACCGTTGCCTGATTAATGCTAATGTCAATTGTGGTCCGCCATGGAAGGTAAGTTTGTGAGCCTGATCTATTATCAAGTCTGTTAACCTGCTACAATGTGGTAAAATAATGGGATGCTTCATATTGTTGTCTATATGGGCGTTTCTCAATCTCCCGCCGACACGAAGGACACTATCTCCATCAATGTAAGGGTTCAAATTTAATATTCTGCTTTTATTGCTTACATCTCCTCTGCTTTTTAATCTGCTTATATCTGCTTGAAATTCTATTTCTTGTATATATTTAATTATTTTTAATCTTGAGTTATTGATCTCTTGTAGAGTTAGATAAGACCTCTTAGGTATGTTTTTTGAGATGAACCTTAATATCCATGCTAGTATACGTATTGCTCTAGTAATAGTGCTATAATCTGTTAAAAGTTTCATTATAATTATATTTTGTTCATGTTGAACACTGTTTGCTTGATGCCGTTTTTTACTTTCTTCGTCGGCTGTATAAACTTGCTTTACGGGTATATTTTTCAAATTTGGCAGCCATGAAGGTCCGTTCCACCACAGGCCGTGATCCTTCAATTGAGTTGCCGTTAAGCCCCTACTAGCGCAATCTGCTGGGTTTTCTTCGGATTTCACATAATGCCAGCAGTCTTTGGGCATATTTGTTGTAATTTGCTTTATTCTGCTTGAAACGAATGGTTTATATTTATCTGGATCTCCATTCAGCCACCCCAGGACTACCGTCGAATCCGTCCAACCGTAAATATTACTTATGTTATATTCACTAATGCATTGTTTTACCTTGGCCATTAATTTTGACAGAAGGAGCGCTCCACTGAGCTCCAGTTTGGGTACTGTAATGGTTTTATTGGCTGGTACTAATTTAGTTTTTGCTACGACAAGCGATATTATTGACTTATTTTCATGTTTTTTATGTACCCTGCTATATATGACGCATGCATATGCTTTCGTGGAAGCGTCACAAAATCCATATAATTCAATATTATCTTGCTGTTCAGTACCAAGCCATCTTGGTACATTTAATTTATCAATATTCTTGATGTCATCCTTTATTATTTGCCACTCTATACAAATGTTATTAGGTACTGCGTCGTCCCATTGTATGTTAGCGAGACAAACTGATTGAAATAATATTTTCATTTTTGTACTTACAGGTGCAAGCCAGCCCAAGGGGTCGAATAATTTCGATATTTCGGACAGGAGAACTCTTTTGGTATATTTTTGTGAAGGTCCTATCGGTGTTTGGAAACAAAACAAGTCCTGCTGAGGGTTCCAAGAAACACCTAATATTTTTGTAAACTCCGATCCTTTAAAGTAATAATTTTCGGAGGCGTCTGTATCTGTTAATAGTTCTGTGGCATTTGATGTCCACTTACGCAGGTTAAATCCTGCAGAGTTCAATAGTTGTTTAAGTTGTTGCTGTAATGACCTAGCTGCTTCTATGCTATGACTACCGTGAATTAAGTCGTCCATGTAAAAGGATTGGTCCAAAACTTGTGAAACTTCTGGATATTTCTGCTCATCGTTAGCCAACTGCTTCAAACACATCATAGCTAAAAACGGCGCACATTTAGTGCCGTAAGTAACAGTAGTTAACTGGTATTCTTTTAATGCATGCATAGGAGATTGTCTCCAAATTATTTTATGGAAGTGTTGATCTGATTTATTTAAGAAAATCTGTCTGAACATCTTCTCTATGTCGGCGGTATATGCATACCTAAATTTCCGCCATCTTAAAATTAAAGACTGCAGGTCCTGCTGCAAATTAGGTCCTCGCTCCATGAGGTCATTTAGGCTGTAGCCACTCGAAGTTGGAGCCGAGGCATTAAAAACTACACGTAGTTTTGTAGTTAAAGATTGTGTTTTATGGACACAGTGGTGCGGCAAATAACATTCCGGTGTTAGATTACCGGCACTCGGAATCATATGTCCTAACGCTAGGTATTCATTTATAAATAATTTATAGTCTTGTGCAATTGTTTCATTACGTGTAAATTTTTGTTCTAATTGAATAAACTGAGCTAACGCTTTTGCTCTGGATTTGCCTATGTATTTTTCAAAATCCGTCTTAAAAGGAATTCTCACTTCGAATCTACCGTCTGGTCGTCGTATAGTTGTTGACTTAAACAATTCGATGCATTTTAAATCTTGAACCGTGAGGGTAGAATCCTCTGTTATGTCCTCGATTTCCCAAAATCTTCTTATTTCGTCAATGTTATTTTGAATTACGTTACATTGCACGGTGTTGGCATTCCCACTCAGAATCCATCCTAAGCGCGTATGCTGCGCGAGCGGTAATGATTCTCCTCCTCTGCGTATACCTTCTAAAAGTACGAGAGAATAGACATCTGCCCCCAAAAGAACATCTACAGGTCTGCTTTTATAGAATTCAGGGTCTGCTAATTGAATATTATCCAAATAGCCCCACGTAGGTTTGGAAAATGTGTAAGATGGCAGTTTGGTAATTAGATTTTTCATAATTAAGGTTTCTACTTGAAATTCATAATCGCTGATAACTGATCTACACTTGATATTGATTGTACCCTTACATTGGCTTTCCTTAACTCCGACTCCTGATATGACTCCCTTAAATGCTTTACGAGGTAGGTTTAATAATTGAGCGGCATGTTCGGTCACAATAGATGCTTGTGAGCCTTGATCAAGAAGTGCACGCAAAATATGATATGATCCATCTGCTGATTCTACCTTTATAAGCGCAGTAGCCAGTAGAACTTCCGGTATTTCCGTTTGTAGGGATACATGTGATTTACTATGAAACTGATCTGGATTTGAACCCGTAGTAAAACCACGCTCGTGTCTTGGTTGCGTCGTCGCTGAGCCACTGGGTACGCTACTCGGCGTCGAATTTCTCGCTTGCATAAATGCGTTGTGCAATAATGTATTGTGACGTTCATTACAATCACGACATCGCTTTTCTGAAAAACATGTTTTGTCCTTATGACTATAAAGACAGTTTTCGCATAAGTTTAATTTTGCTGTTGTTTTTAACTTTAAGTAATTTGGCATGCTAAGGAATTTTTCACAACTAAAAACTCCATGATTATTGTTACAAATGGGACAATTTAGTTTTTTATTTTCATAATGTTGATTATTCACACGACTGCTTGAAAATGACTGCTTAGGGTTATTATTTTTCTGATAAGAATATTTTGTTATTAATTGAGAATTGTTAGATCTGCTTGATAGCGTGGGATTTTCCAACTTCTTGCGAGAGGACTCCATGTTTGTGAATTTGCCTTCTAAAAATTCTAAAAATTCTTTGAGTACAGGTAGCTCTCTTGGATTCTTTATAGAGTCATTGTAATCATTATAGGTGTCATTGTCCAATTTTTGTGATATTAAATGGACCAGTAGTGGGTCCCAAGTAGATATATCAACACCTAAGTTTTTTATGGCAAATAAACATTCACGAGCTGTATCATGAAGGTTTTTGATGCTTTTTAAAGATTGCTGATGCATAACCGGAATGTTCATTATAAGATTTATGTGAGATCGGAATATAAGCCTAACATTATTATATCTATGGTTGAGGATATCCCAACACACACTGTAATTGTCTGAGCTGATGCTTAGATGCTGTATCAATCGTTCTGCTTCTCCTTTTACTTTCCCTTTTAAAAATTGCATTTTTTGAGCATTAGAAATTGACGGATTCCTATGTATTGCTTCAATAAACAAATCTTTAAAAGAGACCCATTTATGAAAATTCCCATAAAAACATGGTATATCCATTTGAGGAGTAGATTTTTCCCTATGAGATTCTGACCATAATAATAAGCAAAGGACTGTTCATACGTTTCATTTTGCCCTTCTAATTCGCTATCTATCTCCCAATGCTGTGAATCAATCGCAGCCCATCGAGACTGGAGAATTTTAAGTAGGTCATCGAACTCCCACTTTTCTTTGATATTGTCTAAATTAATGTTAGAGACAGTGTGCATAAATGCACGGAAATTGCTTGCTTGTTTTTTAAGCATTTCATCTGTCTTACTACTAGCTCCTTGACTTGTTGTTTGCTGCGGTGGTATGAACCGTGGAGGAGCCATAAGTAGCGTCTTAGGCGTCTCCGGTCTGGGTTCTAGTTTACCTAAATTATATTTTTGAATATAAGCCCGAGCATTGTCGTAAAAATCTTTAGTTTTTTCGTAAATGCTGCCGGTAAAATAAGCATGCGAGTAATCGTCATACTCTAAGAGTTTGCTATGATTCGATTGAAATTCCACCCAGTACGAATCAAGGGTGTCTAACCGCCTCTTGATGTAATCAGACGTTTTTCGCTCCGAACTGTCTTTTTTAAAGTTCCGAAAAAGTTGCTCTATTGCCCCAATAACTGTATTTTGGTTGACCAATAAATCCTCCATGATGATTAGGTAATAAATGGAAAGATCTTACTTTTTCGGATGCTGTTGCTGTTGCGCTGATGCTGTGCTAATGCTGTGCTGATGCTATGCTGATGCTGTGCTGATGCTGTGCTGATGCTGTGCTGATGCTGTGCTGATGCTGTGCTGATGCTGTGCTGATGCTGTGCTGATGCTGATCTGATGCGTTCTTGATACACACGCTACTTGATATATGCTGATGATGATCCTGTACTCACGCCTTGATACTGCTTTGCTGCTAATGCTTAACACTGCTGTTTATAGTCTACTGCTCTGAACTGTATTGTCCACGTTGCTAAAAGTTCCGAAAAAACGTCACACGTGTCGGTGTCCCGCCTGTTCGGAGGCTCGAAGGACCAAAAAAATATGTTGTGCTTAGGAGTCCGTACACCCTTTTGTACAATGAAACGCGTTGAACTGCTTTAAATTGATATATTGAGTTAATTATTTATTTATTGCTATATGATAGTATGTGCGATGCGGGCGCGATATGAGTGTGAACTGATTGATTTTAACAATATAATAATGTACGCGTGTCATGCTAATGTGCTGAATATGTAAATATGTGCGGTTATTCCGTACATTATGGGACCGTAATACATACATACATACACTCACGCCTGTAATCCCCGAAGGGGTAGGCAGAGGTGTAACTAGTACACCCACTTTTCGCCGAATTTCGGTCCCATAATGTGATAGGGGGCGAGCCTATCGCCATACCGGGAACATTTTCCAAACTCCGGGCTAATACTGAGGCATTTCTAGATAGAAAAACCCAATATCACTTTACCCGACCCGGGGATCGAACCCGAGACCTCAGCACAGCAGTCGTAACGCATGCGCAATTACAACTGCGCCACCGAGGCAGTCGAGGACCGTAATAAATTCGGCGAAAAGTGGGTGTACTGGTTACACCTCTGCCTTCCCCTTCAGGAATTACAGGCGTGAGTGTATATGTATGTATGTAATTAATCGCAAAAATATAGAGCTATTAACATACGGTCATCAAAAGTGACTGCCTGCACTATATAGTTTGGCCTAGTTATAAAGATTATACGAACAGTTCATACTTCTTCTCGATGGAGTAGAAGTATGAACATCATGAGATAAAGGCCGAACCTATAGCAATATCACACAGGATTCTCAGCAACTATATACAACTAAGACGGCTTTCAGTTTCACAACTGCTCTACATAGAAACAAACTCGGGACTTCTCGAATCGACCATAGCTACTACAAGATCATTTGTGATGATTGAATAAATTTTAAGACTATTCCAATGTATAAAAGATCTGGTATTACATTAGAAGTGTAAATAACTATAATCACAATATGGTTCTAGTAGCAGCTTAGGCTAAGAAATTGGTAAGGTTTTAGGTTCAAATCCCAGATCAAGTAGTCAAATTTATGAACATTGCTTAAATTAAAATAATACTTGTCAATTTCTCGAGATCTGTACTTTTCGCGTTATGGCGTTAGTTTCGCCACTTTATTCTTGAGACAGAAATGCACTCGGCTAACTGTATGTGAAATATTTTTACCCCCGCCTACCTACTACTTTAATAATTTACGGATTATATTGCGGTTTATTTTGCTATTTTAACCCGACGTTACGAAGGCTTTACAGCCTTCATGGTTACGGGTGGTTTGTCAAATCGAAGCCTTCTTATGAATATTCAGCAACGGATTTCAACAAATTAGTTTTATTTCAATGTGTAATATTCGCGTAAAGATACGAAACCATTATATACCTTCATTTCTTTTCATTTAATCTCACGATTATGAACCTCGTACAACTATTAAGTTTAGCTCAATATTATTTTATCATCTTGTATCGGAAATAATTGTTAGAGTTCTTATTCTAACAAAAAGATCGGTAGTTCGTATTTCCTCGATGCTATTACACTGAGAATTGTTGTTCCGTTTCATGTATTGTTTGTCTGAGTATCGGCTCCTTTAATCGAATTGTAAGGAAGGAATTATGGGGAATGACAATAAAGATGCTGACATCACTTATTTGACTTGATTATTTATGACATAGTACTGTTATTACTTTATTTATAGCTATATATCCCTCTCTAATCCAACTAGAAACTTTAATCGTTATTATATCGGGATTTTATCAACCGATTACTGTAACCGTCAAAATATATTATGTTCAATTTTTAATTTAAATTACATACATATATGTATCCGCTGGATGCGGGTGGCGCAGGACCGGTCATTGTGGCACTCTTTGGGAGAAGCTTATGTCAAGCAGTGGACGTCCTTCGGCTGACATGATGAAAATGATATACACTCACGCCTGTAGTCCCCGAAGGGGTAGGCAAAGGTGTAACCAGTAGATATAATGCTATTGGGGTTAAGTCTATCGCCATACCGGGCACGATTCCAGACTCTGGGCTGATTCTGTGTATTTCTAAATAGAAAAACTCGATATCACTTTACCCGACGCAGGATCGAAACCGATACCTCAGCACAGCAGTCGTAATGCTTGCGCAATTACAACTGCGCCACTGAGGTAGTAAATTTAAATTATTCAATTATATTTTTCACTAAAACGTGTTATTTTTAACAACTAAACCTACTGCCTTTTGTATTCTTAAGCTATGTACATGTCTTTATTCAAAATACGAACTCGCGCGGGTACATGTGTTTAAAACTAATGCCACATACATCCTAATAAGCGCTTCTTAGTTAAGCTCGTCGCCATCAAACAAAGAAGAAGAAGAAGAATCCTAATAAGCGGGAATGTTGGCAGATTTATGTATTTAGCAGGAGGTTGGAAGTCTGAATGAAATAGTGTTTCTTTCACAATTTCAACACAAAATAGTCTTGCTATACTTTATCGCAGTAATGCGGATATACTGTTGCGAATATAGTATTTACTAGCATGACGTGATCGGGGCATAATAATCATTGGTGCGTTATGAGGTTTGAAGAATAGGTATGGAAGATGGGAAGTTAAGTAAATGAGAGTAAATGTTGTTTTCTTGGATTGTACGGCAAGTGACCACACTGCACCTGATGGTAAGCGCAGTGCCGCTCGCGCCGTCCTATTAGAGTATTATTCACACTCCGCCCTGGCCAAGAAGGTGAAGAAGCGGTCGCTAGTCTAGTGTCAGAGTACCTACTCAGAAGACGCAAAACGGCCAAACATCGTACCTGGGGTACGAGGTATATATATAGGGTATAGAGTTGGGGACTCTAGACCCCCGACAAAAACCGGATGTACACTGGTTGATCTCGGAACACGCCACTATGGTGCGTTTTACACCCTGAATCTACTGATCTGTCATAAGTTTGCTTTCAAAATTAAAAATAATAGATATCACATAAACATAGCAAAACATCGTCGTGAACTATAGCAATACTTATAGATATCGCCACGCTGTAAACAATACACGTTGCACAATGTTGCCAGGCAACGTCGCCCAGCGCACGTCGCGGACACAGAAATGCTTTTATCTTTCCAAACTAGATCACCAAGTGCGATATATCCACAGCACGCGACCCGCTACTCGCGACACGTGCTACCGCGCAATTGCACTACCGAACTTACAAATACGTGATCCATTTACTTAGATACTTCAGAACCGGCTAATCGCCCGCTGCATCTCGTGGTACATGTTTATGTGATGATTGCATTTCGAAGGTATAATGCAGTGTGCTACCCTAATGTCTTCCGACCGATTTCGGCCATGGCGACCTCTTTGACTCCTAAGAATCGGATCTGCGCTGATGCGCACGGAGGTGGCTTATATGTCCAATGTGGGCACGTCAGTTTGCCGTTTAATATATTATATGTAATGGCTGCGGGTGTACGGGCTTTAAGCTGATCGCGCTTAGCGTCGAGGTCAGCTTGACGGTGCTCCTCGAACTCGCGTACTTGCCTCTGTACATGTCCGCGCATGTTCCCGCACCGAGACAAATGTTTGTCTGATAGATGTTTGTTTCGAGTCTGGGTGTTGTGGGACCGTAGTTCTTGATACCCACGATATATTTATTTATACTCTTTATATACATTGTATATAGGCGGACTTAATGCCAAAGACATTATCTCCCAGTCAACCTTAAGGTGGTACAGAGATAAGCAGGGTAGGTGCATAATTCTCCTTAGAATACCCCGGGATCGCTCCGTAAGCGCCGAAGAAGGCCACCGCGGGGTTTTAGCTGGTAGTGTCGGGTGGGGTGTACATAGGGGTTAGGGACTCGGCCCAGGGGTGCGAAGTCAGGAAACCTCCACGTGGTGTACCCTGGGCAACGGCGGTCATATTGACCGACGGCCAATATCCTGACAAAAGGAGGTTGATGGTTGTCGCTTGTTGCGGCGGCCCTCAATCAAAAGTCCGTGCTCGTTTATGGAGCTACCCCCGGGTTCTGTCTCGGGGGTGTCGGCGGGCTCGGTGTGCGCTCACCCCGCCGCCGAGCAGGCAGTAGGGGGGACGCTCTCTCCTGCTGTCACCGTCGTAAATCGTAATCCGGTCTGGAGGTCTGTGGTCATGTCTCGCGCTGCGACTGGACCGAGGGTCTTGGCTTAACCGCCCGGGCCGCGAGGGAGAAAACCTCTATAAAAAGTCACCCCGAATCCCAAGCGGCGGCGCACCGCGAGGGGATGCATGGCCGATGGGTAGTTCGGTCGCTAGTGCGAACCCCGGCGGGGAACGTGCTGGACCCCGTGCAGTATATGCTTACCCAGCTACAGGGGGCTCTGGCTGGGTGGACCGAATATTTCCCCCATACTCGTGGGTATAATTATGAAAAAAATAAAAACCAAAACAAACAACGAAGATGTGGTGGGAAAATTGTCTATCCCAGGAGAAGATAGTGATCCTGGGAAGACGGATGACGCTGGGAAGAAGCCCAAGGAGACGACTGTCGGGGCCGCTTCAATGTTCTCGACTCCCGAGACCAGGGCCAGGACGTGCGGCATGCTGACGCGTTCAAAGAGGGCGGCAATAGCTCGGCAACTGGACGCATCTGCAAGCGACAGTGACGATGAACCGGCACCAAAAGTGCTTGCTCTTTCGGCTGTGGAGTCTGACGAAGACACCACGCCGATGGAAGTAACTGGTGACCGTGACTGGCGCTTGCAGATGTCAGCCATCATACAGGACGTAGCCAGCAAGTCCCGGCATCTTAAAGGGTCGGAGCAGCGGAGGCTAAACCGCGCAGCGAAAGAGCTGTTGGAGAGGGCTGAGGAGTCAGCCTCCGCAGAGGTGGACAAGTTGGAGGCCGAAAAGGCGGCGATGGCCCAGGAAATCGCTGTCCTCAAGGCCTCCCTTGCATCCCAACAGCGGAACCTGGAGGAGATGAAGGTGACTGTCCAAGCGATACAAAGACAGTCACAGCCGGCGGCCCAAACTGGAGCCGTTTCTGGAGAGGAGGTCCACCTCGAGCGGTTCGAGCGCCGTTTTTTAAATATTTTAGACGCGCGCTTGAGCGATATATACTCGAGGCTACCTCCAGAGCCCATCATGCGGCCCCCTTTGGCTGCCGATAGGGCTAAAACTCTGGCAACGGCCGACGTTGCCGGGCCTTCAAAGACCCCATCAGATGTTGCCGGTCCGCCGGTCACTCCGAAGGGAAAGGGACTGGGCAAGGGAAGGAGTAATAACAAGTTTACCCCTGTTGACGCTCCCCGTATCCGACCTGTACCTATCGTACCCGCTGGGCCGACGGCACCGCCAACGTCGGTGGCGTCCCCAAATCCCCTTCCGCGTGAATCTCGAAGAGGGGGAAGGAGGGGGAGAATAAACAAACGAAGGAGCACTCCCGCTGCCCTTCCGCCAAGAGAGCCGCGACCACTTCCTCCCGCCCCTGCAAATATGGATGAGGGGTGGAATATTGTGGCAAAAAAGAACAGGAAGAATCTCCAGCCCGTGTCGGTTGCTGCGGTGGCTGCACCACCACAACAGAATCGGCCGAAGCCAAAAATTCATTTACCCCGCAAGGCCGCCGTTACATTAACGGTGACGCCAGAGGGGTTGGCGCGAGGCGTCACCTATGCCCAAGTCTTGCGGGAGGTCCAGCGACGCGTGGACTTGGCTGGACTCGGCATTGCTGAGACGCGGGCGCGTCTTATGGCGACGGGCGGGTATTTATATGAGGTACCCGGCCCGGAGTCCGAGGTGAGGGCCGATTCCCTCGCTGAAAAAGTGAGAGAGGCGTTCTGCGGAACGGAGATGGCGGGAGATGTTCGAGTTTCCCGCCCCTTCAAATCTGCGGAGATGCGAGTGTCCGGGCTAGACGCATCGGCTGACCCGGAGATGGTTGCAGCGGCCTTTGCACGGGCTGGGGAATGTCTGGCAGAGAGTTTTAAGGTCGGGGAGATCCGCCCCGATCGGTCGTGCCTTGGTGCGGCATGGGTGCGGTGCCCCGCCAAGGTCGCCGACAAAATTTTAAAGTCAGGCCGAGTTCTGATCGGCTGGGTGGCGGCGCGTGTCCAGCTCCTTGAGCCGAGGCCCATGCGGTGCTTCCGTTGTCTGTACAAAGGACATGTGCGGGCACGGTGCACTGACGAGTGTGACCGTAGCGAATTATGCTATCGCTGCGGTATTGTGGGCCACAAGGCCAAGGGGTGCTCCGCGGAGCCGCACTGCGTAGTCTGCGCAGGTGTCGGTAAGCCCGCGGGACACCAGGTGGGCGCCAAGGCATGTGTCGCCTCCTCCCGCCCTCGCCGCGTTAATCGTGGTCGGGGGTCGGAGGTTGTGACCCAGCCGACAGCGGGCACCAGTGGAGAGCAGATGGAGATCGCCCATTAATATGGCACAACGTTTCCTCCAGGCGAACATTAATCACTGCGCCAGGGCCCAGGACCTTCTAGTCCAGAGCATGGCGCAGTGGTCGATACAAGTGGCTGTGGTCGCCGAGCCTTATTTTGTTCCCCCCAGGGAAGACTGGGCAGGGGACCTTAACGGTTTGGTGGCCGTCATCACTCGGGGCGCCGCCGGCTCCCCACCCTTCGAAAAAGTAGCGAAGGGATCGGGATGTGTGGCGGTTCTGTTGGGGGGGGTCTGGATTGTGGGTGTGTATTTCTCCCCCAATAGATCTCTGGCCGAGTTCGAGCACTTTCTCACTCGGCTAGGGGCCCTGGTGGTGCAAGGCAGTCAGCCTCGCCCCGTTCTCGTTGCCGGCGACTTCAACGCCAAGTCTCTGGCTTGGGGTTCGTCGGTCACCAGCAGGCGCGGCGAGGCCCTGGAGGAGTGGGCGATCTTGGCCAACCTGGCCGTCGTGAATCGCGGGTCGGTTAACACGTGCGTGCGGCATAATGGCGGATCGGTGGTGGACCTCACGTTCGCCACCCCAGCTATTGCCCGCCGTGTCCGTGACTGGAGAGTTCTGGAGGATGAGGAGACGTTGTCGGATCACCGATACATTCGGTTCGACGTCGCCTTGTCCCCTAACCCCCAGTCCAGTGGAGGACCGACTGGCCCGCGGTCGGACGGCCCACGTTGGTCGGTAAAACGCCTCGATGTTGAGGCCCTGAAGGAGGCCGCACTGGCCCAGGCGTGGCTCCCTGCACCGGAAGCACCGATGCAGGTCGAGCAGGAGGCGGCGTGGTTCGGGGCAGCGATGTCGCGCGTCTGCGACGCGGCCATGCCCCGAGTCCGACGTCGTCCCGAGAAGCGCCAGGTGTTCTGGTGGTCGGCGGAACTTACGCGGTTACGTGTCTCCAGCGTGGCCGCACTTCGTCGCCTCGCCAGACACCGTCGTCGTCGGATCCGACTTTCTGGCGACGAGGACCAGGAGCGGCTGCTTCACGGCCTCCACAGGGAGGCTAAGAGAGCGCTGCGCGTGGCAATAACAAGGGCAAAGTCTGCAGCTCAGGAGGAGTTCCGGGGAACTCTCGATAACGACCCTTGGGGGCGTCCATATCGCGTGGCGATGAGAAGGTATCGCCCCTGGGCGCCCCCACTGACTCAGAGTCTCCGGGGCGATCTAGTTGAAGAGGTCGTCGCAGCTTTGTTCCCTGCCACTGTGAATGTCACTCCTCCAGCGATGGCGTCACACACGTCGACGCCATCGTCGTTGAGTTCGGCAAGGGTTGTTTCGGAGGTTTCGCTCGAAGAATTTCGGGCGGTAGTGCTTCGGCTACGGGGCAAGAAGACGGCCCCAGGTCTCGACGGTATCCCCGGACGTGCATGGGTGTTAGCCGTCGAGCATCTGGGTACTAGGCTCCGTGGCCTGTTCTCCGCGTGTCTGGAGCAGGGTCGTTTTCCGTCTCAGTGGAAAACTGGGAAATTGGTCCTGCTCAAGAAGGAGGGGCGGCCTGCAGAGTCGCCATCGGCCTACCGGCCCATCGTGTTGCTCGATGAGGTTTGCAAGCTCTTCGAGCGTATTGTTCACGCTCGCCTCGTCGAGCATCTTGAAGGGGTCGGGCCGGACCTGGCACAGTGCCAGTACGGGTTCCGGCAAGGCCGATCGACAATACACGCGATTTTGCGGGTCAAGGCACAAGCGGAGGATGCAGTGGCTCGTGGTGAAGTGGTGGTGGCGGTGTCTCTAGACATCGCCAACGCGTTTAACACTTTACCCTGGGCCTGCATAATGGAAGCACTGCGGTACCACGTGGTGCCACCGTATCTTCGGCGCCTGGTGCACTCGTATCTCTCAGATAGATACATAGTGTATCCGGGCGCCAACGGTTGGCACCGAAGAGCGATGGCATGCGGTGTTCCACAGGGCTCAGTCTTGGGCCCTCTCTTGTGGAACATCGGCTACGATTGGGTGCTCCGTGGTACCAACCCCCAAGGTGTCGCTGTCGTCTGTTACGCGGACGACACACTGGTGACAGCGACGGCCAGGTCTTTCCAGGAGGCCACCCTGCTCGCCTCGTTCGCAACCGAACAGGTGGTGGCCAGGATTCGGCGACTGGGCCTTAAGGTGGCCCTCAACAAAACCGAGGCCCTTTGTTTTCACAGGCCTCGGATTCGGCCACCTTTTGGGCTCCAAATAATTGTGGAGGGGGTGCGGATTCCCATCGGCTGTAAAATGAAGTACTTGGGATTGATTCTGGACAGCCGATGGGATTTCCGTGCCCATTTTGAGGAGTTGTCGCCGAAATTGGTGCGGGCGGCGGGCGCGCTCGGACGCCTGCTGCCGAACCTGGAGGGACCTAGTAACCCTTGCCGAAATTTATACGCCGGAGTCGTGCGGTCAATGGCCCTGTACGGATGTCCCGTATGGGCCGAGTCCCTGAAAGCCCGCTGCGTCGCCTTGCTGCGCAAACCGCAGCGTTTGGTGGCGCAGCGAATAGTAAGGGGCTACCGCACGGTCTCCCACGAGGCGGCCTGCGTATTGGCCGGCACACTCCCTTGGGAGTTGGACGCCAAACTCCTCTCGTCAGCGTTCCTCTGGCGGGAGGAGGCGTCCAGCCGCCGTCAGGAGAGACTGGCCCCGAGGGAGATTGCGGCCCGGTTTCGCAGAACCGCCGTGGAGGAGTGGCATTCCAGGCTGGAGAGCCCGACTGGGGGCTTGAGGACAGTCGCGGCAGTGCGTCCTGTCCTAAAGAGATGGCTAGACAGGCGCCACGGGGCGCCTACGTTCCGACTGACACAGGTATTAACGGACCATGGGTGTTTCGGTTCCTTCCTGTGTCGGATCGGAAAGGAGGTGTCCGCCGTGTGCCACCACTGTGGCAACTGCCGCGAGGACACGGCCCAACATACGTTGGAGGAGTGCCCAGCCTGGGACGAAGAGCGCAGCGCTCTCAGAGCAGTCGTTGGAGGAGACCTCTCGCTGCCGGCCGTGGTGTCGTCCATGGTCGCCAGCCGGAGGTCCTGGCGTGCGGTGGCCCACTTCTGCGAGAACGTCATCTCGCAGAAGGAGAGTGCTGAGAGGGATCGGGAACGATATGATCCCTCCCGCCGCCAGAGAAGACGTAGGAGGCGCCGGGTTGACGACTGACCGGCGTCTCCCGCCCTGTGGAATGGGGGCGTTTGAATTCCACCACGGTAACCCCTGCCTGTCGTACGAGGCGACTAATAGGGGCCATCGGGGGTCGCGGGCGCGCAGCGGAGGGCTGTTAGCCCGTATCGATGCACTCCCAAATTCGGAGCATCGTGCGACCCCGAGATGGACGGCAGCGCAGGTGGTAAGGCCTCGTTCGCTGTCGTTGTTCGGTGCGCGGGGGCTCGTTAGCCCTCCATGGAGATGGGCTGCTACGCAGCACCGCGCAGGGGCGATTCCGGCTGCAATTCTAGCACTCCTTAGAATACCCCGGGATCGCTCCGCAAGCGCCGAAGAAGGCCACCGCGGGGTTTTAGCTGGTAGTGTCGGGCGGGTTGTATATAGGGGTTAGGGACTCGGCTCAGCGGCAGCACGGATAGCCATCATCCGTGCGAGGGGGATGCTGGGTCGTAAGACCGGCTAGTCCAGCATACCCGTTTTATTCCTTAATCCGCTTCCCTCCGGAGCGGGCGGCAGTAATAAAACGCTTTCCCCGCGACAAAAAAAAAAAAAAAAAAAAAAAAAAAAAAAAAAAAAAAAAAAAAAAGGGACTCGGCCCAGCGGCAGCACGGATAGCCATTATCCGTGCGAGGGGGATGCTGGGTCGTATGACCGGCTAGTCCAGCATACCCGTTTTATTCTTATTCCTCTTCCCCCCGGAGCAGGCGGCAGTAATAAAACGCTTTCCCCGCGACAACAACAAAAAAAGGTGCATAATTACAAAATACAGGTTATAAGATATAAGTTCTAGCTAGTGTGGGGTCAGATATATATGAGTGTGACTGTTGGGTGTATTATTTATATTAGGCCTAGTGGACTAAGGCCTAACCCCTCTCCTTGTTAGAATATTGATAACAATATAACAACGACTTTTTTAGCATCATATTCACAACATACTGACAACATTAATATCTTTAGGTTCGGTATTAGTATGCGATGAGGTAGCATAATTTGCATCCAGAAACTACACGCTGAAGCCAAGTTTCTGAACCAAGAGGTCGCAAATTTCGGTCGTATTTTTGCCGCACCATCAAGCTATGGAACAGATTGCCAGCTACCGTGTTCCCTCCTTCTGGTCCTGGGTCCTTTAGGCGTAGTTTGAGGAAGCTGCACAGCGGGCCGCCATGATTGTGTTGAGTAGCGAGGGATAGATTCTCTCGCTACTTGATGCTCCGAATGGACGGCACTGCCTTGCCATCGGGTGTAGTGTGGTCATTTAGCCAATAACAAAATTCTGTAATTTGAAGTGTGCTCCGTGGGTTCTATGGAAGACGTTTGAGCGTATTTAGAATACTAGAGATTTGTGTAGTAGTAGAATTCATAGTATCCAGTTTTATTTAAAGAATGATTAAAATAAGCCGACGCGAAATTGGGTTGTTGTGAGACCAAAATTCCGACAAATCTTCTATTGCTACTCAACTATTACTTTCTAAGGAATTTGGTATAATAGTTGCAAAAACAATTTTGACATTACTCACAGTGTTGGGGCTATTTAGAGAATTTTGTAGCAAAACAAACTAGACAGTACGCGACTAAAGCTATGTTAATTTTGTAGCTATTTCACAAATTGTTGAAATAAACTAGTAAATGCACAAATTTTCTCTTATATTATTGATATGTTATATTGGAGAAAATATAAGTCCATCGACCATGCCGAGAGTCTCCGCTATTGTCTAGTTACTACTACACGCACACACTGTCCACAAAAGACATACAAATGCTTTTAACTCGACTAAATGTTCGGCACACTGCCTGGCCCTGTTTATATGAAGACTTGTGAAATACCAGTTATATTAGGAATATGACAACTTTCGTGGCGTAGCGGCTGTGAGACAAACTTCGAATTCGATTCTCGCGAAGTAATTAATATACAAATGTATAAGTCAATATACGTAAGTGGTAAAACCGCACCATATACAGTTTTGTTTTAGAATGAATATGATAATATATATATAATTAGCAGCGATAGCCTAGTTGGTTGCGGTACGGACTGTCAAGACGAAAGTCGTAGGTTCGAAACCCAAGTGGCATACACCTCTGACTTTTCTAAAGTTATGTGTGTATTAAAATGTTAATTAACGCTTGCTTTAACGGTCAAGGAAAACATCGTGAGGAAACCTGCATATCTGAGAGTTTTTCGAAGGTATGAGAAGTCTGCCAACCCGCATTAGGCCAGCGTGGTGGACTAAGGCCTAATCCCTCTCATTAGTAGAGGACGCCCGTGCCCAGCAGTGGGACAATGTTTAATACAGGGCTAGTATTATTATTATTTATGTAGGATGGTGTTAGTACTATTACCTGTCAAAAACTGAACCAAAGTCTTCCCGTTAAATCTCATTTGGTAAGTAAAGTTGGCGGATGCCCAAGAAAACCCTCATCTCCAATTTATATTCTTTTTTCATTTGTTTTTGTCTAATATTGTAGATATATGTCTCAGTGATCATATCATCAGGTAAATTACCGACTCATTTGCCTGCCTTGCGCAATAAACTTCAGCACCTAGCCAAAACATTGTAATGTTATTTACATCGTTGTTGTCATATACATACCAAAATCACTAAAACGTCATGAGTAATATTAAAATATTATGTACTAGGCGTTAAACTAGTTTGGAGTGGACTGTCAAGACGAAAGTCGTAAGTTCGGATACAACCTAACCGTCACACACCATTGACTTTTCGAAGTGATGTATGTATTCATTGTTAATTATCACTTGATTAAATATTGAAAGAAAACATCGTGAGTAAACCTGCATGCCTGAGAATTATAAATAGCATTAGCCCAGCGTGGTGGAATAAGGCGTTACCTGTCTTATTAGTAGAGGAGACCCATACCCGGCAGTGAGACAAGTTTAATACAAGACTGGTATTATGTAAGAATTAAACTTAGTATGCTTTAAAATAAAACAAATAAAAATATACGTAAGCATTGCAGAGAACAAAGTAATTCAAATACCAAAGTTCTTTTTGAAGTTATTCTTTATTTCCGAACAAAGACGCTGACATATTGAATTTGCAAATAGATATTTGTTTTTAGGAATCAAAAAGTGATATCTAAAGCGCGGCGCAGGCACCTCTCGTGTCAGCGCTCACCCCGCGACGGAAAGGCGCTGAATTTGCATAATCAAGAAATTGATTGAGGCGTATTTCCAGAAAATACAGAGGGGAGATATTCAATTCTCGTGAACACCAGATGCCTTTCTAATGACTGCCGGATCAGCCAAGACTTTGTTTTGCGGACTTGCTCATTTTTTCTCGCCTGACGACGTAGCCGCCTGTTGCTCCGGGGTTGCTCTGCTCTGCTTGTTTAATAAATCGATTGGAATGCTTATTGAAACGATAAAAGAATCGATAAAATTTGAGTTGGCTTTAACTTTTTACGGGTGTAAAATTTTGATTGATTTTAGTGATGAACAGTGTATATAAATCTGGATTAGATAGATAGATAGTGGTAGAGCCACGCTGTAGACATATTTGTCTACAGCATGAATGGGCCGGCTCGACCGGGGTAGTACCACAATCTCACAGAAAACCAACGTAAAGTGACAGTTCACTGTCGCGTTTCGTGTGGTAAGTGGGATATCCGGACGCCCAGATTCCCCCTTCCCTTCCCTAATCCCTATTCCTGTCCTTTAAGGCCGACAGCGCATGATGATTTCGGTATTGTGGATGTTCATGGGCGGTGGAGATCACTTAACATCAGGTGACCCACTGGCTCGTTTGTCGGACTATGATATAAAAAATAGAACCGTGATTAATATGCTTTTACCTTCAAGGAAAGGTTTTATAATTGTTGACAAGCAATCATTAGCAAAAAAGTTACTACTACTTCATGGGCGCTGTTTAAAAAAGAATACAGTAATTCCAAAGTTTAAGTTTTCATTTCTGTAGGTATGGGGACTACCTATGTTTTTTTCCTACCTACCTATGATGTTCACGCACACTAATAAACAACACAGTCCTGAATCCACAGTAAGATACAGTTATTATCTCGGGTCTTAGTTAGAAGGAATTACGAGAGACTTTCGGTCTCATAACATCTAAAGCTTATATAAATATTTCTGAAATACAAACATTTGTTCTGTTGGGGAAATCGAATCCGCGGCCTCCCGTATCACACTCGACTACTGAGCCATTGCATCACGGCTGTCACATTAATATGAAACTTGACACATTTAATTACCATGTTATGTTAAAGTATAAAGTAACTTTCAGTGAAATCCCACTTT
The DNA here is from genome assembly GCA_905220505.1 of Laothoe populi. Lineage (NCBI taxonomy): Eukaryota > Metazoa > Arthropoda > Insecta > Lepidoptera > Sphingidae > Laothoe > Laothoe populi. The sequence continues at coordinate 22,850,751 of HG992151.1, forward strand.
ATTCTAGAAATAACTGTACTAAAATATCAAAGTTAGAATATATTCATATAATTTTCTCGACTCTGGAATGACTAAGAATTAAATATTAATAAGATCAAACCCATGCTATCTAGTTTCACAAACTGTTGTTGCTGGCAAACTGTTCCCTGGCTTGATGGTGTGGCAAAGATACGAATTTACGAATCTCTTGGTTCGGGTTGGTGTTGTAGGCAGATAAAATGGTACAACAGACTGGGTGATATTTTAAAATACGTTTAATAATAGAGTCACGCTGTAGAGTCTATAACATGACTGGGTGACTTCGACTTGATTGATTCATACGGAAAATGTAACAGTAGCTGGCCCTAGCATTTCATACAGTCAGTAAAATTGACCGACGCTCATAAATATCCTATACTCCCATTCTTTATGACTCAGCAATGTATTCAAGTATTTTCAGTCAATGTTGTTCCGAGTTTTCTGTGCATGTTAGCAGGCTGTGTCAATCACTTTCCACCAGGTGCCATACATTCCTTATTATAAAAACATAAATATTGTGTTGACTGCATCGGTGGCGCAGTTGTAATTGCGCATGCGTTACGACTGCTCTGCTGAGGTTCGAGTTCGATTCCCGGGTGATATTAAATTAGGTAACTTAATATTAGGTTTTTCTATCCAGAAATTCATCAGTATTAGCCCATAGTCTGGAATTTGTGCCCAGTTTGGCGATAGGCTCGCCCCCTATCACATTATGGAACCGAGATAAATTCGGCGAAATTGTAACTGGGTGTAGTGGTTGCACCTCTGCCTACCCCTTCGGGGATTACAGGCGTGAGTGTATATGTATGTTATGTTGTAAACATGTTTTTCGGATGAACGTAAAACATTTAATTTCACATAGTCTTACTTTCCAAATTAATAAATCTTGGGCTTTCAGCGGTAGCTTATTTATTCGACAAACAGCGGCCGATACAAAGGGCCGATGTTTATCACGAGAGAAACAAGAGCGGCGATAAACCGAGCGGAAACGATGAGCGCTTACGAGTTTTGATTTGGTAAATGTACCACTCGGCGGATGACCCATATATCAGTGTATAATATACCAACATGGTTCTCTCTAACTTTGATATATTTTTACAGTTTATTACATAGCAATATAACACATCATACAACGGAAATAAGCTCGCGGGTATACCGGTTGTATCTTTTTCTACGAATTTGACTGTACTACTTGTATATTTTATACATTAATAAAACCTTTTTAATTTATCGCGTAGAGAGATATTATTGCCGCCCGCTCCGGGGGAAGTGGAATAAGAATAAAACGGTTATGCTGGACTAGCCGGTCTTACGACTCAGCATGCCCCTCGCCCGGATGATGGCCATCCGTGCTGCCGCTGGGCCGAGTCCCTACCCCCTATGTACACCCCACCCGACACTACCAGCTAAAACCCCGCGGTGGCCTTCTTCAGCGCTTACGGAGCGATCCCGGGGTATTCTAAGGAGTGCTAGAATTACTGCCGAAACCGCACCTTTTTTTTTTTTTTTTTTTTGTTGTCGCGGGGAAAGCGTTTTATTACTACCGCCCGCTCCGGGGGGAAGCGGAATAAGAATAAAACGGTTATGCTGGACTAGCCGGTCTTACGACCCAGCATCCCCCTCGCCCGGATGATGGCTATCCGGGCAGCCGCTGGGCCGAGTCCCTACCCCCTATGTACAACCCACCCGACACTACCAGCTAAAACCCCGCGGTGGCCTTCTTCGGCGCTTACGGAGCGATCCCGGGGTATTCTAAGGAGTGCTAGAATTGCTGCCGGAACCGCCCCTGCGCGGTGCTGCGTAGCAGCCCATCTCCATGGGAGGGCTTAGGAGCCCCCGCGCACCGAACAACGACAGCGAACGAGGCCTTACCACACGCGCTGCCGTCCATCTCAGGGTCGCACGATGCTCCGAAACTGGGAGTGCATCGATTCGGGCTGACAGCCCCCCGCTGCGAGCCCGCGACCCCCGATGGCCCCTATTAGTCGCCTCGTACGACAGGCAGGGGTTACCGTGGTGGAATTCAAACGCCCCCGTTCCACAGGGCGGGAGACGCCGGTCAGTCGTCCACTCGGCGCCTCCTACGTCTTCTCTGGCGGCGGGAGGGATCATTTCGTTCCCGATCCCTCTCGGCACTCTCCTTCTGCGAGATGACGCTCTCGCAGAAGTGGGCCACCGCACGCCAGGACCTCCGGCTGGCGACCATGGACGACACCACGGCCGGCAGCGAGAGGTCTCCTCCGACGACTGCTCTGAGAGCGCTGCGCTCTTCGTCCCAGGCTGGGCACTCCTCCAACGTATGTTGGGCCGTGTCCTCGTGGCAGTTGCCACAATGGTGGCACACGGCAGACACCTCCTTTCCGATCCGACACAGGAACGAACCGAAACATCCGTGGTCCGTCAGTACCTGCGTCAGCCGGAAAGTTGGCGCACCGTGGCGCCTGTCTAGCCATCTCTTTAGGACAGGACGCACTGCCGCGACGGTCCTCAAGCCCGCACTTGGGCTTTCCAGCCTGGTATGCCACTCCTCCACAGCGGTTCTGCGAAATCGGGCCGCAATCTCCCTCGGGGCCAGTCTCACCTGACGGCGACTGGACGCCTCCTCCCGCCAGAAGAACGCGGACGAGAGGAGTTTTGCGTCCAACTCCCAAGGGAGGGTGCCGGCCAATACGCAGGCCGCCTCGTGGGAGACCGTGCGGTAGCCCCTTACTATTCGCTGCGCCAACAAACGCTGCGGTTTGCGCAGCAAGGCGACGCAGCGAGGTTTCAGGGACTGGGCCCATACGGGACATCCGTACAGGGCCATTGACCGCACGACTCCAGCGTATAAACTTCGGCAAGGGCTATTAGGTCCCTCCAGGTTCGGCAGCAGGCGTCCGAGCGCGCCCGCCGCCCGCACCAATTTCGGCGACAACTCCTTGAAATGGGCACGGAAATCCCACCGGCTGTCCAGAATCAATCCCAAGTACTTCATTGTACAGCCGATGGGAATCCGCACCCCCTCCACATTGATGTGGGGCATTAAAGGTGGCCGAATCCGAGGACCGTGAAAGTAAAGGGCCTCGGATTTGTTCAGGGCCACCTTAAGGCCCAGTCGCCGAATCCTGCCCACCACCTGTTCTGTTGCGAACGAGGCGAGCAGGGTGGCCTCCTGGAAAGACCTGGCTGTCGCTGTTACTAGCGTGTCGTCTGCATAACAGACGACAGCGACGCCTCGGGGATTGGTACCACGGAGCACCCAGTCGTAGCCTATGTTCCACAGGAGAGGGCCCAGGACTGAGCCCTGTGGAACACCGCAGGTCATCGCTCTTCGGTGCCACCTGTCGGCGCCTGGATACACTATGTACCTGTCTGAGAGATACGAGCGCACCAGACGCCGGAGATACGGTGGCACCACGTGGTACCGCAGTGCTTCCAGTATGCAGGCCCAGGGCAGGGTGTTAAACGCGTTGGCGATGTCTAGAGACACCGCCACCACCACTTCACCCCGAGCCACTGCATCCTCCGCTTGTGCCTTGACCCGCAGAATCGCGTGTACTGTCGATCGGCCTTGCCGGAACCCGTACTGGCAGGTCCGGCCCGACCCCTTCAAGATGCTCGACGAGGCGAGCGTGAATGATACGCTCGAAGAGCTTACAGACCTCGTCGAGCAACACGATGGGCCGGTAGGCCGATGGCGACTCTGCGGGCCGCCCCTCCTTCTTGAGCAGGACCAACTTCCCAGTTTTCCACTGAGACGGAAAACGGCCCTGCTCCAGGCACGCGGAGAACAGGCCACGAAGCCTAGTCCCCAGATGCTCGACGGCTAACACCCACGCACGTCCGGGGATACCGTCGAGACCCGGGGCTGTTTTCTTGCCCCGCAGCCGAAGCACCACCGCCCGAAATTCCTCGGGCGAAACCTCCGAAATAACCCTTGCCGAACTCAACGACGATGGCGTCGATGGATGTGACGCCATCGGTGGGGGAGTGACATCTTCAGTGGCAGGGAACAAAGCTGCGACGACCTCTTCGACTAGGTCGCCCCGGAGACTCTGCGTCAGTGGGGGCGCCCACGGGCGATATCTCCTCATCGCCACGCGATATGGACGCCCCCAAGGGTCGTTATCGAGAGTTCCCCGGAACTCCTCCTGAGCTGCAGACTTTGCCCTAGCTATTGCCACGCGCAGCGCTCTCTTAGCCTCCCTGTGGAGGCCGTGAAGCAGCCGCTCCTGGTCCTCGTCGCCGGGAAGACGGATCCGACGACGACGGTGTCTGGCGAGACGACGAAGGGCGGCCACGCAGGAGACACGTAACCGCGTGAGTTCCGCCGACCACCAGAACACCTGGCGCTTCTCGGGAAGACGTCGGACTCGGGGCATGGCCGCGTCACAGACGCGCGACATCGCTGCCCCGAACCACGACGCCTCCTGCTCGACCTGCATCGGTGCCTCCGGTGCAGGGAGCCACGCCTGGGCCAGTGCGGCCTCCTTCAGGGCCTCAACATCGAGGCGTTTTACAGACCAACGCGGGCCGTCCGACCGCGGGCCAGTCGGTCCTCCACTGGACTGGGGGTTAGGGGATAAGGCGACGTCGAACCGAATGTATCGGTGATCCGACAACGTCTCCTCGTCCACCAGAACTCTCCAGTCACGGACACGGCGGGCAATAGCTGCGGTGGCGAACGTGAGGTCCACCACCGATCCGCCATTATGCCGCACGCACGTATTAACTGACCCGCGATTCACGACGGCCAGGTTGGCCGAGATCGCCCATTCCTCCAGGGCCTCGCCGCGCCTGCTGGTGACCGACGAACCCCAAGCCTGAGACTTGGCGTTGAAGTCGCCGGCAACGAGAACGGGGCGAGGCTGACTGCCTTGCACCACCAGGGCCCCTAGCCGAGTGAGAAAGTGCTCGAACTCGGCCAGGGATCTATTGGGGGAGAAATACACACCCACAATCCAGATCCCCCCCAACAGAACCGCCACACATCCCGCCCCCTTCGCTACTTTTTCGAAGGGTGGGGAGCCGGCGGCGCCCCGAGTGATGACGGCCACCAAACCGTTAAGGTCCCCTGCCCAGTCTTCCCTGGGGGGAACAAAATAAGGCTCAGCGACCACAGCCACTTGTATCGACCACTGCGCCATGCTCTGGACTAGCAGGTCCTGGGCTCTGGCGCAGTGATTAATGTTCGCCTGGAGGAAACGTTGCGCCATATTAATGGGCGATCTCCATATGCTCTCCACTGGTGCTCGCTGTCGGCTGGGTCACAACCTCCGATCCCCGACCACGATTAACGCGGCGAGGGCGGGAGGAGGCGACGCATGCCTTGGCGCCCACCTGGTGCCCCGCGGGTTTACCGGCACCTGCACACACTGCGCAATGCGGCTCCGCGGAGCACTCCTTGGCCTTGTGGCCCACAATACCACAGCGATAGCAAAGTTCGCTGCGGTCACACTCGTCGGTGCACCGTGCCCGCACATGTCCTTTGTACAGACAACGGTAGCACCGCATGGGCCTCGGCTCAAGGAGCTGGACACGCGCCGCCACCCAGCCGATCAGAACTCGGCCCGACTTTAAAATTTTGTCGGCGACCTTGGCGGGGCACCGCACCCACGCCGCACCAAGGCCCGACCGGTCGGGGCGGATCTCCCCGACCTTAAAACTCTCTGGCAGGGAATCCCCAGCTCTTGCGAAGGCCGAAGCGACCATCTCCGGGTCAGCCGATGCGTCTAACCCGGACACTCGCAACTCCGCGGACTTGAAAGGACGGGAAACTCGAACATCACCCGCCAGCTCCGTTCCGCGGAACACCTCCCTCACTTTATCAGCGAGGGAATCGGCCTTCACCTCCGACTCCGGACCGGGCACCTCATATAAGTACCCGCCCGTCAACATTAAACGCGCCCGCGTCTCAGCAATACCGAGGCCGGCCAAGTCCACGCGTCGTTGGACCTCCCGTAAGACTTGGGCGTAAGTGATACCCCGCGCCAACCCCTCTGGCGTCACCGTTAACGTGACGGCTGCCTTGCGGGGTAAGTCTATACGCGGCTTCGGTCGGCTCTGCTGCGGTGGTGCGGTCACCGCAGCAATTAACACGGGCTGGGGATTCTTATTTCTCTTTTTTGCCACCACATTCCACCCTTCGTCCATACTTGCAGGGGCGGGAGGTAGTGGCCGCGGCTCCCTGGGCATTAGGGCAGCGGGAGTACTCCTTCTTTTTTTCGCTTTTCCCCTCTTTCCCCCTCTTCGTGATTTATGTTGAGGGGGATTTGGGGACGCCACAGATGTTGAAGCTGCCACCTGCCCAGCGACTACGACAGGCGCAAGTAGGGGACGGGGAGCTTCAACAGGGGCGGGCTGGGCATTACTCTTTCCCTTGCCCAGCCCTTTTCCCTTCGGAGTAGCCGGTGGACCGGCGGCGGCTGGAGGGGCCTTTGATGGCCCAGCAACGGCAGGCGTTGCCAGAGCTTTAGCCCTATCGGCGGCCAATGGAGGCCGCATGATGGGCTCTGGAGGTAGCCTCGAGTATATGTCGCTCAAGCGCGCGTCTATAATATTTAGAAGACGGCGCTCGAACCGCTCGAGGCGGTCCTCCTCTCCAGACACGGCTCCAGTTTGGGCCGCCGGCTGCGACTGTCCTTGTATCGCTTGGACAGTCGCCATCATCTCCTCCAAGGTCCGCTGTTGGGATGCAAGGGAGGCCTTGAGGTCGACGATTTCTTGGGCCATCGCCACCTTTTCGGCCTCCAACCTAGCCACCTCTGCGGAGGCTGACTCCTCGGCCCTCTCCGACAGCTCTTTCGCCGCAAGGTTCAGCCTCCGCTGCTCCGTCCCTTTAAGATGCTGGGACTTGCGGGCCACGTCCCGGATGATGGCTGACATCTGCAAGCGCCAGTCATGGTCACCCGTTCCCTCCATCGGTGCAGTGTCTTCATCAGACACTGCAGCCGGGCTTGCTGAAAGAGCAAGCACTTTTGGCGCCGGTTCAACATCACTGTCGCTTGCAGATGCGTCCAGTTCTCGAGCTATCAGCGCCCTCTTCGAACGCGTCATAACGCCGCTTGTTACCTTGGCTTCGGGAGCCAAGAAAGTCGAAGTCCCTTTTTTGAGTTTACACTCAGTGTTTGCCATCCCAGGGTCGCTAGCGTCCCCCGGGGTAGACAACTTCTCCACATTCTTTGGTTTTTGGTTTAGGTTTTCCATATTTATTCCCACGATTATGGGGGATATAGACGTCCACCCAGGCAGAGCCCCCTGTACCTGGGTAAGCCTTGGGTATCACGCACGGAGGGGCAGCAGGTACTCCGGCGGCGTGGTTCGCACTAGCCACCGAACTACCCATCGGCCATGCATCCCCTCGCGGTGCGCCGCCGCTTGGGATTCGGGGTGACTTTTTATAGAGGTTTTCTCCCTCGCAGCCCGGGCGATTAAGCCAAGACCCTCGGTCCAGTCGGAGCGCGAGACATGACCACAGACCTCCAGACCGAATTACGATTTACGACGGTGACAGCAGGAGAGAGCGTCCCCCCCACTGCCCGCTCGGCGGCGGGGTGAGCGCACACCGAGCCCGCCGACACCCCCGAGACAGAACCCGGGAGTAGCTCAATAAATGAGCTCGAACTCTTGATTGAGGGCCGCCGCAACAAGCGACAACCGTCAACCACCTTTTGTCAGGATATCGGCCGTCGGTCAATGTGACCGCCGTTGCCCAGGGTGCACCGCGTGGAGGTTTCCTGACTTCGCACCCCGCCGAAACCGCACCTGCGCGGTGCCGCGTACCAGCCCGTCTCCATTTTTCTTTTTCTCAATGATTCCTGTCAATTATACTATTTCATTACTCGCTCACTCATCATTCCATTTCAGGTACACCTCATATTTCCTTCTACAGATCACAATGTTACGACATTCAGTATAGCTTGAAGTGACGGAAGTATCCCTCAAACAAATTAAGATTGGGAGATGGTTCTCCCCGATAACTAATATGATCGCCACCGTTGATATGGCTCGCCATTTGTCTTACTGGGCTGAGGCGTGGTGCCATGAATTACGTCATACTAGTAGGCCCACAATGCTCTAGTCGCAACCCCGTTCACAATTATGAAAAGCTGAAAGGATTTTTTTTAATTCTGTTTACTGCTCGATATAAGTGGCAACAACTTCCAGAATTTTGCGTTTATTAATGTTGCATTTTGTAGATTCTTGAATAGTTTCAAGATCATCTGAAATCTCATTTAAGCCTTGCATTAGAGACTTCATTACTGCATTCACTTATCAACAAACCAAACAGACATGACCAAAACGCAACCTCATCAGGGTCCAGCCAAGGGCAATCTGTTCAACACTAATCCAAATTAAGGCTATTGACATGCGAAATTAGATGTTCCCACTGTGCGAGTAATTCGATTGGGAAGAGTGGACGCCTGCCTCGCCGCGGACAAAAGTCCACAATCCAAATAAACACGGGAACACAGGAAACGGGACAAAGGCCGCTGGAGAATGCCTTCGTCGTTTATTTACGTGGCCAGTGTTTGTTGTCTGGAAGTTCTTTAAACGTACTCGCAGGTATTATGCCTTGTTTAGTTAGTGTTTGTATAATCACAAATTGTAAATGATGACATCTTTGTTTTTTGTATGATGACTCGAATGACATGTTGACATGGTTACAAAAAGCCGACGTCAAGTAGATTTTGTCGATGCAGTATATTAATTCTTGCAGTTAGTGAAATAATTGTATCAACTTTGACCCACTACATCTAAACCAGTAAGTAAGCTTCTTGGCACCAATACCTGCCGGTAACTTCCAAACTAGAAGTATGAAATTGATTAATGCTTATAACCGATAAAGTTAACTCTGACAGCCTCTATGAGTGAGCAACCAATCGTGAAAATAAGTAAGTAATTGGTCCAGAAGTATTTGTATCGGGTTTGTGACCGAAAAAGTTTCTCATATTTACTGATATCTACAACAAATAAAAAAAACTCAAGATAATGGTAGAGTTAATTTGAATTTCAGGGCACATACTAAATCCCAAAATAACAGTATAACTCGGATTACGGTTATGTTCTTATAATAGGTATGAAAATAAGGTCAAAGGTCAAGCGGTTCCTGCAACACAATTTCTCAGCACAATTCCTAGTAACGTGGCATAGACAATAATAAATGGAGTAACAAAGACGCAAAGGGAGATCAAACATCTTTAGATAAACAATAGTGCTTATAGAATATCGAGGACCTTTTTTATAGTATAGTCCGACAAACGAGCCAGTGGGTCACCTAATGTTAAGTGATCTCCACCGCTCATGAACATCCACAATACCGAAAGTATCATGTATGCGTTGTCAGCCTTAAAAGACAGGAATAGGGATTAGGGAAGGGAAGGGGGAATCTGGGCCTCCGGTTATCTCGACACATCTCGTCGTACACGACCCGGGGATCGAACCCGAGACCTCAGTACAGCAGTAACGCATGCGCAATTATAACTGTGCTACTGAGGCAGTAATGTTAGACTTCACTTCAAAACTCATGCTATCTGTTTTTAACCCAGGTCGACCCGAACCATCAGTTCGATGGCTGGTAAATGGCGTGCTAGTAGATGAGGAGTACGAGCACAACACTGGCGACGTTATCGAGAACCGGCTGCTCTGGCCGGCCATACGGCGCGCCGACTACGCCGCGGTCTTCACCTGCCAGGCGGCCAACTCGCATCTGGTGCCGCCTAAGGAGGTGTCACTCGTGCTTGACATGTTCTGTAAGTGTGTTATAACATTTCCGTCACAGATCCTGTCAGAAGTCAATAATTCCTCAACTAACAACCTATGGCATCGTCGTAACGTGGTGGGCGAGCAGCTGAGAAATGAGAGACCACGGGTTTTATCCTAGTACTGAGACAAATGTTTGTGAGATCCATAAATATTTGTGTTTTGAAATAGCTCTCCCGTATGCGTATCCGCGTCTCCCGTATCTGTCATCATCTGCGTCTGTTTAGGTATCACATTCTTGTCTAATTCTGTCACCAAACAACACCATATGAGTAATATTGTGTTCCAGCTTTAAGGATATTTGAAAGAATAGCCATTGAAATTATAGAGCATTATGAGACCGCAGTACAGGGTCTGGCAGTAAGTTATAATTTTACATTTGAGTAGTGCTGTATTGTAGCGCTCACTATTGCATTTACAACTTGTTCTTCTCGTCAATCATTTTGTTATTCAATATTTTGATTTTAATTTAAAACAACTTCCCCTGCTTTTGATCGTGTTCAATTTTGAATTTGGATTGAAGGAGTAATATATAAAGCTATTGATTAACTGCAAGCAACAACAATGTGACACCAAATAATCCACTCATCAGAAGGTGTAGTCAAGTTAATAATGTCTGTTCTGAAATGGATATTTATCATGATAGTTTAAACACCTTTAAAAACCGTCTAAGATCTAACAAAGCAACAAAATTAGTGGTTTTGGTATCCTAACCACTTGTTTTGTTGCTTCTTACTTTCTTATTTTATTTTATTTTTATGAACTCATTTTTTTTTATAAAATTAATTAACTAAGGTTCACTGTTAGTTAAGTAAACACCAAACATTAAACTTAAACAGGTTTCATACAACAATTGTTTTTTTTATACGAAGCTGTGTTATTAGAACGCTGTGTACAGTAAGTAGTAAATGGATGCCAGATTTATATCATGTCTTTTATGAATGTAACTATATGTAAAATTTTATCTGTTGTCTGTATCTGTACCAATAAATAAATAAATCAGATTCTCATCATTCGTGCATCGATAATGAGCTACAATAGCTCTAACAACAACAGGCTGCTTCATTGTGAACAAAGTTTTCAGTAATAATTCCATTGTTCCAGTGAGACCGCTGACAGTGGAGATAAAGAAGCCTGCAGAAATAGGCGATGGGGGAGTGTTGACAGCCGAACGGCGGTACGAAGTGGCTTGCGAGTCTGCTGGCAGCCGTCCGCCAGCCGTCATCACGTGGTACAAGGGCAAGAGGCAGCTCAAGCGGATAACAGTAAGTGGTAGTTACAGTAACAGGCATACCAGCTTTGGAGCAGGAAGATATTACTGAAGTATGCGCTTCGATTTCACAGTATTGTCCTAGTTTAGGGACGGAATGGACAAAAATGACAATTTAAAATTTTAGGACTATGTGATATTCATATAATCTCTATAAAAAACTCTTGTTTTTATTGCAAGAGTAATGTAGAAGACCTGTTTTTACCAAATGGAGAATTTTGTCAACGCCTTCACACCTAAATCGGTGAGGTTGAAAATATTTGATTTAAATCAATAATACAAATAATTTAATCCCTGTTATTTGCCATTATCTCGTAATTCAGAGCACACACGGTTGTGGCCAGTTATATCCTGGAGACAGCGCGGCGCGGACTGGCTCGTCCTAATTGCCCCTGTTCCCCCGGGTCGTGGTTGTTATCGGATTACCTCACACCCCAGGCCCGCGTGAGCCTAGGTTATGATATGCATACAAATTGATTTAGTGCTTGTCTATGTCAGGGGATGACGGGGTAATCATAGACAAATCGATTAGTTAAGATCATAAAGTGGTGACTGTGCGAGAAATGACAATTAAACATATTTAAGTTTTAAGCTTAGTAAAGATTAAGCCGATAAAATTTTACGCTAGACACTGTCGTGATTACTAAAATCTTCGATTTATCAATAAAAAAAGGATTTTATTCAAATTTTTAAAAGACATTCCCACCACAAAAGTAAATAAATGTAAAGATTATGCGTTCGCTAATAATGCAAAATATATTGAATCAATGCAGTAAATGATAACAAATGAATAAGACAAAATATATTTATGATGTCGGACTATTGCTCTTTGAAAGGTTATACATACTAACATTTGCGCAACATAAGGAAGTCCCGAAGATCCGATATAGGTATTAACGAAGCAACGAAGAATCTTATCAAATAAAAGCCTTACAAGCATTAATTTCTAACTTCCGTCGACTAAGCTGTACAGCATTCGTTATACGGGGATCTGAAAACTTTCTGTAAGTCGAGAAAGAGGCGTGAAACGAGCCACGGAGGCGCGTTGATTCCTTGTATCGGACAAGGCCGGCTGAGCGCCACTAATTGGCAGCCAATCCACTCGCGGAAGATCGCTGATTTAGCGGCGGCATTACAAACTGTGCGGTACTAAACACCGGTGTGGCAAACTTCGCCCGCCTTCTTATTTCAAGGGAGAACTATTCAATGCTATTAGACGAGTGGCATTTTTTCAGAAAGATATCTTTCCTCGTTTATATTCGTGTGGACATTAGAATAAGAATATTGAAATATTACGGATTTTATCGCGGTTTATTTTTACTTTTAGTCCGTGAATTTAGTTTTATTTCAATGTGTAATAGTCATGTAAACATAGGCAACTATTATTAGAATAAATTAGCTTTTGCTCTCAGCTGCACTTGCGTGATGTCGTTTATCTATACTGTAGGAGACCATTTTTTTTAATCTGGCAAAGCAATGTGACCGCAATGCATCTGATGGTAGGCGCAATGCTGTCCAGTTAGAGTATCAAGTAGCAAGAGACAACCTATCCCCGCTACTTAACACAATTATGCCAGCTTGTTGTGTAGCTTCTTCACACTACGCCTAAAGGATCATAGGAAGGAGGGTACACGGTAGCTGGCAAACTGTTCCACACCTTGATGGTGCAGTAAAAATATGAATTTGTGAACTTCTTGAAATCCCAAATTTCATAAAAAAATACTAAAAAACAGCGTATGAAGTAATTAACTGAAACAGAAACAAGCTCTCATTGATAGTTTGAATATTAAAGATGTCGTAGGCAGTCTTATGACTTATACAATACGCTACGGAAGCTGCGTACCTCCTAACCTCATTCACGATAAACATAATAACAATACTAGCCCTGTATTAAACACTATCCCACTGCTGGGCACGGGCCTAGTAGAGGTACTAATGAGAGGGGTAAGGCCTTAGTCCACCACTCTGGCCTAATGACGTTTTTAAGACGTCCGATCGATCGTTCGATTTATAAGTGTATGCCCTTGATAAAAAAAGAGTTATGTAATTGTCTTAACGTAGGTATATATATACCAATGAATGTTAATTGTAAATGTGGGTTTAATGCAACTATGCACCCGTAATTATTATTTTTTATTACTATTATCAAGCTTTATATTTTAGTGGTGCTATATATGCATTAATTCATATTATTAAAAACCAGAAGTGGTAGGAATATTTTAAGAAAAATAACGAACAATCAACCGATAGCGTTATATTTTACAAACTTATGCTAACTACAAATATACAAAACGCGATGTCTAATACGTCCTTTGTCCTTGAATATCGTCGGCGAAAGAGGCCGTACCCCCGCGCACCCTCGTATTTATAGGGCACCGATGCGTCCGGCTTTGGGGTTGCAAGTTCTTGGTAACACGGCCGTTCCTGCTCGCGTGTTGTCCTCGACCGCTGTTCCATCTGCAGACTTCCGTCCCTCTTCATCCGCTGTGTCTCCTTCTATAAGTAACACATAACGACAAATTATTTCGGGACCAGTGTTACTAGCGCCGCATTAATAACTGAAACCTTTTCCAAGCGAAATTTAGGATGTTGCAGTTTTAACGGACTAAGAACGATTAGTTACTTGTACAAAACATTAACAGCAAAAGAAAGGTGAAGCAACTGTGTCAGAAGCACAAGCGTGCACTCAAGTACAACCAACACAGGCCTCGAAAATCACGAAATAATTTTACCAAGGGTAATTTAACTCATAAGGGTAAGTGTAATTAGCAGTTTCAAGAGAGGAACATCTGCATGCAAGAATGTATTTCAAATTAAAAGGAAATAAAAATAAACGTATCACGAATTATAGAATTCCGGACTTCTAAAATTCGCCACACATCGTAATAAGAGGCAACTGTATGACACGGCACTCACAAACCATGCCACACATTGCAAAGGAAGAAAGCAACTGTGCGAAAGGGTCACACATTGCAAAGGAAGAAGGCAACTGTGCGAAAGGGCCGCACATTGCAGGCAACTGTGTGATAGAGCCACACATTGCCTAAGGCAACTGTATGACACGGCACTTACAAACCATGCCACACATTGCAGAGGAAGAAAGCAACTGTATGACAGGGTCACACATTGCAAAGGAAGAAGGCAACTGTGCGAAAGGGCCGCACATTGCAGGCAACTGTGTGATAGAGCCACACATTGCCTAAGGCAACTGTATGACACGGCACTTACAAACCATGCCACACATTGCAGAGGAAGAAAGCAACTGTATGACAGGGTCACACATTGCAAAGGAAGAAGGCAACTGTGCGAAAGGGCCGCACATTGCAGGCAACTGTGTGATAGAGCCACACATTGCCTAAGGCAACTGTATGACACGGCACTTACAAACCATGCCACACGTTGCAGAGGAAGAAAGCAACTGGGTGACAGGGTCACACATTGCAAAGGAAGAAGGCAACTGTGCGAAAGGGCCGCACATTGCAGGCAACTGTGTGATAGAGCCACACATTGCCTAAGGCAACTGTATGAAACGGCATTCGCCGCCTCACACATTGCGAACGACACTGAAGTGCAGTGATCGTTAGGTCGTCAGTAAGACGTGTGTTCGTGTGACACCGCCTCACCACTCGCAAAGAAGGCTGAACAAGCGTCCGGCGTCCATTCGCCGCGCCAAAGCACCATGTGCTCGGCAGATGCTTGAGTTGTCTTGCCATAAGACCCGCCGAGAAGTTGCAGGCCGTAGCGGTGGTGTGGTAGCACGCTCAGAACCTTGTAGGGCCCCCGCATTCCGGAGTCCAGTTTTCCCGTAGACTGCGACGACTTGTTTACGAATACGAAGTCACCCACAGCGAAGGTTCGTGGCTGCCGACGACCATCGTTAACATAGGCGTCCTGGCGTTGCTGGTTAGCGTCCAGTAGTGCAGACGCTCGCTGTCTCCTGAGAATCATTAAACTTTCACGGTTCGGGTTATTATTTTGCAAGGCAACATCTCGCACCAGAGATCTGATAATTGGGGTCGCTGCGTCTATGCCTACAAGTAATTGAAGAGGTGAATTTTGGGTAGTAGCTTGTTTAGTTATGTTAAGGGTAAGCTGCACTTTCCATAGGACATCGGACCATTGTCTTCCCTTATTGGCAACTTCAACGCGCAGCATATTGAGGACAGTACGGCAGTACCTTTCCGCCTGTCCATTCTCACGGTGCATACCAGGAGTTACGAAGTGCAACGTGCTACCCAAATCATTTACCCACTGTCGGAAAGCGGCACTTTCGAACATTCTACCACGGTCACAGATAATTGTGGCTGGAGTGCCGAATAATGACACAGCATTTGAGAAAACACGCTTTAATTCGTCGGCATCTTGTCGGTACAGTGCGTATAATAAGCAGTACTTAGAAAAAGCGTCTATGACTATTAGAATGTACTTGAACCCATTGGAATCAGAAAGAGGCCCAAGTACATCAGTATGTATTATCGAAAATGGAATGTCTGGCTTAGTCCAGGACTCTATTGGTAACAAAGGAGCCCTAGGCACCTTTTTGTGCGCTAAGCAGGTAAGACAGTGACCTATATATTTTTGAACAAACTGTCTAAGCCCTGGGAACCAGAAATGACGTAATATTAAGTCAGTGGTTCTGTCTATGCCAACATGTTCATGCTCATCGTGGAATATCCTTAACAAACTAAGCCTATGACCCTTCGGGATAAAACAAAGCATACGGGGTTCCTCACCAGTCGGCGAATATTTGTAATATAGCAGATCATTTTTGATTGCATATCTAGTCATATCTAACTGGCCATCTCTTACTTTAGACATAAGGTCTTGTGTTTCCACGTCCGCTGTTTGAGCTGTTTTCGCCCAGTTATTAGGACTACGTATATGACAAACCTCTATAGGAGGATTTCGGCTGAGAAAATCAGCGTGTTGCATTAGAGCTCCCTTTCTATATTCCAGAGTGAATCTAAAGTCTTGTAGATAAACCCACCATCGCGCAACTCGTGGCAACAGGTCCTTTTTCCGCTCTGTGAGCTTCAAAGAATTACAATCCGTCACTATTTTAAAGTTAATACCAATCAAATAGTGTCGGAAATGCTGCAGTGAGCGCACTATAGCCAAAGTCTCGAGCTCATAGCTATGATAACGAGACTCTGCGCCCTGAGTTGATTTACTAAAATAGGCAACGACCCTTTTCATTTTACCAGGATGTTCCTGCAACAAAATTGCCCCGAGTCCTACGGAACTTGCATCGGTGTGAAGTTCAGTAGGTAACTTGGGATCGAATATCGCTAACACAGGCTCGTTGGTTAGGCATTGTATTATGTGTGAGCGAGCTGTATCCTGATTAGAACCCCAAACGAATGGTTCACCCTTTTTCAGTAATTTAGTTATACAAGCGGTTTTAGACGCATACCCAGAAACATATCTCCGAAAATAACCTGCGAGACCCAGGAACTGGCGAACCTCTCTGACATTGGTAGGCTTTGGTGACTTGACAAGAGCCTCAACTTTACTAGGGCTCGGCCGCACCTGACCATCTCCAATCAGCCTGCCCAAATATTCTACCTCAGTGTCTAAGAACGTACATTTTTTTAAATTTATAGAAAATCCTGCGTCAATTAGGACACGCAGAACTTCAGCTAATGTTTTAAGACCTTCTTCTATCGTGTTTGACATAATTAGCACGTCATCAATGTACGTCAGTACTTTGCCGGTGTCGATCAATGATTTTAACGTTTTAGAGATAATTCTCTGGTAGACTACAGGGGCATTGGCCAACCAGTATGGCATTTTTAGGTATTCAAAATGCCCTTCGGGCGTTACAAAAGCTGATTTACTAATAGAGTCATCGTCCTTCATAGGCACCTGATGAAAGCCGGTAGCCATGTCAAGACTTGTAAAATATTTAAAGCTACCGAGTTTGTCGATGTGATCATCGATTAGTGGCAAAGGGAATCTTTCTTTAACCGTTATGGCATTAAGTGCGCGGTAATCGACGCACATCCTATCACTCCCGTCCTTCTTTTTGACGAGAATGATAGGGCTAGCGTAATCCGATTGTGACTCACGTATAATACCCTTACTAAGTAGGTCGTTAACTATTTCACGAACCCTATTCTTCTCATCTAGTGACAGCCTATAGGGACGATGGCTGATTGGGTTAGGAGAAGTTAATTTAATTTCCATACTACCAGTTTTCACTGTAGAGGTAGCTGTTCCGGTAATGAGAGATTCAGAAAATTCAGATAGGATTTTCAGAAGTCGCTGTTTCTCGTCACCTACTAAAGACGTCTTTATATTTTCAAACTCCCGAGTGGTCACGTGCTGCACCGTGAGCGAGCTATCTGACCGAATGAGGCGCTGCTCATTATTAGTTCGAACATACGTCAGTCCTCTTTGATTTAAAACGTCGGTACCGATCAAAATTGGGGCGTTGATGCAATGATCCGACACTACATATAAATCTACCTCCAATGAAACCTCTGGTAGTTCTACAATTGTCGTGACGTATGAGGTAGACTCAACGTTTTGACTTCCTATTCCCCGCATTAGTCGATATGTAGGAACACGATTAAAGTTAAAATGTTTCAAACATGCTTCGGAAATTAGTGAAATATCGGACCCACTATCAATCAGTACATCAACGGGTACCTTTTGAACTACCGCTGGCATTACGTTTTTGCGCTTGGACTCGATTCTAAGCAAAAATTTACGCTATCAACGTTCTTATTATTCGCGCCTTGCGATCGTTGCTTTTGAAAGCAAGTATCAACCGTGTGGCCATTACGTTTACAGAAAGCGCAAAACTTATTCGGCTTATTCTTAACAAGAGCGAGAGCGGTGGATGTGGAGGCAACGTTATCGTGACGGGACGTTGTCGTCTCGCTCTTAGACCCTTTGGGGCAGTGCCACTTTTTGTGACCCGTTTTCCCGCAGATGGCACACAAAAAATTTGGATTGGGTACCATACGTTTACGTAAATTAGACGGTCCTACATTATTATACGAACGGTCAGAATTATTGGAGTGACGCGAATCGATTTTAGGCTTAACGTAAACTGATAAGAAATCTACCAGGTCTTTTATCTGCAGCTTAGCGTTGGTTGTCGCGGCCCTAATCTGGGGATCGGCAATACCTCGCACAATGATAGCAACTTTTAATTCATCAGACAGCCCTTTCACAATATTGAGACGCAATATGGATCTGCGAGCGTATTCTGCAAATGTTGGGTATTTATCGGAACTAGTGGACATAACCTCATAAAGTACTGTAGCACTATCAACATTGCGAGGACACAAAGACCGAAATTCGGTTTTGAAGTTGGTCCATGTCCGGTCACTCGTAACCCAGTCGTTCAACCAGGATTTAGCATC
Source organism: Laothoe populi (assembly GCA_905220505.1). NCBI lineage: Eukaryota > Metazoa > Arthropoda > Insecta > Lepidoptera > Sphingidae > Laothoe > Laothoe populi. Next base: position 22,869,153 of record HG992151.1, read on the forward strand.
GCCTCGTAAACAATTACCTATCCGGCCTAGGCATTCCCGATCACCCCAATTATTCAATTGTTGACCGCGATCGACCTCTGCGCACCACACATCAAAATCATGCACACTGGGATCAAAGGGAGAAATATAAAATTGTTGCGACCTTACTTGAAATAAAGCAGGCAAAGCTCCAATAATCCTGGTCGTTACGTCCACTTCCTGCGCCCTGAGGGCCTCGTCCAAACTTGACGCCCCAGATGTGTTGTTTTTTGTCGGCGTCGGGGCCTCGGTCCGTTCAGTAACAATGGCAGGCTCATCTAAAGGGAGAGAAAGAGATGGGTGCCGCTCCGCGTGGGATGACGCACTAGCCGAAACCGTTTCTAACGGTAACCTGCCTTCGATGGCAACTAACCGATCTATTATTTGACTTAGCGTGACGTCACGTGAGCTATTGCGGCGTTCGTATGAGCTATCTCGACGCCTACGAGACGAAAATGAGGGTTCAGGATGCCTATCACGGTTTCGTCTTCTAACATCACGTGATGCTAACGTTTCGTGACGAGTACGCGAACCACATGGCGGTGGCGTGTTATAAAAACTACTCGAAGCACCATGTTCCCGAGACCTACTTCTAACAGGTGGTTGGCGTTGTTCTGTTACACGAGAAGAGCGTTCTGACATCTCGTATAGGTTTCTAGAACCCGTGCACTTGAAAACGTATTACCACAATTACCTCAAGCTTTGGTCACTTTAACGGTAAATCACCACGTGGTAATTTTTCAACGTAAAAACACACACTTCAAAACGCGTCACCACTAGAATAACCTCGAACGAAATGTTATAAAGTGAGAAAGTTTCTATATTCGGATAACAAAGCGGATTGAAAATCAAACGTTCAAATAAAAAAAATAAAAAGAATTGTGAGCTATGCAAGTCCAATCCCACTTCTGATATTAAAAACCAGAAGTGGTAGGAATATTTTAAGAAAAATAACGAACAATCAACCGATAGCGTTATATTTTACAAACTTATGCTAACTACAAATATACAAAACGCGATGTCTAATACGTCCTTTGTCCTTGAATATCGTCGGCGAAAGAGGCCGTACCCCCGCGCACCCTCGTATTTATAGGGCACCGATGCGTCCGGCTTTGGGGTTGCAAGTTCTTGGTAACAATATATTATTAAAATATGTCTGTAAAATTACTGTGAGAAAAAATATATATATGACAATTGATGACGAAAAAAACAAGCCCGGAGTTTCTTTCTGCCTTTCTTCTTCGGGTCGTCATCGCTTAGGTAGCTAGTGAAAGGCTGGTAGGTTAGCTAGACTAGGGTTAACACTCATCCCTTCTATATCCGTCCAGTTTCCGTTCGCCTTCTCCCCTCCCATTCCTGCGCCTTCCCGTGATCATCTGCTCCAGTCACTTCCTTTACCGAAGACCGCGATTACCTTCCTTCCCTTTTTGTGGTCTCCCTCTTTTCTCCCTTTCCAGTCCCGTCCTCGTTATATCCTTCCTTGCCTACCAGCCCTTGATGGTGGTTTCTAAGTTCCCATGACGTTAGACATAATTAATTATTTTTCCGTATGGTGAATCTCTATCTGTGTTTTGACATGTCATAAGTGCCTTTTATATGCCTACGTGATCAATAAAGATTTTTATTTTATTTATTTATTTTTAATGCAGGTTGGTAGACTTCACATACTTCCGAAATTACTATGAGCGGTGAAGGAATACATCGGGAAACCTGCATACCTGGGAATTCCCATAAGATAAATAGAAATATACAAAAATCCACCACCGAATCGATTGAGGTGAAACCACAGAAGTGCACAATGCCTTGTAGAAGTAATAAAAGCTAACAATAGGGCGACGCGCTCATTATGACGCTGGTGACGAACAATGCAGGTGGTGAGATGATCCGCCCCACGACTAATACATTACGCACTAATTAACGCCGCCAGCGCCATCTGTGTTGTCTAAGTGACTTCCAAATCAGGGCACGCCGCAGATGAAAGTTGCAATGCGTCGGGACTTGTACGGCGGAATCTGGATCTAGATGTTTAATGGAAAAACTTCTTTAGGCACGTTGGGCAAATTTGAGATGGCGAAAAAGCACTGAACTCGCGTGACCATGACGCTCAGGTTATTTTACGTTGACACAAGCACGCCTACTTCTACAATTATTATTAACAAAAAAAATATAATTTCAGGCAACTCGTGTGTATTTCTTAAATCACTAACTAGACTAGACTAACATTAAACTACGTCTCTATTCAACTATTATGTGAATACGGTCAGAAAAAGGTGAGACAGATAAAGCGAGCGTGCGGCCAGCAGTTGTCTTTTTCTAGATTTTTTATTGGTCGACGTTACAGACTTCCAGGAGCGAAAAGAAATAGGTATTAGCCGCACAGACACTTTGTTTCTTTCTACAAAGTGGTAAATTTTCTGAGGAACAATAGCAATAGCTCAGCCTATTCTCTATATCTATGGTCTTAACCAACATGTTACTATGAGTTGCCATAGCGACCATTTAATTTTTTTTATTTATTTACTCTATAAAAGAGAAGGCAAAGGTTCTCCACCATGCAGCCAAGTCTGTCGTTATTTTTTCAAAATCTGGGCTAGAATTAAAGTCTTCTTCTTCTCTGACTGTTTTAACTTATACAAAAGGCCGAAGCCATGTCTGCAGTCTTCATCCATTCAAAAGGGGGAAGCCATGTCCGATATTTTTCTCATTTTAAAGGCCGGAGCCATGTCTGAAATAAACACAAATCAAGAGGCTTAAACCATGTCTGAAATAATTTTTTCACTTATTAATCACAATACAACATCACATTCCCGCCATATTTTTTTTCGGACTCGCGACCATTTAATATAAACCTGGTTTAACATGAGTCTACGTGTTGTACCAAGGCTCATTAGGTTTTATGTTTTCAAACATGTTACTCGAACTTGTTGAGTATTCGAGATGAATATAGCTATTTCTGTGTAAACATAAAACATTTATAATTTGACGCATGTACGATTTATTGGAATTTCAAATCTCGTGATTTATATTGGTTACACCAACAGTGTAGCATATTACAAATTATTATTGTGTAACGTGTTGTACGATATGTTGTAAATATTTAAATATGTGTGTCTATTATAGGCACACAGCATTGCCCATATTGTGGTAAACAACTAATGTTACTTAACTTAGGTATTAATATTAAAATAGAATAAATTAATAATAAATAAATTTATATTGATATTTTTTCAAAAAAAATAAAATCACTCAAAACGAAAATACACAACCATTACGTTAAAACTAATTAATAAAGTTTAAACAGGAATGTGAGCAGTATGGCAGTTAACAAAAAAAAACTTAATTCTTGATTGATTTCTTATCTTCAATGGTTGAATATAGTCTGAGAGTTATTACCACACACAAAACCTTTGACACAAATATCAATAGCAATCCTTGATAATGTGTATCTACATTTTAAATACACTACAACCGTTATAATAAAGTTTTGTAAATTCGGGCGCCTAACTGTCCTACTTACCGTTACGTCACTATACTCACGGTACAAGTTTTTTTAACGCAGAACTTTTAATATATATTTTAAATTGACCCTTTTAATTTACAATTTAAATACAGTTATCAATATCTATCAGAGTACTCTATTATTAGGGTATTTCCTATTATTAGAAATACCGAAGGTATATTGAACGTGTTTAGGAGAGTAATTGCGGATACATTAATAATGGCACCTCAGTGGGGAGTAGTAAATGTTTAGCATAAAACGGAGTCCTTCCGCGCTCCGGTGTTCAGTTGAGTTTTGAATAAGACTAGGTGATAGCCAGGCATGCGGTTGTGGTAATATTAAGATGATGATTGACATAACACTGTTACACTGATATGTGTAACAGTGTTATGTAAATCAGTCAATAAAATGCTAAACATAGTTTTGTGCCTTTTTAAATATCCATCTTGTATAGATTTTTTGATGATGCTAACACTATTGCTTATCGTATTCGCTAAATTTACTTTTTTTTTTTTTTAGTGCCTCGGTAGGCAGACGAGCAGACGGGCCACCTGATGGTAAGTAGTCACCGCCGCCCATAGACTTCTGCAATACCAAGGCACAGCAAAGCCGCTGCCTACCGTTAAACTTACTTACTTACTTACTTGCAAGGCCAAAACAACCCTCTCTCAATTTGCACTCCATTCTTTAAAGATTGGAAACTACGACTCCTCTAGCATTCGTCTAAAGATAACCCAACTGACCATTTGCCGGCCTTCTGTTGTAACACTTGTGAATTCATAGCCACAAACAGGAAACTTTCTGTTGTAATAAATTGTCTTTTTTGTTACTGACACATGTCATCCCGATTTATTTATTTGCTCAAAGGAATAAACATTTTACATTTTCGTATTTCACTTTTGGCGTCGTATTGTGATGATCCAATGTTTGAGTACAGTACAAAAGTGTTTTGTTAATTTCTAATTTGATACCGGCATAAAACAATATATGTAACAACAACAACATATACGGCTTATACAAATAAATAAGTTTTTTTTTCCATAAATAGGCTTGCGTTTGACCACTAACTCGCCTGATGTGGTCTACGGTGAAGCACGCTTGCCTAGAAGATACCTATTCACTCTTGACTTAAAAATGCCCAGGTTATAATAATCGGGAAATATAGACTCCGGCAAAGAGTTCCACTCTCTAGCGGTGCGCATGATGAATGTACTAGTAAAACGCTTCGTGCGCACTGGTGGAATATCAACCATGTATCGATGATGCTTCGCGGTGTCTCTTATGGAAAGGGGTTGGGGGGATTAGATTGTGTAATTCCAAGGCACACTCGCCGAAATGTATCCGGTAAATAACCGATAAAGCAACTTTACGTCGGTGTTCAAGACACACATAGCCCCGCCACGTATTAAGAAGCAAGTATGTTAAGAAATTGGTATGACATGATATAAATGTTATGTTTACGGATAAATCATATATATAGTAATCAACCCCAAAGAAATAATCTATCCATTAGTGAAAACTGAATTATACATATTTTAGACTTTATAATTTACTAGCCACCCGACCCAGCTTCGCAAAGGTGCAAATTATATTTAAAAAATTGCGAACTGCTTAATAGGAAGCGAATATTTAGTTGATAATTTAATAAATTCATGAGGATTTTTGTGTCTTATAACCTTCGTATGCCATGAAATAATTTTTTTTGGCGACTTGGCTCTGAATTATCTTTATTATAGCGATAGCAGCGATAGCCTAGTTGGTTGCCGTACGGACTGCCAAGACGAAAGTCGTATGTTCGAAACCCAAGTGGCATACACCTCTGACTTTTCTAAAGTTATGTGTGTATTAAATGTTAATTATCGCTTGCTTAACGGTGAAGGAAATCATCGTGAGGAAACCTGCATATCTGAGAATTCTTATACGAATTTCGAAGGTATGTGAAGTCTACCAACCCGCATTAGGCCAGCGTGGTGGAATAAGGCCTAACCCCTCTCATTAGTAGAGGAGGCCCGTGCCCATCAGTGAGACAATGTTTAATACAGGGCTAGTATTATTATCTTTATTATTTATAAATACGACATATCTTTACACATAAACCTTCAAAAGAAATATCTACATGATGTAAACTGTTTCAAAATCCGTTACGTAGCTTAGGAGTTAGCGGATAAACAGACAAACAGAGCGTAGGGCAACTTCCTTTTATACTATGTATGTATAGTTGTGTCCGTTGAAATTATAGCTAACAAGACTCTTCCCCTGGAAGACTCACCGCCTCGAAATTTTATAGCCAATAAAAAACACTGAAAAGAAAATTCATTACACTCAAGCCTAGAGGAAAAATCCCTTTCTTTTACTTAAACTAATGACCATTACAAACTCTGCCAGTCTAGCGCCGGTGGTAAAAACTACTAATACGTTATTTGGCAACACAACCCTTGGACGTCGTCCAGCCAGCGCCCGCCGTCTATCATTCGCTGTAATTACTGTAGAGCAAGTTTACACTGACTTAGTAACTGACTCCACAATCAGATTTTTTTATACCACGATGGTGGCAAACAATCTTACGGCCCTCCTGATGGTAAGCGGTTACCGTAGCCTATCGACGCTTGTAACACCAGGAGCATCACATGCGCGTTGCCGACCCTTGAAAAATCTATTTACTCCCTTCTTGAAGAATCCCATACTGACTACTATTGACAGGGTAATTTCTCCGTACAAATATAAACAAAACATTACAATCTACTCTTAAAGACAAGAGGCCGTGGGTTCGATTCCTGCACCGAGACAAATGTTTATCTGGCATACTGATATATGTGTCGGGTGTTGTGGGACCTTAGTCCCTCGTAGTTCTTGATACGCACGATATAGGTTTGACCTAGTGTGCGGTAGGACTATGTGTTACTGTTGAGTGTATTTATTTATATACGTGTCCATATACATCACACGAAGCCACAGCCACTCCTTTATTTCCCAGCTTGCCAGACGCTCTCCTTCCTTCTCCCATCCCCGCACATATAACAAAGTCGCCAAAAAATATAAAATAAAAAACTGTACTATATCTCAATGTACTCGATTACTGAAAAAGGAGCTTCTGCACTTCTATCCTACAATGAAACTGAGTCACTTATTTAAATCAAAACACACACACACACACACACACACATACACACACACACACACACACACACACACACACACACACACACACACACACACACATCCCACAAGTAATAAAATCGAAACGTAGCAGCATATGTAATAAACTGTAGCATAACCTAGATTGTCAATATTGTTCACTCTTCTCAGAGTCCTGAGATATTTGCTTAGTTCAAGACTCGACGAATGTACTCATTAGTTTTAATAACTTTGCTAATAAACGATTTATTATTATTATTATTAGTATAAAGTGATTCAGTATAGGACAGTAGCTAAGTCAATGTAAATCTGCATTACACGTCTCGGGCCGGCCCAAGACTATTACTCACGTCGTCGTGTCCATTGTAATGTACGTGCAGCTGTAATTTTGAAAACCATCACCAGCCTCGTAATGGAGATATGGTTAGTGCGTGACGGTGTACAGGGTGGCTCTTCATACACATCTACGCAACTGTCACATTATTATAGCAGTATTCAGACAAACGGGTTAAAGTTTTGACCAGACAGTTTTGCCGTCTTGAACTAGTAGCACTGACTTACAGAAATCCTAAAAAAAATACTAGCTTTTGGATGCGGATTTTCCCGCGTGATAGTTATTTTTGAAAGAAAAGCTATAAAATCGACGGAGACATCTTAAGCTACTACATCTTTCTATATTATACTATACCATAGGAACCGTGTATTTTCGGTATAAATCCTATCCGCAGACCCCGCGACTAACACTTTGCAAAAAATCATGTCGATCCCTTGCTCTGTGTAAAACAAAAACAAAACTATCCCACGGGAACCATACACATTTTCGAGATAAAAAGTAGCCTATGAGCTGTTCCAGACTATAATCTATCTCTGTGCTAAATTTCATTCAGAATCGATCAGACGTTCTGGCGTGTTTGAATAACAAACATCCATCGATCCAAACATTTCACTTAGAAGTAAAATAATATTAGTAAGTAAGTACCTTGGCAATTTCACTGACCTCGAAAAACTCAAAACTTAATACTTACTACTACTCCGCGTCGACTTGTATAAAACACATATCATCTCTCTCAACCGGGCCCGCCCAAGTGTGGACAAAATCGGCTTTGGCGGTAATACTACCAAAACGTTAAAATAACATAAATAATAACAATCAAATAAAATGCCTCATGCAATACACATTTGAATCTTATAAAGTATCGTCCACACACAGCCAGTTTGAATACGGCTGACGCTGTCGTTACCTATATTGGACTATATTAAAATGTGATTCGACGCGACCGCCGCTTTATCTACCCAATATGAAAACGGTGAAGTGCGCGCCGATAATATGATGCGCCGTAAGCGCAATAAGCGTAACAAGCGCAGTGAGCGCAGAAAGCGTTCCGAGCGGAGCTCCAACCACTTCAACCCATTCAAATCAGATCAAATAAAAGTTTTATCGTATCGATTGACGATTGGCGCGTATCGCGTACCGTAGTGGAGTATCGCGGCGTACTCACGTGCAATCGCGTTGGCGGGCCGCCAGTGTATTTCAAATGGTCGAATGTTGTAACCGTGGTATTTTATTCATGTTTAAAGTCCATTTTAATTGCTACCTGCATTAAGCAGAAACAAATATGCAGGCCGGGCTCTGTACTATACAAATACTTAACTGCGAAGTGCCTACGCTATACAACTGCGCCTCTACATTCGCGGAGCATAATGTGGGGTTTTCATTCACTTAACCAGTATTTTCCAGCGTCGGGTCAAGGTTTCTGACTCAGTTTAACGATGGTATCCATTTGGCAAGTACCGCGGCCGGCGCTTAACGAGCTCCGAGGAAGGCCACATCATTCTATTATCTTATCTTAGGGATAGGAGCGCATTTTTTGAGCTTTTAAAACATCGTAGGCAAGCTTAGTTATGACACCCGTTGAGAGATATTTAACAGACTTCCACTGGTGAATTATGTCGAAAGGAGATGCTAAGTCGGTCGCTCCCTGACAAACTAAGAAACCACTCACCAACCAATTCATAAAAGAAATATTTGTGTAAACCAAAAGAGTAGTAGTCTGGCACGCTTTAGTATTTGCTGATATTCATGATGATATACACCTGTGTTTTTTATTCTCTGTACCACACAAACTTTGAGTAGCAGATGAAGCCTCAGGCATTAACGTGATCTGTGCATTTATATGTAAACAAAATAATTATGCAACTTAGAGAAAATATGTTATCGGGGTTGTAGCAAGTCACCAGCCGGTTTATTACTAATATCCTCATATTATTTCATGATATTTAAGAACACAAGCCCTTCAACGGTTGACGATATTTATCATTATGTGTGCGGTATTAAATTTGCTAAAATAATTTTAAAAATCTGCACTACGTTGGTACGCCAGTCGAGCCGGCTTATACTACAACATGAATACCGCTTCCAGCACGAGATTAGTCGTATACTGGACGCTTGTGCTAATGTGTTAGTAAAACATATTACATATTTGCCGCTCGAACGGTCCTGTCATGATCATTCGTGCATACAATTAGCCGCTCCGTTGGACCACGCACGCAGCTAATCTGGCTAGAGTGAGCTAACTCACTGAAATATGTTTTATATTTTATATTCAACAATAATGTCATATTGTAATGTGTTAACGGTAGGCAGCGGCTTTGCTGTGCCCTGGTATTGCAGAAGTCTATGGGCGGCGGTGACTACTTACCATCAGGTGGCCTGTCTGCTCGACTGCCTATCGAGGCACTAAAAAAAATATATAACATTTTTGATACTATAATGAGTCCATTATGTTTAAATTAATAAATACAAGTTATATTTTTATTTGCCGAGACGAAAGTCGTAGTTTCGAAACGCGCCAAATACCATACAGCTCTGACTTTTCTAAAAATACGTATGTATTCATTGTTTGCTTTAACGGCAGTTTGGTACAGATAATGCAACTTTTTTCTACTAAATATCTAAAGCATTTATTTCTTGAAAATAAAAACAGAGAACACACTTAAAAATCCCCGGCAGTGTTCAACTAATTGCCAATGTAACAGCGTTACTATCGTCGCGTACACTGTGACACCAATACGTGACGAGGATGCGCGACGCGTGCGATTACACAGGGCAGCTATTAAATTACACGATATTACCGCCCTCCGCCGGTTATTGGCCGGTTATAGCCGGTTATAGCCGGATATCAATGGATTTTCCGCCCGATCCGAACATGAACTGCAATGTGGTGCAAAAACGCAGCTGCGAAAAATGGCTCATTCCAGTGCGGGCGGATTAAAAGGCAAGGAGTGGGAAATGTGGACCGAATAACGATGAGGGTAATGGATTGATCAGTGGTGGATAAAGCCCTGCTTGAAGCGCTGTTTGTGATCTTTGCGTGATTATCTAATGTTCACAGATTACACTTGGATACTGAAATATGTTCACTAAAAGTTAGATAAACTGAAAACCTTGCAATCGAACTATCCTGATACACAGGCTCACTGCATGGACGTGCAAGGCGTTTGCGTTTGTTTCAAAGGCGTCATAATTTATTGCGATTTGTGTTGTTGCTATGTTATATATATATAATAAAATATATAATGATATGTTATCCATACGAAACTTAGTTTTCGATCCAACCTACCGCCATATTTTTCTTCTAAATAAACGAACATAATATGAGTTCATACCTGTGTACCCAAAGGAGTAGACAGAGTTGCAACTAGTACATTTACGTCTCGTGGAGCTTATTTTCGTCCCATGATGTGATAGGTGGCGAACCTAGCGCTAAATCGGATATTAATCCCAATCCCAAAATGACAATCAAACATTCAAATACAGATTGTAATAAATTTTCTGGGATTTGAATCCAGAACCTAATCGGTTTTAGCAATATAAGCTATATTGCTAATGAGGTTATTCGTGAAATATGAATGAAAATCTGTGTGTGTGTGTGTGTATCACAAAAATGTATCTTAATTAATTATACCAATCATATGCTTTTTAGCAGCAATAGCCTAGATGGTTGCGGTACGGACTATCAAGACGAAAGTCGTATGTTCGAAACCCAAATGGCATACACCTTTGACTGTATTACTACTGTACTCTGACTTTTCTGGTTAAGTGTTAATTATCGCTTGCTTTAACGATGAAGGAAAACAACGTGAGGAAACCTGCAAACCTGAGAATTCTTATAAGAAATTCGAAGGTATGTGAAGTCTACTAAGCCGCATTAGGCCAGCGTGGTGGACTAAGGCCTAACCCCTCTCATTAGTAGAGGAGGCCCGTGACCAGCAGTGGGACGATGTTCAATACAGGGCTAGTATTTTTATATTTATATGCTTTTTAACATCACATAGTATCTTTTCAATAGTTTGTTAAGGGCCAATCGTCTAAAGAACGGTATTCTAATCCAATGACATGGAAATTCAATTCAAAAAGTCAATATGTTTATAACTCTAAAAAAACTCGTGAAGGCCGGCCCAGTGAAGATGTCAACAAACAAGTGTTTACGCAACTCCCCGGCAGGCGCCAGAACGACTCCCCAAATTGCTTTCTTAAATGCAAACGGGAGTAAATACGAAAATAGACGAATAAATAATGTACCGAGTCGCAACTCTTCACCAGGACCCACGATGAGGTGTTCTTGAGGCATAAAATATAGGTGACGGCGACTATTATACAATCCCATCCACTCTTCGTTAAACCTATAATTAGCCAAGTGTAATTTAGGTCATAAATATATTAAACCACTACAAATTCTCAAGTATTATTATTTGTAGTAAAAATTTCTGATACTGAAATTGTTGCGGTTTAAATATTGTTTTCGCGCTACTTAAGTATAATCTCCTTCTAAACTTAAAGCAACGTGTAAATCTTTATAACATTAATCCTATGCAATGCCATGTTAATCCGCTTTTCACTCACAAACTACACCACACCCATGTCTTCAGAATTATACAGTAGGTATGAAATATTTGATGAGGCCCGAAGGAAAAGTACACCGGATCCCGTTATCTTGTTCTCCGGACTGTTCAGCAGTCGGCCGGCCCGTTGGCCCGTCTATTTTTTATCAAACGACGCTAGCTATCGACAACCGCCTCCGCCCCCGCTACCGCCTCACACTTCCGACACAGATCATTTTTTACTTTATTTTGATCAATTTGTTCTTTATTAGTATTTTGGGAGAGGTTTTAAAAACTTTATTTTTGTAATGGCCCCCGTTGTGCCTATCATTGTTCGAATCAGAGGTCAGGTAATCGCAAGTATGACTTTTGGATCCGAATATTCGTCCGATTTTCATGAAATATTTCCGATATGACGACAAACTTATGTAATGATTGAACAAAGATAACCCTGGTCTGTGATACCTCTGACCCCTGTTTTGAGTACAAGAGCGTCGAAAAGTATTACTAAGTTCACACTGTCACCCAGTATGCCGACGGGATATAACCGTCGTAGTTTGCAGTGGCGTTTTGTACAGTAAGATTTCCAATAATCCAATCCTTTCTCCATTTCAATTCCAATTATTATCTTTAAAGGTCTACAACACTGGTATTATTTCAGTGGCATTTGTGGATGTTCATGTGCAGTGAAGATCACGTTCAAGTAACATATTTAGCCTTTTCAAGGTTTTGAATATAGTCGATTTAAAGTATAGTAACCCTTAACCAATCAGGCGACTTCATATACACCAGCACGTTTATAACTCATCATGATTTATCTCACAAATACTAATACAGCTTTATGAATAATCATAAATCGAAATTTTGATATAATTAAATTAGATATTCGTTGTGTGCGCAATTTGCGTCAATTGATCAGGAGCAAACAATCATCGTGGGTTTGTAAATTTATGAATATCCGCAGTTTGTTTAATCACGGAAAATATACAGTAATATATTATGCACAACCTAATTATTATTTTCCCGTTTGTTGGGTTGCAGATGATGGCTGGTAACCGTGAGGCTCTGGAAGTCAGTAGCCATCTCTACAAACAAACGACTCCTTATAGCTTGTGTTTATAAACTTGTCAATAAGTAAATACCATAATCTCCAATCTCACACACATACATATCGTAAAAATCTATAACTAAGCAGCATCGGCTTCATGTTTAATTTTATTACACTTTGATAAAGCGGAGAATCTTTCTTATCCAAACAGTCATTAAAAAAACCATCAGATTAAGACTGCCTACCAAGCAAGTAGGTTAGTTTTGGATCTTCTTTTTTGGTCTACAATAGTGCTCGAGTTTAAGAGACAGGGTTTTGATCGAAGTCCACTGTAATGATCCCAAAATTCCCAACGACTATGTATGGTAAATACCTAATTTGAGAATAGTACTCTTATATCGGAAAATATAAACCATCCTGGAGACCACTGCGCCCGTCTTAGGTAATTCATCTATTAGTAGATATCTCTTTGACCCACTCTATAAATTATAATTATTAACATCCTAGATATAAAAAGATAAACATTATATTTTTTCTCAATTAACCGATCAAAAACAGAAGCTGTAACACGCTGCGCTATAGACAGTGTACACGAAGGCCCATTAAAAACTCGAAGTTTCGGAGTAGCCGTATCGGTCGTGCCGTCTCCGGTATGGCCGGCAGCTCGGTGTGACCGGTATCGATTGGATCGAGAGGGTCACGTAGCCAGCAGCTGCGAGGCCTGGCGAGGAGCCAGCGCGTGTCACGACCCACGCCCGGTGCACTCACGTGCTCCGTAATGCAACTTTCCTACACTTATGAAATATCAGAAAGTGTACATGTAACTAAGCTCGAGGGTGTGTTGACTTGCAAGCTTGTTAAGAGAGCCGCAGGTCGAGCTGAATGTAATAGTTTTTGGGTTAAAGGTGTATTTTAAATCGAGAATTCTGCGAGTGTCAGTATACTTAACAGATGATGTACTTGCTCTCCCTTTACTTGGTATTGTTGTGTATACCACCTTTGTACATCATCAGTACAAAGTAAATCATATCAGACATGATACTGTACCCTCAAACTGTATCAAATCTATGCGTTCAATAATAGCTTTGTTCTCCACGATCAAAGGTGTCAAATCTGACGGCAACTCATTGCTGAAGTGACGGGCTGTGTCCCGTGTACCGCTAATAGTGCAGGGACTGTCAATTCCCGCGGGACGTCAGCTGTCAGCCGTCTTCATGTTATCTACATCTTTGTGCTGTTAACGTGAAGTGTCGAAGTTACAAACTCGGCGCCCGCCATCCGATAATATCGATAAATTCTGTCGTTTGCTTTCGGCTGATAGCTGCAATGAGGAATATAATATTTTTTATTGGCTGTTTCCTTGTTTTTCAAACGGTTTTTGTCACGTACAGAAATGATAGGAGAGTAGTCAATCTAAGGTTTTTTAGGAGATGCACAGACCTTAAAACCATGATATTAGGCACTTAGGAGCTATTTGAGTCTCTGACGATCCCAGATAGTATACCGGTATGAGTTTAAGCAGTAATCTCTGATCTGAGCCAGATCAGAGATTACTACCACCACTACCAGGTGGGTCACCTGATGTTAAGTGATCTCCACCGCCCATGAACATCCACAATACCGAAAGTATCATGTATGCGCTGTCGGCCTTAAAGGACAGGAATAGGGATTAGGGAAGGGAAGGGGGAATCTGGGCCTCCGGATATCTCACTTACCATACGAAACGCAACAGTGAACTGTCACTTTACGTTGGTTTTCTGTGAGGCAGTGGTACTACCCCGGTCGAGCCGGCCCATTGTATTTAATGTATGAATTAGTAGATCAATCTTTAGTAAATTCCAACGTCACAGAATATAAATTCTGTACCGATAATCGATAGTCAGTAGGTGATTTGATGTCAAGTCTGTGGACGACAGAGTTCTCAGATAAAGAGCGACTCCCCGCGGCTATGAAATATTTTTTAAATAAATCGGTTCATACGCGTTTGATTTTATGGACGCGTGATAACGGAGAGCCACCTGGGACCACCGCCGACGCGTCCTACACGATATTAGACAGGTCGTTTAGTGGGCAGAGTTGCAAGCGCTCAAGAACAGTGTATATATTACGGTATAATGAAATTAAGTAGCGCGAATGATGAATACCTACCTGATGACTGCCTCGGCGCAGTTGTAATTGCGCATGCCTTACGACTGCTGTGCTGAGGTCTCGGGTTCGATACTCGATTCGGGTAAAGTGATACCTATTGGGTTTTTTTATTTATAAATATTCAGTATCAGCCCGGAGTCTGGAATTGTACCCGGTATGGTGATAGGCTCGTCCCTTGTCACATTATGGTAATAAATTCGGCGATAAGTGGGTATAGTGGTTGCTTTTCTACCTACCCTTTCGGGGATTACAGGCGTCAGTTTATGTGTGTCAGTATTTGCTGGTGGTAGGATATTCGTATCCGCCCGGATAGCGACCACCGTACACAGGGCGAAAAACCCGCCATAGTGGCACACGCAAGTGTGTCGCGTTCCGGGATCAGGCAGTGTATGTCCGGTTATCGTCGGGGGGCTAGAGTTGGGGTACGATGTTTGGCCGTGCGGGTATAAGCCGGTTCACAGTCGGTTGGAGGCGTGTTGATCGGTCGGCCAGGGAGACCTGTAGAAACGGTGGTACCGCTGGCCGCCCGCGGTACAGTACAGGGGCCCAATCGTGGCTAACCACCACGAGAGGCTGCCCCACCATGCCGCGCATAATCTTGGGTGGGTCCGTCGTGCCGGTTGGTGACCGGATGTGGGGTCCCGGCGGCCTATCCCGGGAGGGTACGGGGGCCCTTCCGTCCGGCGGATCAGCTCACCTCCTCTCGGCTCTTTTAGTGGACCGGCGCTTGTTGCGGCCTTCTGACTACTCTGACACTAGACCCTTGACCGCTTCTTCACCTCTCCTTCCCATAACTCCATGACAGTGCAAACTAAGAGAGCAGGTTCTACAGCGGTGCGTAACCCCACCACCGCATTCACAATGGAGTTCGCCAACATCCGCGGACTCCATTCTAATCTTAATGCCGTCCACCACCATCTTGAGACGGCCCGGCCTGCTCTGCTCTTCTTGACGGAGACACAGATTTGTAGTCCGACCGATACTTCATACTTGCTTTACCCCGGCTACTCGCTTGAAGAAAGCTTCAGGCCGAGGGCCGGGGTATGCCTGTATGTTCGGTCGGACGTCTGCTGTCGCCGTCTGCGCTGCATGGAGGACCCCTCCTTCTCCACCCTGTGGGTGCACGTCGACCTCGGCTCCCAGAGTCGGGTTTACGTGTGCCTTTACAGGTCACACGACGGGGACGTAGAGACAACTCGGCTATTTAATTATATTAGCCAGGCGACAGACGACGCGCAGGAGCAGTTTCCAACAGCGGAATTGGTAGTTCTGGGGGACTTTAATGCACACCATGAGTTGTGGTTGGGCTCCTCCAGAACTGACCATGCCGGCAGGACTGCTCATGCATTCGCTTTGACCAATGGCTTGACACAGCTGGTGGATCAGCCTACCAGGATCCCAGATGTGGCAAGTCATGCACCCTCTCTGCTGGACCTACTGCTGACGAGTCATCCGACCGGGTATAAAGTGACGGTTGGTGCTCCCCTGGGTACCTCCGATCACTGCCTGGTTGGGACGTCGGTTCCTTGCGCTTTGCCTCCACGTCCCGTGAAGGTCAAGCGCAGGGTCTGGCACTACTCGTCGGCAGATTGGGATGGTATGCGGGATTACTTCGCATCCATCCCTTGGCGGCAGCGCTGCTTTGATGGAAAGGATCCTTCAGCGAGTGCCGACGCCATTGCTTGCGAGATCAGAATAGGAATGGAATATTACATTCCTTCCTCTGAGATCGCAGGCAAGGGCCGAGGACGCTCCTGGTTCAACCGTGCATGCGCCGATGCTGTTGGCAAGAAACAGGCGGCGTATCGTGCTTGGATCGGGGGTCGCGCTACGAAGGATCCCAACCTCAAGTCACTCAAAGCAGCCTACAACCGTGCTGCCAAGGTCTGCAAGAGGGCGTATGTTAAAGCGGATGCCCAGCGCGTCTCCAGGATTGGATGTGCTTTGGCCGATAACCCAACAAGCAGTCGTGCTTATTGGAGCTTGGCTAAGGCCGTCCAATCTAATTTCTGTCGCCCTTCGCTGCCACCGCTGAGATATCGAAATGGAACACTAGCCCATAGCTCGCAGGAGAAGACCGATTTATTGGCAGACCTCTTCGCGGCTAATTCGAGACTCGAGGACTGCAATACTCATTTACCATCTACGCTGCCCGGTTGCGGTCACACAATGCCTGATATCCGTATCAGGCATTGTGATGTGCGGCGTGAGCTGCAGTCTCTCGACGTCCGGAAGGCTAGTGGTCCCGATGGTATCCCAGCGCTTGTACTTAAAAAGTGTGCAGCGGAGTTGTCTCCTGTACTGACGCGCCTATACCGATCGTCCTACCTCTCAGGTATTGTGCCTGAATCTTGGAGGGAGGCTAATGTGCAGCCGATCCCCAAAAAGGGTGATCGGTCAGACCCTAACAATTATCGCCCAATCGCCATAACCTCAGTGATGTGTAAAGTCATGGAGCGACTGATAAACAGCCAATTAGTTCGCTACCTAGAGGATCACTCGTTGATCAATGACCGCCAATACGGGTTCCGTCATAACCGATCAACGGGTGATCTTCTAGCGTTCGTATTACATCACTGGGGAGAGGCGATTGACAAGCATGGCGAGGCTCTGGCTGTGAGTCTCGACATAGCAAAGGCGTTTGATAGGGTCTGGCATCGTGGCCTTCTCTCCAAGCTCCCGGCATACGGTCTGCCCGACAACCTGTGCAAGTGGATTTCCGGCTTTCTGCATGAGCGTAGAATACGTGTCCTCGTTGATGGACACGCTTCGCAGCTCATGTCAGTAAATGCCGGAGTACCACAAGGTTCTGTGATTTCGCCCACCTTGTTTCTTCTGCATATCAATGATATGTTGTCGCTTGGCAACATTCATTGCTATGCAGACGACAGCACGGTTCATGGGCGTTATAGCAGCAAGCCGCCTGGTTGCCGGGCGGATACTGAGAGGAGACGCGAGGATCTTGTCGTTGAGCTCAACCAGACCTTGGATCTCATCTCATCATGGGGTACCAGGAATCGGGTTGAGTTTAATGCCAAGAAAACCCAGGTGTGCGCATTCTCGTGCAAGAAGTCTCCGTTTTCTCCCATCCCCGTTCTTCAGGGTGTTCCACTCGCAATGCGGAATGACCTTAGTGTCCTAGGTATGGATATCCGCTGCGATCTTAATCCAAGGAGTCACATCGAGGGCGTAATATCCGCCACTTCACGCAGGGTCGGAATCCTGAACAGGGTGCGGCGGTTTTTCACGCCTGGTCAGCTCTACCGCTTATATAAAGCGCAGGTGCGGGCGGGAATGGAATACTGCTCGCACCTCTGGGACGGTTCTGCAAGGTACCTTCTCGATGCCTTGGATGGGTTGCAGCGGCGGGCCATCCGCATTGTGAATGATGCAGACGTGAGTAACAGCCTGGAGCCGCTACAGCTGCGTAGGGATATTTCCTCGCTTAGCGTGTTCTACCGTCTGTATCATGGCGAATGCTCTGAAGAATTGTTTGATCTTATCCCTTCCTCTCCCTTCCATACCAGAACCACGCGTACTGGATTGCGGAGCCACAGCTTCGTGGTATCTACTACCCCGGCCCGAACCAAGAGGTTCGCAAACTCGTATTTTTGCCGCACCATCAAGCTGTGGAACAGTTTGCCAGCTACCGTGTTCCCTCCTTCCTATGATCCTGGGTCCTTTAGGCGTAATGTGAAGAAGCTAAACAGCAGGCCGGCATGATTGTGTTGAGTAGCGGGGGATAGACTGTCTCTCGCTACTTGATACTCTATCTGGACGGCACTGCGCTTACCATCAGGCGCAGTGTGGTCACTTTGCCGCGCCAGAATAAAATAAAAAAAAAAAAAAAAAAAAAAAAGGAACCCAACCTCAAGTCACTCAAAGCAGCCTATAACCGTGCTGCCAAGGTCTGCAAGAGGGCCTATGTTAAAGCGGATGCCCAGCGCGTCTCCAAGATTGGATGTGCTTTGGCCGATAACCCAACAAGCAGTCGTGCTTATTGGAGCTTGGCTAAGGCCGTCCAATCTAATTTCTGTCGCCCTTCGCTGCCACCGCTGAGATATCGAAATGGAACACTAGCCCATAGCTCGCAGGAGAAGGCCGATTTACTGGCAAACCTCTTCGCAGCTAATTCGAGACTCGAGGACTGCAATGCTCATTTACCAACTACGCTGCCCGGTTGCGGTCACACAATGCCTGATATCCGTATCAGGCATTGTGATGTGCGGCGTGAACTGCA
This sequence comes from Laothoe populi, assembly GCA_905220505.1. Lineage (NCBI taxonomy): Eukaryota > Metazoa > Arthropoda > Insecta > Lepidoptera > Sphingidae > Laothoe > Laothoe populi. The sequence continues at coordinate 22,888,122 of HG992151.1, forward strand.
GTCTCTCGACGTCCGGAAGGCTAGTGGTCCTGATGGCATCCCAGCGCTTGTACTTAAAAAGTGTGCAGCGGAGTTGTCTTCTGTACTGACGCGCCTATACCGATCGTCCTACCTCTCAGGTATTGTGCCTGAATCTTGGAGGGAGGCTAATGTGCAGCCGATCCCCAAAAAGGGTGATCGGTCAGACGCTAACAATTATCGCCCAATCGCCATAACCTCAGTGAAATGAAATGAAATCGTTTATTGATCATGTAGGCAATTACAAAGCTCTTATGACAAGTCAGTACATTAAAAAAAGTAAAGAAATTTAAGAAAAGGGTATCAGCTTATGTATACATAGCATACATAGCATCATCAATACACTAGCAATCACTTAATTCATTTATAAGGTGTTTATAATTTTTAATGTTATTCAAAGAAATACCAGTCAAATATACATATTTTTAAATGGGTCTGATATGGACCATGGGTATTTCCGAGACGTCGCACGTTTTAAAAGCTACCACCGGATCCAAACGCGACCCAGCCTGAGAAGACCCGGCGAAACAAACTCAGCGGGCTTATATTACCGCTGGATACTACGCGGCGCGACCCAGTCCTGAGACAATCCAGCGAATCAAACCCAGCGGGCTTGTTTTTGGTCCGGTTCATTATTTCTAGTAGATGACCTGTCACATGTTAATTGCCAATTTATTGTTTTATATTTTATACGCGATCGGTCGTCATAGTTTATTATTTGTTATATTTTAAGTGTATTCAATATTACGACATGTAATTTATTAATATTTTATAAATTTAGTTAATATTTTATTTTATTTCTACAACTAACATTGTGTAAGCTACAGGGCGCCAGGTCGCAGTGTGCAGAAAGGAACCGAATGCCAGACATCCCTATCCTCTAGATATTGTTGAACATTATAATAGCCCCTGTCCATAAGAACACGTTTAGTGTGAGCCTTAAACATTTTATCAGGCATATCAACTACGTTATTGGGGATTTTGTTATAGAATTTAACACAGTTACCCATAAAAGACTTTTTAGATCTCACCACTCTAAAGGTGGGTACGGTAAGATTGTCTTTATTTCTGGTGTTAACGTTATGAATTTCACTATTTTTATGGAATTCACTTATGTTTTTGCGAACGTACATAATGTTTTGATAGATGTATTCAGACGGCACAGTTAATATATTACTCTCCTTGAATACAGATCGTAAGGAATCCCGACTACCCAGGTGGTAAAAAGCTCGGACTGCTCTTTTTTGAAATATAAATATGGTGTTTATATCAGCAGCTGATCCCCACAATAGAATGCCATAAGACATAATACTGTGGAAGTATGCGAAATATACCAACCTAGCCGTTGAAACATCTGTTAAACGTTTTATTTTCCGGACTGCAAAAGCCACAGCACTTAATTTAACGGATAACCTTTCTATTTGAGGACCCCATTGAAATTTACTATCTAGAGTTATTCCTAAAAAAACTGTTGAAGAGACTAAGTCTTATGTTTCTCCGTTTAGTTCCAGGCACGAATTTATATTTGGTACATTAGGTAATGCAAATCGAATGCATTTCATTTTTCCTGGATTGAGTAAAAGATTATTAGCAGAAAACCAATTTGAAATTAATTTTAGAACATTATTAGGCGTAACTAGGTCTTTATCCTTACGATTTACTTTAAATAATAAGGATGTGTCGTCAGCGAATAAAACAATGTTTGAAACCTTCTCTACCATATAAGGAAGGTCATTTATATATATTAAAAACAAAAAAGGGCCTAGAATGGAACCCTGTGGAACTCCTATTTTTACTGTAGATCCTATTGAAGTGACGCTATCTATAGATACTTTTTGTTCCCGACCCGATAAATAGGACATTACTAGATCCAGAGATGAACCAGAAATTCCTTAATATTTGAGTTTTACAATGAGGGTTCGGTGGTCGACGCAGTCAAAAGCCTTATAGAGATCACAGAAAACTTCAAGAGCATCCTGGGACCCCTCCCAAGCCTCCAACACAGTTTTAATTAAAATTGAACCAGCGTCTTGAGTAGACCGACCCTTTGTAAACCCAAACTGGTTAGGATGCAACATCTCATTCTTATTAAAATAAACTAGCATTTGGTTGAGCATGATTTTTTCGAAGACCTTACTAAGGGTTGGTAAAATAGATATAGGTCTGTAATTAATAGCGTCATGCGCACAACCTTTCTTAAAGATGGGTACAATTTTACTTATTTTCATTAAGTCAGGAAAAATACCATCACTTATACAAAGTGATGTGTAAAGTCATGGAGCGACTGATAAACAGCCAATTAGTTCGCTACCTAGAGGATCACTCGTTGATCAATGACCGCCAATACGGTTTCCGTCATAACCGATCAACGGGTGATCTTCTAGCGTTCGTATTACATCACTGGCGGGAAGCGATTGACAAGCATGGCGAGGCTCTGGCTGTGAGTCTCCACATAGCCAAGACATTTGATAGGGTCTGGCATCGTGGCCTTCTCTCCAAGCTCCCGGCATACGGTCTGCCCGACAACCTGTGCAAGTGGATTTCCGGCTTTCTGCATGAGCGTAGAATGCGTGTCCTCGTTGATGGACACGCTTCGCAGCTCATGTCAGTAAATGCCGGATTACCACAAGGTTCTGTGATTTCGCCCACCTTGTTTCTTCTGCATATCAATATGTTGTCGCTTGGCAATATTCATTGCTATGCAGATGACAGCACTGTTCATGGGCGTTATAGCAGCAAGCTTCCTGGTTGCCGGGCGGATACTGAGAGGAGACGAGAGGATCTTGTCGTTGAGCTCAACCAGACCTTGGATCTCATCTCATCATGGGGTACCAGGAATCGGGTTGAGTTTAATGCTAAGAAAACCCAGGTGTGCGCGTTCTCGTGCAAGAAGTCTCCGTTTTCTCCAATCCCCGTTCTTCAGGGTGTTCCACTCGCAATGCGGAATGACCTTAGTGTCCTAGGTATGGATATCTGCTGCGATCTTAATCCAAGGAGTCACATCGAGGGCGTAATATCCGCCACTTCACGTAGGGTCGGAATCCTGAACAGGGTGCGGCGGTTTTTCACGCCTGGTCAGCTCTACTGCTTATATAAAGCGAAGGTGCGGCCGGGAATGGAATACTGCTCGCACTTCTGGGACGGTTCCGCAAGGTACCTTCTCGATGCCTTGGATGGGTTTTTAGGCGTAATATGAAGAAGCTAAACAGCAGGCCGGCATGATTGTGTTGAGTAGCGGGGGATAGACTGTCTCTCGCTACTTGATACTCTATCTGGACGGCACTGCGCTTACCATCAGGTGCAGTGTGGTCACTTTGCCGCGCCAGAAAGGCTGTATATTTCATTTGTAGCTTAATTATAAAGTTAGTAAAGTTCTGACGAGCTGGATATATTTATAGATGATAGTGATAGGGTAGTCCCTATTTATTAGATATTTATTTATTTACGTCAACAATATTCATAATATAGATAGAATTATTATTTATCACAGCACAAGAATAGTTATGAGTATCAATTAAAGACATACACAGCATTCATAAAAAAAGAGTACGACAATAGAAATACAAATAGAATAATACCGAAAATAGCACACATAATATAATAGATTACATTACAATAAAAAAGATTAAATTACATTTAATTACATTAAATTAGATGAAATTACATTAGATATATCCGAGTGTACTTTATAAATAACTGTGGGTAGATTACATTACCCATGGAGTGGGGGTAAAGGTTTGCTTTAAAAAGAGCGATCGGGCGCTCTAGAGCACAGTCCGTTCTAGGACTGTCTACAGTACGGACGTATGGTGAGCATCAGCTCACATCGTCCTATACCACTATTAGTCTGGTGGCAGTTCAGCATAGAGGGTTATGCTATCCGTGCATACTTGGGACTACTTAGATAGTGGTACTTGGTACATCCTGACATGGGGTTGTGTACCTTAAGTACTGAATTGTATGACAGTGATCATTAAGTTGATCTCTGCAGTGGTAACCACCTTTAATGGTCCTCTCTTTTGCTTTCTTACAATAGATATATTTTTAGATACAGAGTTATACATTTTATAATATCCAACTCTCTGCCAGCTCATGTAGAGTATGCATAATAAATACAGCTCAAAGAACAAGTATCATCAGTCGTCTTTCGTCTGTTTACTGAACCACACGTCTTGTCGTTAGCGTCAGCGGTTCTCAAACTTTTTCCGACTTGCTTAATTATTTTTAATTTATCGCGCAAAAATGTTTAAGTGTGGAAGATGTGGTGATGACGTCTTCGACGCTATACAGTGCTCCATGTGTGAGAATCATTTCGATTATCCGTGTTCAGGGATATCGGAGGCTGGATATCGTAAATTAGGTGATCGACGGTCTAAATGGAAGTGTCTGTCGTGCAAAGACTCTAGTAAGACCGCAGGCACAAGTATTCCATCGGATTCTCCATCGCCGGCAGTCACCCTGGAAAATATTATGAGCGAAATATCCAAAATAAATCTCAAACTTGTGCCTCTCTCTGCTCTTGCTGATGACATAAGGCAAGTAAAGAAAGAACTTGCTGATCTTAAGACTACTACGTCGAAGTTTACCACCAAAATTACCAACCTGGAAAAAAGAGTAGTGGACATGGAGAAAGCTCAAGAGGATGTTGTTTCACTCAAAAAATTGGTCTCTAAATTGGAAGCTAGTCTGGATGAGAAGGATCAGTGGCTCCGAATTAATAACTTAGAGATTAAGGGAGTTCCGACGAGAGACAGGGAGAATTTGTTTGATGTGGTTTCCAAAATAGCAAACAAGATATCTTACCCAGTGAATAAGTCGCAAATTAATTTTGTGCACAGAGTCCCTACTAATACTGGCCAGAAAAATATTGTTGTGTCCTTTACAAACAGGTATATTAAGGAAGATTTCCTGGCTGCTGCTCGCTTTCTAAAGAAGTCCATGACCCCTGCCGATATTGGTCTAACCGGTCAAGGTGCTATATATCTCAACGACCATCTGATCCCCAAAATCAAGATTCTTTTATCTAGGGCTAAAGCACTTGCCAAGGATCATAATTTTCAGTTTGTGTGGGTGAAACATGCCAAAATATTTGCCAGGAGGGATACGAGCACCAAATCATTTATTATACGGTCAGAAGAGGATTTGAAAAAAATATGCTAAGTTACTATTTGTTAATTATTTTTACCTCAATATTTTATTTAAAATATCCATCTATTTTAAACAGTTTGAGAATCGTGATGGGCCGCATCGCATTCTTTTGTTCACTAATGATCGCCTTTGTTCGCTTATTGCTCATGTTTTATATTGCCTTACTGATTTTTATTTGCCACCCGCATTTCTTTTGTATTATTGGCTGGCTATTGTTCACTAACGGATTTATAATTTTTGTTGAATGTTTTTACTTATCGTGGTTATTGGCACTTTATATAAAATGTGTTAACATTACTAGCTATTATTTTTTTTTGCTTCTGTATCATTGTCAACATTATGTTGTGCTTTGTTTGTGCAAGATTGGAATGCTTATATTACTTTTTGGTCTATTTCTCATATTGCTATAAATATTGGCGTATTCATCTTATTATTATATTTGTTAAAGTATAAATGGCCAATTTAAAAATTTATCATCAGAACGTGCGTGGACTGAGGACTAAGACTGAGACATTTTTGCGGAACTTAGGAAGTAGTAATTATGACATCGTTGCTTTGACCGAAACCTGGCTTTTGAACGGGGTATCTGATAGTGAACTTTTTGATGAGAGGTATTTAGTCTGGCGTCGTGATCGAGATTATAGTGTTACGGGTCAGTCACGAGGCGGAGGAGTCGCCATAGCAGTTCGTCGCGATTTAGTGGCGAATGTCAGATCTGACTGGCAGTCCAGTGCGGAAGATTTGTGGGTGTCTCTGTCAATACAGACTGGCCGACGGATCTCTCTTTTCAAAGTCCATTTGTGTACCATATATTTATGTGGCCAGAATCTTGGTAATGACTTTGCTACTCAGCTATCGAATTTTCTTAATAAACTAATTATAATAAGTAATAGTAACCCCATGGATAAATTTATAATTCTTGGTGATTTTAATATGAGTGCTATTAATTGGTCCTTACCAGGGGACGAACCTTCTATGTGTTCACCGACTGAATATATGTTTGAATTTCTCGATATTTTAAATATGTGCAATATGAAACAATATAATTCTATTCGTAATATTAGTGATAAACTATTAGATCTAGTTTTAAGTAATGATTCAGTGTCGGTGTCTGCGTGTTTGGACCCCTTGGTTCCTGAGGACCCATATCATAGAGCCCTGATAGTGGAAGCGAATTTTGTGCAGCTTCAATTAATGAAAGAAAATAAACGTACAGTTTTCCAATATAGCAAAGGGGACTATGAAAAAATTCGTTCTGAATTATCAAGCGTCCAGTGGAATTCAATCTTGAATTTTGGCAGTGTTGAGGATGCACTGAATACATTTTATACAATAATAAATAAATTAAAGGATAATTATGTACCCCGTCGGGTCTCTTACGGCCACAAATATCCGAAATGGTTCAGCACACCTCTCATCAAAGTAATTAAAGAAAAATTTAAATTTTTATCCAAATATAAAGTGTACCGTAACATTTCAGACCGCAATTCGTTTTGCCTATTACGTGACAGGGCTAAGGAAATGGAACACCAGTGTTACAACGAATACATCAATACGATCGAACGGAATATTACCGATGACCCTAAAGCCTTCTGGACGTACATTAAAAGTAAGCGTTTATGTAACAACTTTCCATCTTCTATGTCCTACGCTGGGAACACTGCTAATAATGGTCCAGGAATATGTGAGCTGTTCTCGAACTATTTTCGTTCAACTTTCTCAGACCCTGGAGTTCCTTCGACTAATGATGTTTCCGCTGATGACGCCATGAGTGATATCGCTTCTATTGAAATTAATACGGATCAGGTTTGTGGACTGCTGAAATCTTTGGGCCTCATAAGAAGGCTCAAAGTCACCCAAAGGGCAATGGAGAGGGCTATGCTGGGAGTCTCTCTGCGTGATCGCATCAGAAATGAGGCCATCCGCAGAAGAACCAAAGTAACCGATATAGCCCTCCGAATCGCTAAACTTAAGTGGCAGTGGGCGGGGCACATTGCGCGTAGAACCGATGGCCGTTGGGGCGGAAAGGTTCTGGAATGGCGACCACGTACCGGAAGGCGCAGCGTGGGTAGACCCCCCACAAGGTGGACTGATGACCTGGTAAAGGTCGCGGGAGTCCGCTGGATGCGGGTGGCGCAGGACCGGTCATTGTGGCACTCTTTGGGGGAGGCCTATGTCCAGCAGTGGACGTCCTCCGGCTGACATGATGATGATGATGATGATGAAATCTTTGGACCTTAATAAATCTTCTGGCCCAGATAAACTGCCAGCCTCATTTATATCACAATGTGCAGGTGAGCTAGCAGTACCGGTTTCCATTCTATTCACACGCTCTATACGCGAAGGTGTTATGCCTAATCTTTGGAAATCGGCTTTCATCACTCCTATTCACAAAAAAGGTTCGAAAGATGATGTTGCAAACTATAGACCTGTTTCGAAGCTTTGTCTATTGGCCAAAATATTTGAACGAATTGTATACAACCAACTTTACAATTGTTTACAGACAAGCTTTTCTCCAAATCAGCACGGCTTTCTGAAAAGCAGATCCACTGTGTCGAACTTTCTTGTCTTTACTGATTTTGTCACCGGCAGTATGGAAAGCGGACATCAAGTTGACACTGTCTACACGGACTACAGTAAAGCGTTCGATAGAATTGATCACGATACACTTCTAAGGAAGCTGTCGCGTCTGGGCATTCGAGGTGATTTGTTTAGATGGTTTGCATCGTATGTTAAGAATCGGACTCAAGCAGTGGTCTTAAATGATTCAACATCCTCTTGGATAGACATACCTTCGGGTGTTCCGCAAGGGTCACTTCTTGGTCCCCTCCTATTTGTTTTATTTGTTAATGACATCGGCAGGTGTTTTCTAAATTCTAATTGCCTGATGTTTGCCGACGATATGAAGATATATCGAGTTGTTAACAATATTTCCGACGCAACTCTTTTACAGGAGGATCTATTAAGGTTAGACAAGTATTGTGGCCTTAACAAGTTAGAACTGAACGTGTCCAAGTGTCTGGTGTTGAGTTTCACCCGTAAAAAGGAGCTGTTTTGCTATGATTATCGCTTTATGAGTGTACCAATATCTAGAACTTCTTTCACGCGTGATTTGGGTGTTATCGTGGACAGTCAGTTAACATTTGGCCGTCACATTGATCAGGTAATCGGGAAGACAACACGTGCTCTTGGTTTTATTCTTCGTTGCGCAGATTCATTCAAACAGATGAAGACTATAAAAATCCTGTACTGCGCCTATGTTAGGAGTCATCTTGAGTACGCAAGTCAAGTTTGGAACCCCTCCTACAACATTCACTCGAATAGAATTGAAAGGATACAAAAGAAATTTACAAGATATTTAGGTTTTAAATTTAAAATTCCTAAGGTTGAGTATGAGAAACGGTGTGTGAGGTTCCATCTATTGCCACTGTCAGTTCGCAGAAATATTGCCGATATCTCGTTATTAATGAAAATCGCTCAGTCTTTGATCGATTGTCCACTGCTTCTGACTAAAGTGAATTTGAATGTTCCATTTAGGCATTCACGACGAAAAAATCTATTGTCCATTCCGCTTGCACGAACAAATTACAGAGCCAATAGCTTCATGCTACGATCTGCTAAAGCTTTCAACAATCTACCTCATAACATAGATATAGATATTTTCTGTAATAGCATAGCATTTGCGAAAAATGCTTTAACTAAGAATTTTGTTGAGGTTCATGTCGACTAGCTGCTTAATTAATAATTATTATTTTGTGTTTTTATCTCCTTGCTAAATACTGGGCGATATATTACATCAGCATTCTTTTTTATTATTTTTAAATAACCTTAGTTTAAGTGTGTAATCTTAGTAAACTTTTGTTAAATTATTTTTAGTATATAAAGACAATAATTATAAGTAACTTTATAAACTATCTGCGGTGGCTCGTAATTGGCTTATTTATTGTATTCGTTTCGCTATATATTTCTCTGTTATTGATAGCTGTGAGCCATCCAAATAAAATAAAATAAAATAAAATCATAACAGATTATTACTGTGATTGGTGTTATATCCTTTTCACGTAAGATTAAATCTATCACCTACGACTATCATCTTGACGGTAATTCTCTAAACAGGGTAACTGAGGTGAGAGACCTGGGAATACACCTTGACAGTAAGTTCTCATTTAATTATCATGTAAAATATGTATGTAAGTATGCTTGGTTTCATTCTGAGAATCTCTGAAGATTTCAGATGTGATTCCCCTCTCATTCTTTTATATAACTCATTTGTACGATCTGTTTTGGAGTATGAGTCTGTAATCTGGAACCCCAAAAATAAGGTGCACATAGACGCTTTGGAAAAAATCCAACAGAAATTTGTTAAGCATCTTAATTATAAAAGCCACACATCAAATGTTACTTCTCCTGTTATGAGACCGTTAGTTGATCGCCGAACTCTGAGAGACCAATTATTCCTGTTTAAATTAATAAGAAATAATATTGACTCTACATATCTTTTGAGTTGCCTAAGGTTCAGATGTCCAAATTTACGTACGCGTAATTCTAGTAAGTTCTTGTTTAATTTGCCCCATGTAAGAACTAACTATGCTCATAACACATTCATCTTTAGAGTCTGTAATGAGTATAACAAAAGTTTTCTCATATTGACTTATTTACAGGCTCCCACTTAAAGTTTAAAAAAAATATATTAGACTGTTTTCATCTTTAAATAACAATTAGTTGCTTACCATATTTTTTTTTTGTTTTATTGTTTTTTTTTACTTACCTCTATACTAATTTTGCTCTTGCTGTGACATTGCAGTTTTTCTAACATTTATTTGTGGAAACTTTACTGGTCAATGTATTTTTGTTTTCCTAATAAAAAAAAATAGATATTTACCATGATAAAGCATATAAATTTCTTTGAGAATTCATATATTTCATACTTTTTATTAACCGACTTCAAAAAAGGAGGAGGTTAACAATTCGTCGGAATCTTTTTTTTATGTATGTTACCCGATTACTCGAAGACGCCTGGACCGATTCGAGAAATTATTTTTTTGTTTAAAAGGGTATACTTCCCAGGTGGTCCCATTGCCACCAAGTCAGGATCTGATGATGGGATCTCAAAAAAATCAAGGGAAACCCTCAAATTTTATAGTGACGCATAATTTGTTTTTTATTGAAGTCGGTGTACTTTTTATGAATTAAAAATCTTTTTAGTTTGTACCTTTATTCCGGCATGTACATATATAAGTCATCACGGAAACATTATGACTTGTAACTTAATAACTACTCTTGAGTGATTTGAAAACATAAAGTGCTTATCATACTTTTATTGTTACTGCTTACCGTAAGTACTGTACCACTTACCGGCATCATTATTTCATTTTTATTGGAAATTTTACTGATTTACTGTAACTCAAAAAATGAATATTAAGCCAATAATTTAAAGTTAATATCCTGGCGACAATTTGATTAGGCTGTGCCAAGATTGCATAAGACAAACCAGTTTGGTTGAGCGCGACAGGCGCCACCTATCGAGACACCGCGCTTCCTTAGATAGACCCGCCGGCGCTTATTAGCGTCCTTTGTCCCGGGGGATTTCGTTATTTACCGTACCTTATTTATCCGAGATCTTGCGATCCGTAACTGATATCCGACAGGAATGTCGTCTAATGAACGCTTTTGATTTTCCAATAATGTCGCGCAATTATTTGTCGGTACTCGGAGCTGGCTTTTGTCGTTACGTTTAATTGGGGAACGCTAGCGATATTAATAAAAAATTACGATTGTACAAAGATTTTAGAATCTTCTTTGTAATATCGCATGTTAGAGAATTACTGTTGAACATTATATTATTATTTGAGTATACATACACAGGGTACATACGTAACAATCTATACGTAACAAACATCGGATACAAATCATAATTTTTAAAGTTACTAAGCCACTAATAGTGACGATTTACATGTCAATTTTATTATATAAGGATAAAAAGAAATTTCAGATGTGTCATACAAGTTACAAGTTGTTCAAATTTTAGCGACCGGAGAAATATTTTGTTTGCGCAGTATCTGGAAATCCTACAAAATACAAATTTTGTTGCCGAGTAAATGAATATTAAGCATGTTTAAATATTATATTTTCTAAACTCAACAAACTATGTAAGCAAGTTATAATTTATTATACATACATACATACATATACACTCACGCCTATAATCCCCGAAGGGGTAGGCAGAGGTGTAACCAGTACACCCACTTCTCGCCGAATTTCGGTCCCATAATGTGATAGGTGGCGAGCCTATCGCCATACCGGGCACAGGTTCCAGACTCCGGGCTAATACTGAGAATTTCTAGATAGAAAAACCCAATAATTTATTATGAACTTTGGAATATAACGTTGACTGTTCATCCTGACTACGAACGACTTCACTATGTGTGGTCCGACACTTGGCCTCTTTTAACGAGCTTTTGCCATACCAGGATAGGACTGACTGACTACCTACATCCATTATCAAAGAACAGAATTAATATAAATGTGCTCCTACCCATCAAGCTGTGGAACAGTTTGCCAGCTACAGTGTTCCCTCCTTCCTATGATCCTGGGTCCTTTAGGAGTAGTGTGAAGAAGCTACACAGCAGGCCGCCATAATTGTGTTTAGTAGCGAGGGATAGATTGTCTCTCGCTACTTGATACTTTAACTGGATGGCACTGCACTTACCATCAGGTGCAGTGCCAGGAAAAAAAAATGAAAAAAACCCTGGAAACTGGCACATTACGTTTGACTTATTCTTACATCAAAGGCTGGAAAATATGGCCCACCTGATACTAAGTGATCTTAAATGTCCATGAACATTCACAACACTAGAAGAACCATCTGTCTGTCTCTAATGGAAGACGTGGAAATGAGATGGAGTAAATTTGAGTCTTTGGAAAGCTGCCACTTCGCGCCCGTCTTCTGGGAGACAGTGGCAGTTCCAGCTAGTCTATAAGTAATTAATAATATAAATCGACAAGTATCTATTGATGCATCGTTAAGGACTAAAATAGGCTTGTAATCACATGTGTCTATCTTAAGTCTGCTCCACACAACAGGCGATATATGGTGAGAGTTGCCAAGCAAGGTAGTGCGCCTCGCTCTCGTAGGTACTCTGACATTAGTCACAATAACATCGCATACAGAGGTCTCGTTTGTGGAGCGCGTATAAAAAAATGTCGTATACTAAAAGCGCTAGTTAATAGACGGTAACAAAATCTGATCAGATCCATTACGGGATTGTTGGTCGAAATCCCAGCGGCATGCTCCGCTACAATTTCACTTAATGAATAACTGACGCGGTAATGCTTCCTCGGAATTTCGGTATGGTAACCTACTTTTTTAATGTTTTTATTATATGAATGAATTGCTTTTATTTTATTCATATTAAAATATAGTCTGCAGATATAGCCTACTATAATTTCAAGTCATCTTTTCGATTTTAAGCTTGTAGCGACACGTCACTACATAATACTTAGACGTGACTTTATCACGTTTATATGAAGTAAATAAAACAATTATATGCCCGTACCACATTAGTATATAAGCTTTGTGTATATCTAAAATAAACAGACTAAAAATCATCTCGAGTCTCATTACACTCCTTGCCAAACATTGGCAAAAGCTTAATAACCGATATATAAAATAGGATATTGTATTATGTATCGATAAAACTAGAAATTCAAATCCCACATTAGCATTTTTTGAATAACAAAAGCACTCGACAGTAGAAATTGCTTATAACTGCCTAGGAATAACATATTACCAAGTAGCATTCGAAACTTTTGGGTCAGTCCTTTAATTGTTGATACGAGAATTCGACCCGCGGCCTCCCACTTCACACCAAGAAGTCATGCAAGGGTTTAATTATATGGCATGTGTAATTTGGTTTAATATAGCCAATAATATACCAGAGATAACCTAGATGAAAGTAGTACGGACTGCCACGACGTTAATCGCAAGTTCGAAATCAGCTCAAATTAAAATAAAAGTCATCCGAAATTCCTTTGTAATATGACACATTATGGACCAGAACTAAGCTTTGCAAACCCTAGGGTTTTTATAACTCCTCTGCTTAGCCTTTCAGGATACAGGCCTAAGCTTGATTATACTCATAAATTTATATTTTCATTAATTCTTTTAACACAATTTACTCAGATAAAACATTAATGGGCTTACAGAGTACAGACGAACAATAAGTTTCTTATTAGCAAATTCATTAGATTCGGAGACGCGGTATTTCCCCGGGGTCTGACGGCCGAGGTAAGTTCGTAATCCGAGATTATAATACAATTGGGTGCCAGGTACTGTCTCTCATTGGGTTGGCGATCAGTCTTGTTGCTGCCTGAGGAATTTTCATAGTTGTACGGTGCTATAAAAAAAAGAGATAAGTGTCTTATGGACGGCCGGATTTTGGTCTAGCCCTTCAGCCCACAAACAAATTATAATGTGCGATAAGAAACTCCGTTCCAATATACCTAACTACTCGTAAGTCTTCCGTGGTCCAACAATAGCATCATATAAGGAAATATAAACAATAGCATCGAGCACCATGTGAAGCATTACGTACAGAAGCCAATTCCTACAAAATACTGTTCAATATACATTGATGTAATGAATCATAATTCATTATATCAATGTATATTGAACAACATTATCATTTGTAACTTATATCCATTTCGTTTTCTCATTTCTGTTCTGTTACTGAAAAATGACACCATCTGACGATTCCTCAGGTGTTGGGGGAACATTAGAGGGTATAATCTTTTAAGTATCTAATCTCTTGCTCATTAGTAAGCCCTTACGAGATTGCCCTCATATAAATATAATTGAAATAAGCTACAAATTCACTCAATAATCATACAAACAGCTCCGAACCCATGGTAAGATTATATTGCGTCTTAGGTACCAATTACAATGATAAACTTTGATCTCGCAACATTGAGACTCAAAACAAATGTATCCGTCTCAAATGTTTGTCTCGGTACGGGAATCTAACTGGAGTATTATTCCACAGCTGACTACTCGCCCACTGAGCAACGGAGACTGTAGCATTAATATCATCTCCATACCAAATCCCGCATATTTGGAACACAGTAGCTAACGCAGTGCTGTATAATGTATCGGATTAGCGTGTGGTGCCGCTACCTGCCGATAGCGCGGTGCCGTTCAATATTTAATTACATAATGGGCCGCGCAAACCACAACAACGCTATGAGCCCCTTTAATATTGTTGTCGATATCTGCTCCGAATATGTATTGTACAGGTTTGTGGGGTTACCAGCTACCTTTAATGAGCAAACGCGACAGCAACTTCATAAAATGTTATATAAATACAACCAACAGTCACACACATAATTCTGGCCACTCACTAGGTCAAATCTGTGTCAAAAATATGAGGGACTACGGTCCCACAACACCCAGACCCGGAACAACCATCTGCTGTCACACAAACATTTGTCTCGTGCGAGAATCAAACCCACAGCCTCTCGTTTCACAACCGGCTACTCGCTTGCTACGCCACGCAGGCGGTCAAAAATAATTTAACATTAGTTTTGTAGATTCTTGGAAACAAAGCAATTAAGTCTGTAATATAGAGACGCGTGAATTGGTGTTCAAATCTGTAAGGCCACGCTGTAGTAATTTTTTTCTATAGCACAAAGAAGCCGGCTCCATCGGGCTATGTCCAATATCTAACAAAAACTTGGAGTTACGTAACAGTTGGTTGTGTCCCTTACCACGCTATCTTATATTACCCAGGGCTCAGATACCCTCTCTTGCCAAATCGTTGTTCCTGTTTTTCAGCACTAGAATTATACTTCTGGTTATGGACAGTACAGATTTCCAATACCTGGGACATTGGTCTTTAAGTCAGTCTATGATATGATACATACAGTATATGATATGATATACATTGATAAAAAGAGAGATACGTTTTCTTCTAATTAGCACTAGCAGTGCAGTTATCAGGCGGTCGTTCTACTACTGTCATCATTTTTGACAGCCTCCGGACGATGAGCGGGCAAGTAGCCGGCAAACGAAAGGCCGTGGGTTCGATTCCAGCACCGAGAAAAATATTTTTGTGTCTGGGTATTTTGGGACCGTAGTCCTCGTAGTTGATACCCACGATACAGATTAGACCTAGTGTGGGGTTGGATTATGCGTATAATTGTTGGGTGTATTATTATTTTCATCAGGTCCATCGTAGTTCTGCCGCACATAATAAACTTCACTGGGCTAACCTGTATCGTGCCTTATCTAAA
The DNA here is from genome assembly GCA_905220505.1 of Laothoe populi. NCBI lineage: Eukaryota > Metazoa > Arthropoda > Insecta > Lepidoptera > Sphingidae > Laothoe > Laothoe populi. The sequence continues at coordinate 22,903,575 of HG992151.1, forward strand.
CTAATATCGATATAGGCACTCCAATCGCAGGCCAAGGTCGAGGCAACGGCGCGGCACTAATCAGGCCACTGACGAAGGGCTAGTCCGATCCCTATCACACTCTCGCCTGCAGTACAGTAGGGGTGCCAACTCTATCGTATAATACACTATTAATTGATATGAGCACAGAAAAAGTATAATATTATTTGGAGGCATTATCTGATAAAATACAAACATATAGCATGCCATACAACATGTTATATACTAGCTGTCTAACTTTTCCGATACATAATATTTTTTTTAAATTTATATATTAAAGACACATTACAGAATACAATCAAAGGAAAAATAAAATAAACAGAGTTAGTGATTAAGTAATATTATTATTATTCATTAAGTAACAACTGTATTTTAAGCCGAGTGTAAATTATTTAGAATCAGCTTTCAATTATTTCTGTTTAACAACATTCATATCTGTTAGCTTAACATGTCCCCCCTAGCCACAGAGAATAGAAATAATTATTCGGTAGCCATGGTTTTGATTGCAAACCTTCTGGATCCCTCAAGGCTCTAGAACTTTCTATATTCTTTAGCAATAGGGCGAATTAGCTATAGTGGCAACCCTAACTCGCCAACCCTCAGGCTGTATAGGAAATCGGCCGCATTAGCTCACAAGAACAATACACCGTTTATAGCCAACATAAATCATTTTGTTGCCGTTTTGTAACTATTAAACAATAAAGATTTAAGATTGTAGACTTGCTCAGTTCGCGCTGTAGTATGTGTTTGATGTCGGATAAATATTTTTAAATCCAGTGTATGGCGCCCATATGTGTTTTATGATAAATGCAAGTTTTATTTAAAACAAAACATCAAATAGTGTGAGTAGCTAAAAAACAGTTTTCAACAGGAATTACTTTACCGTATATTTAAAGGAAACATAATATAAACGATGAAGATCATTTCTTAATATTTTAATCTAAATAGTAATATTAACTCCTTAGTTTTACTATAAAAATATATTTTGTTGTAACAGGAACAGATTAAACGCGAGTGTTATTCAAACTAATTACTATTTAATTAATAACTTAGTGTCAGTCATCCTTCCTTCTCACATTTATTTCACCCAGCTGAACAACCAAATTGAGACCAAATCACCGTTTTTTTATTTTCGATACTAATATGCGAATAATAATACAAGTTTTTTTTGTTGTCAGAGTGGGTCATAATATTTTTGTATTTTCCAGCTGCACAATAAGTGCTTTAATAGAGCGACTAATTCAACCCTCCACCCCTTCCTACACCCCGCCATTGCCACACCGTCACTCTCTATACAGTCCACTAAACACCCATTAACCAATTAACAATCAGTGCATGTTGATCAGATGCGTCGGTCATGACTTCAATAAGGTGATGAGAAAGGTTCTCAGTGTGTTTGGCGATCCAATTAATGATAACAACTCGTATTACAAACACTTCTATGTCTCCTCTTAAGCATAGCTAATTTCTGATCATCTATATATAAATAGGTTAGCAAATCACTCACTTACCTAAAATAATTAACTTATAATCAATACAACCTAGTCACCCATAACACCGCCAAGCACCTATCTTAGCCAAATCACTAACTTACATGAAAAGATTAATATAATCCTACTAGTCCCACTAGTATATGTGGTATTATAAATGCGAATGTTTTGATGGATGGATGGATGAATGTTTGTTACTCAATCACGCTACAACGGCTGGACAGGTCTGGTTGAAATTTGGCACAGAGATAAATTATAGTCTGGAATACCACATAGGCTACTTTTTATCCCGGAAACAGGTACAGTTCCTAGTTATACCTTTTCTTCCAAAAATAACCACCAAGCGGGCGGAGCCGCGGGCAAAATCTAGTAAATAATAAATATTATATGCTTCGCACATATGACAGCATGAATAGAGCAACGCATTCAAGATTATTTTGGTATTAAGTTATTCATAGGCGGTAATATAGATTATTGACCTCCTATTTTCTCCTACCTACCTTTTCCTCGTTTGCCTTTGCTATATAAAATAGGATGACATATTTGGACTGCATTTACCACCAGGTGCAATGAGGAGTTCCAAATAAACAATCAAAAAGTAAACAAAGTCGTAAAAAGATGTTACAATCGTTCCCACTCGTTAGCCTGGTAAAACTCCCAGACCGCGGCGGTAGGGGATGCGGGAGGGCTGAGGGAAGGGAGGGTCAATTTATCGCTACACCGGACCTCTTCGCGACATCCCCGGGGTGCAATACGGAGCGGTTTTAATTTCCCTCCGATTTTCCTTAGAATGTAAAAAATACCGCCGCCGACCCTTTTTATCGATAAAATATAAAACAAAAGGAGGGTCTCTTTTGGTCGGTTGACGGTTCTATCGAAGCGCATATTCTTGTGAGGTTACGACATTGTTCAAAACGTAGGACATTTTGACTCTAGGTAGCAGGCATAAATCGCTCCAGTACATGTTATAGAACTCCGGGTGGATCTAAATTATTCTGTTTCCTATATCTTACAAATTTTACGGATTTTATCGCGATTTATTTAACTTTTTGCGTACAGTCCACCCAGTGACCATGAAGGCTGTAAAGCTTCCGAAATGTCGGAGCTAAAAAAGTTAAATAAAAAGCGACAAAATCTGTAAAAATAGTATTATTTCAATGTGTAATATTCGCGTAACTATAAAGCCCATTATTAAAACCAGTATCAGTTCCTTGCCCTAGTCAAAGATATAGGCAGAAAGATTTGCAAATATTGTGAGTAAAAAACTCTAAGAATAAAAATATCTGAAAACTCGTGCCTAACCGAATGTACCACGATATTTCACCAATATTTCTTACGGGATGTTACATCTATCCGGCGACCTACAATAATCCTTTTAAAAATATTAAGTGGGAAGTGTGGAAGGCAATCAGGTTAGAAGCCGGTACGCGGCGGGCTCACTCACTCGGAGCGCGCTCCGGCGAACAAACCAGCTCGCGCAGACAGCTGCAAATGTTTTATACCGCAGTATCGACTTTTTTAATAATATCAACTTTATTGCCAGAAAATTTAACATAATTAACACGAATGGTTAGATACAATGACTATCGATAATGCTATAACCTTTTGAAATTAATCAGTCACCTACAAAATAACCTTCTAATGATCTCAGATATAAGATGATTCTGAAAGTAAAAATAATTATAAATATATAGGTAACTATTTATATATTCATCACGTCATGCATATTTATGAAAATATGTATGCTGACCCGTACGGTGGCAAAATTTTTAAAAATCATTGATTTGAGTTCTATTGCGTTAATAAAGACCCCCAACCATAGTTTTTTTCATATATCTTCCATGTACAGACAGCGATCACTTACAAATATATTATATGTATAGATTAAAAAATAACTTTATAAAAAAATCCACTTTATTTTTTACATCATAATATATGGGAACCAGATGACTTCCACGCACAACACAATGAAACGAACCGTAGACTAAACAATTTATACCAACCATCGGACATACCACTTTAAAAATTTACACACATATACGTATACCCTTTACGCCTGCAATGCCCGAAGGGCTAATCAGTGTTGTAACCAGTATACGCACTTTTCGCTGAGTTCATTACAGTCCCATAATGTGTTAGGGGCGAGTCTATCGCCATACCGAGCACAATTCCAGACTCCGAGCTGATACTGAGTATTTCTAAATAGAAAAACCCAATATCACTTTATCCGACCCGGGGATCCAACCCGAGACCTCAGCACAGTATTCGTAACGCATGCGCAATTACAACTGCCCGCAGAGGCAGTTTAAAAATATGTGAAAGTATAGCAACATAGACGTAACACCAAAATAAATGATTTAGTTAACATGGTGATACTATTCCACATTGGAAAAATCACTGAAGTGTTTAAGTGTAAGAAAAGAACAATACATTTCTTGACACAATTTTCTATACTGTAAATATTGAAGTTTGCAGCTCCCCGATTATCCATTCCTTGTATCCGAGAGTATATTTGCAAGCCCAGCCTCGGTGAACAGGGCCGCTATACCAGCTACAAAAATACGAACAGCACGCAATATAGATTGTAAAACCATAAAAACATTAAATTGCCATAAATGACTGACGTACAGTACAGTACAGTGTACAGTTAAGGCATTTTTAAAAACCACTGTTTCACTGACAAGTTTTACTATCACATTTCGTACATTACAGTACAGTTGATACATATGCTATTTTGTGTCTACGTAGAGCCTCTTGTTCATTTGTCAGCCTGCTCTAAAATAAGGTGTACAACCTCCGAAAATTAAAAACGCATCTACGCGAGGTATGGATTTCTAGTTGTTGCTAGACTAGCTTTCACCCGCAATTTTACATGTGTGAAATCGTGTATTAGTATTGTATAGGATTGAAATCCTATAGAAAAAAAACATACAAGATTTTCGAATTTACCAATTTTTCGGAGAACTTTTCAAATATGACTGCTTCGGTGGCGTAGTTGTAATGCGCATGCGTTGCGACTGCTGTGCTGAGTTCTCGGGTTCGATCCCCGTCTCGGGTAAAGCAATACTGAGTTTTTCTATTTATAAATACTCAATATCATCCTAGAGTCTGGAATTGTACTCGGCGATAGGCCACCCCTAGGCGGCCCCTATCACATTATGGGACCGTAATAAATTCGGCAAAAAGTGGGTGTACACCTTTGTGTGTTTGCACTTTTGCCTACCCCTTCGGGGATTACAGGTGTGTGTTTGTATATGTATGTAAATATATGCTTTTCAAATATTTATTTTCTTCAGACTTCGGAAACTTAATTCGGTCTATCACAACAATCTCTTTGCCAGTTATTTTTTTTTTTAATACTAATCTACAATTTTTCATAATTCAGAAACTACTACATAAGTATATATATTAGAGTATGTCGTTGACGGCTGTACTAGTATAAACTGTGCGACAGCCGTCAGCGTCTTCCACCCTGAGCAGTTCATTAAACATTTTGAAGTAACATAATAAGCATGTAAAAGTACACTAGCCATAATACAGAGAAATCAACTGGTTTATAAAAAGGTAAGTTAGAATTGTATAATAGCATGCATGTGTGTGTATGGTCGTATGCGTGAGAGTGCGAGTGTGTGTGTGTGTAAGTGTGTGTGTGTGTGTGTGTGTGTGTGTGTGTAAGTGTGTGTGTGTGTGTGTGTGTGTGTGTGTGTGTGTGTGTGTGTGTGTGTGTGTGTGTGTGTGTGTGTGTGTGTGTGTGGAAGAGAAGTTCAGCTAATAATAATTAGTTCCGTATCAATGTAATTTAAATTTAAATTGGTTAATAGCATTTTATTTATATAAATGACCCACGCGGCCTTTGTCCTCTTAAAGCACTAGGAGACTTTATAGAAGCTCAAAATGCGAAGTAGCTATAGAATCCTGGTGAATCCCTCTCTGACTGCACTATTATTTCTGTCGCCCCCTCTCATGGAGAGAATTTAATTTGCTTTGAAACCAGTTCTAGTGGGACGTCAAAGAACCCGCTTCGTGTAATCAGTCGCCTATTTAAGTTATCTTGGAATTAAAACTAATACACGTGCAGAATTATTTTAATTGCTTTAGTACTTTTATAAGAGTTGAATCTGTTCTCTTTTGTTATAGAAGTAGAATTTTAAGACAGTTAATTGGCTTAAACCACGATCTTAAACTGTTAATGTAGGAACATTTGTACCTGCTATAATTTTAATAAGATGTCCGTTAGTATACCAATACTAATTTGTAGCGTGACGCTACGTGCACCTCTGTTGATGCTAAGCAAAGGGTCTAAGTAGTTATGAATTAAGGTATATTTTCGTTGCCAAGAACATCGTGGTTGTATTATTCTTTCATAGTTTATGTTTCAGAGACTGTTTTTTGATAGTCGTTACAACTTTCTTTCAGCAGATTAATATTTGGATTTTATCCAGATATCAATCTCCATTAATTCCATATTTTTTTTACAAAGAGATGTCTTAATTTTTGTCTTGTTCACATTACATTTTAAATGTCATTTCCGAAGGTATGTGAAGTCTACGAACCTGTAGTAACTCGGTGTGGAAGACCTAAATTCTCATGAGTAAAAAAGAAGCTTGTCTAGCAGTGGGGTAGAGTTAATACTCTACCCTGCACTACTCTCTACTACTCTACGCTGCTAGACAAGTTTTATAATTATAAAGCTGCTAAAGTAATCACGGTCTACACTTACAAGTTCACATGAATATGCTAGTTTGATTTTAATTGGTGGTTGTAATAAAATACTGAAACATATATTGTATAAATCATGACATGTTAGGTAAACCTTTCGATCAGGCAAGCGAGACTGATCAGACCTGAGTACACATACAGTGTGTAGTTTCAGGAAACGCGATCGTGTGTACGCGCCGAAAGCCATCGACTCAATGCGAGGAAACTTCAAATAGGAAGTGATTTAGCCGAATGAGCTAATTGCCACGAGCAAAGTGACGGCAGGGTTGTCACAAACAATTTTTAGGAACATAATGAAATGCGTAGCGGAATGTATAACAGGACGGCAGGATGTTGGGAACAAAAGGAAACGTTTAGGCATTTATGAATAGTGTTTGTTGCAACTAACAAAATATAGTAAGAGGTTAAACAGCGACATTACATTTTATACCATTATATAAGTAGTGACGTCACTACACGATAAAATAACAACAAACCGATTATTATTTATGAACCGATTCGAATAAAAAATACTCTATATACCACAACCAAATCGGATCAGCCGTTTCTGAGATTAGCGCGAACAAAGGCACCGACAAACAGACAAAAGTTCTAAAAATCATTCATTTGAGTTCTATTGCGTTAATAAAGACCCCCAATCATAGTTTTTCTCATATATCTTCCATGTACAGACAGCGATCAGTTACAAATATATTATATGTATAGATTATGAATAAAATTTTGGATATTCATCAATTCAATCACAAAATATTATTCAGTATGTAATTGTACAAATAAATAATCTAATAAATAACGGGTAAAGTATTTTAACCAAATGTTGTGTGGGTAGAAAATATCGATCCCTGTAACAATATGTACACAATAATGTAAATATTTCAATAAGATTTAGTGTTCAATATAAAATAGACTAAACATGTAGAAATACTCAAATCTTTCCGTTTTTTTAATATATATTTTATTTTAATTAGTTTGTGTACATCATATGAGATATTTTCAGGATAGTTTTGTACGAGATATTATTAGTACGTACCTACAAAAATACCTACTTCTTAAGTTGATTACACATATATTTCTAAAAGAAAAATTAACATAGTGTGTGAAAGAAAGCACCTACATGCAATACAATACAATAGTATAAAAATAACACCCATCAGGATTTATGAAGCCAATGTAGATTATAGCTAAATACATACATACATATACACTCACGCCTATAATCCCCGAAGGGGTAGGCAGAGGTGTAACCAGTACACCCACTTTTCGCCGAATTTCGGTCCCATAATGTGATAGGGGGCGAGCCTATCGCCATACCGGGCACAGGTTCCAGACTCCGGGCTAATACTGAGAATTTATAGATAGAAAAACCCAATATCACATTACCCGACCCGGGGATCGAACCCGAGACCTCAGCACAGCGGTTGTAACGCATGCGCAATTACAACTGCGCCACCGAGGCAATTTTATAAATCCTAATATAAGATACATTTTAAATAACTCGCCAGTCGGCATTGATGCAGTAATGTAATCCGGTTTAGGGGTTTATGTATTAAAACCATTCTTCCGTGAAAGCCATTCACACTCATGCATTATGATTCAGTCCACGGGAGGCGTGACGTCATTACAGAGCTTACTTAGCATTAATCCTTTTGAGCTAATTGCTTTGTGCAAAAATTTGATTTTAGATAATGTTTTATAGCAGTTTTCATTCGGAACTATTGTTTAATTTCATTAAAATGTTTAACTGGTGCTAACATTGTCTATAGCAACATGAATAAAGTATTAGGTGTGTTTATATTAAGTTTATAGTTCATACAGATTTTATGCATTCAATATTCGAAGAACTTCTATATAATAATAACTAGCATCCAACAGTCAAACACATAGTCCCAGACCCAGAGTAAGAAATGATTGTCTTGAATCATAGGTATCCAGATTATCCAAAACTACGAGACTTTCGATCTCAGAACACCTAGAGGCGAAATAAAATTTAATGTATTACACAAAATTTTGCTTTGGTGAGAAGATTGAACCCGCAACCTCTCATTTCACAGCTAGATATTTCATAACCGCATCAGAAGTGCTACATTTCTACAAGTAGTAAAGCAATCCTATAACGTTATTAGAACCTTGCTTTCCAAAATTGTGTAACGTGGCAACCCTAATATCGGAGATTTCGAGCATCGCCGCGCTATAACCAGTGTGTATCGACTGTCGTTTCTACAGAAGGCTTTAGTTGTAGAAGTTGTGGGCTTAAGCCGCACTCGGCTTAAAGCGTTTACCAGATATATTAGATGTAGTGCGGCGGGGAGGCGGGGAGCTGCGGAGCGCGGGGAAGTTGTTAAAGGATTTTCATGAGTTTCCAATTTGTGTTGCGGTTTCATTATACATTATTATTATAATAGATCGGAATTATTGTTCCGCTTCTAAACTATATCCATACTAATACTATAAATGCGAAAGTAACTCTGTTTGTTTGTTTGTTACCTCTTCACGACTAAACGGCTGAACGGATTGTAATGAAATTTGGTAAGGGAATAGATTATATCCTGGAGAAGGACATAGGCTATTTTTTTTCTCAAAAAACAACCTTGAAAGGGGTCAAATAGGATTTCAACATTTGTATTGGAAATCCATAATTCCTCGATTTAGGGCTCTGTAAATTCATATTTAGACTTTTGGTAGGAAATAAAGAACTACGTGTTTCAACGTTTTTGAAAAATCATCCCTAAAAGGGGCAAAGAGAGGTTAAACTTATGGGGTATTAGATGCAATCTCAAGGTTCAGGCACAACACCTGAGAGGCTGGACAATCGCTACAGGTGCCTCAGTGCAGAAGACAACTCCTTGGATTGTATACTTCTGCTCCCGAATATAACCTCCACGCAGGCGGAGCCGCGAGCAACAGCTAGTCAATTATATTTTGACCTGTGAAGGGTACTGACAGATTAATTTGGAACATAAATACTTTCTTAAATAAAAACTTAATGTGTTTAATAAAGATGTAGTGTGTGACTTATGTACATACAAACATATCATCACGCCTTTATACCATAGGGGTAGGCAGGCTGTAGAATTCCACTTTTCACGAGCCTGACACAACTCCATCTACTTAGCTGCCCAATTACCGAAATTTGGCCTTTGAACATTATCTGGCCCGTAGTAAATTAATCGTAGAGATGTGATCTAAAATGATTTTAATTGGTCACGAAATGGTCAAAATTGGTCAGCTACTTTTGATGATTGCCCATCGTAATTTACGTATTGAAAAAAAATCTGTTGATTTTCTAATTTTAAACGAAATATTTATCAGCTGATTTAATTTTCGACGAAAGACCATAACGAAAAGTATGGGGATAAGGAGATTACTGAGATTGGGCCTCTGGAAGTCTAACACATCGTTCGTATGACGGCAACGGTAGCAAAAACGGCAAAACTAAGGTACCTCAATGAAGCTTATCTTAATATTACGTGTCACGATGTTGGTACCCGCTATTCTCCGAAAACGCCGAATTTAATAAAAAAAATGTATATGATTGGTTCCAGCTTCA